>WKFP01015227.1:1063552-1117410 GCA_011057875.1 Pterocles orientalis
GACACCGCACTCACGATTCCCCCAAACGGGGGTGGGGGGGAGTGCACAGCTCCCGGAGGCACTCATGGAACGGAGATAACAGCCCAAGCGTCCCAGGCCAAGAGCTGACTGAAGCAGGGGAAAAACAGCTAATGATCCCCCCTGAGAGGAAGGATCTCGAAACTCACGGAACGGAGATAAAAAGCATCCCAGGCCAAGAGCTAACGGCATCTGTAGGGGGGGAGAAAAGGCCTTGGGAGAGCGAATGCAGGAACCCAAAATGAGATGATCCAGAGCCCAAGGGAAGCAAAAGAGAGCGATCTCCTGGAAGGGTCCTCACCTATACACTGGGTATGACATGCATGGGATGGAATAATTGGTCAGTCTGCTTCTCAATCTTAACCTAAAAGCAAATCCCAAACTAGAAGCCGGACTGTCTGTCCCCCCCCCCGCTCTCTCTGTGGAGGGGAGAGAGGCTGAATGTATTTGTCCTTGAAAGTATCCTGTAAATAACTATGAACTTTCCTTCTTATCAGCTTTCTCCTGAGCAGGATTCCAAAACATAGCTTCTTGCTAACTATTTATGAAGGAAAAAAAAACAAACAACTCTCTTCTGCTTAACCCACGACAGATCCATTGCTTGTTTGAAGGAAGATGAGTGCACACTCATTCAGATTTCCACCGTATTCTGAGAAATAGTAATGCAACTAGAGAATTCACTTGTCTTCTCTATTGATATCTGAAATTTTCTCTCAAAATTAAGAAAAAATTTAAAGCATCTGTCATGCAGTGAAGTTAATGCTAACCTACCAAAATAATTTATTCCATCAATCTCATCAATTTGAAGGTAATACCTTAAAACCTTCCCTGCCTGATGTTAGGTGTTTGAAGATGGGGTGAGAGAAAAGACAATTTTTGGCTTTGCAGTACTTTTGCATTTTCTGTGCCTTGCGATAATGGTGAGGGCCAAGGAGTTCTACGAGGGGCTTGTTTCTAATTTGAGATATTGAGGGCAGAATCTGTTTGCTTGGTATGCTCAAAGTATGCTAACTGAATTGGGGACCAGCTTTATTATTAACATACTTTGTAATATCTGAGGTGGATATATGTGTGTGTGTATATAAAACCACTGATCAGAGCATGTCAAAATGAATGTGGTGTTAAGGCCATGAAGGCAAGCAGAACAAAGACTTGTATCAGAGACAAATATTTTGAGGGACAGCTGTTCAAGGGACGTTTGTTCCTGATGTTTTGTAGGGTCTCACCGTCAGTGAGATGCCTGAACAGAAATGTTGATGAAATGGGTTGGAAAAATATATTTTCTAGGAGTGAAGGTGCCAAGGAAGTGTTGGTCAGGTCAAATGAATTACTTACAATGAGGCAAGAAGGTAGGTCTGAGAAACGGAGCAAAGCCAGGTCGCTTGGGTCCTGGACTAAGACTTGCTCTATTCTCCTGTGCCTGGGTCTGCCAGCACTGGCAGTGTCCTGTCCTGCCACCATGGCTGTCCTGACAAAAAACCCATTGTACATGGCTTTTCTTGTCCTCTGTGGGGAGTGGGAACCTGGGCACTTGATTTGGCCTGTGCTTTGCAATTCTGCTGGCTTTCATTCTGTTGATATTACTAAATTTGTGAGATTGTAATCTCTGTGCTGTGCTACAGTTAATTTTATATCTGTACTGGGGAAGAAGCTCTTTAGAATAGTGAAGTTTAACAATAACTACTATCCTTCACTGGTCTCTTATGAGTGGGAAGCTCAGACAGAAGAGGAATGAGTTTAAATGAACTTTCTCATTGCTCTTCATAATTATGTTTTTTGGGGAGCGGGGCTTTTTGGTTTTGTTTTGCTTAATAGCAAGACCCTTATTTCCCAAGATGTGGTAATCCTAGCTCTTGTGATTTTATATTATGACTCTAAATTTTGGAGTGATGTCTGCAGTTGTCTTATAGTGCCTGCTTCTAGGATACTCCTGTAGCTTTCTTCTCTCCCTTCCTTCTCAGGATGGTCTCAGATGTGGTCTTCCTGAGCATTTAGTTGAGATTGGCACATATAGAGTGCTTCATTTTTTTCCTGAATTGACTATTTTATAGGATTGCATGCTCATAAAGATGCCATCCACATCAGTGGATGTGTCAAAATATCAGAAGGAACTGATTTCAGAAGTCTGTTCTGCTCTGTTTTGAAGGTACCTGCCTTCCTGACTTGCCTCCAGTGTCATACAGAAACTTGCGTTCATTGGTAGAGGCGATCATAAGTAGACAGGTTTTCTACTAATTAAAGTCCATACTCCTTGATTTCATTAGAATTCTGTCTACTCTTAGACGTCAAATTTAGCCTTGCTAGTATAAAGCTATATTCTTTGCACCTAGCTGTATACATAATGTTTTGCAGATATTTCTTAGCCCATAGTAAAAAGTTGAGGGTTTTTTTTTTTTTTTACACAAACAAACAAAAAAGCTTAGGGTTTTAAGGTGTGCGAATAATAGTGCAACTGCTCCTCCTCGTGCCTGAATAGGTCTCAAATTTCAGCTGGTCTTCACAGGGACACTGACATTTCAAAGACAGTAGATTTCTGGGGAGAATGAAGAGCCAGGTCAAAAAGAGAGCTTGTTGAGAGAGCAAGAGCTCAACTGCTCCTAGTCACAGAGGAATATCTAGGGTCAGATATTCTGCCCCAAAATGCAGGAAGGGTTCAGGTGGAAGTTTTCTTTTGTTGACAGTGGAGGTTCAACTGTGGGTTAGAATTTGGTTTTAGGCCAATTTTTCTTAATTCTGTAATTTGTACAAATACTTTTAAAAACCCCCCTGAACTTAGTAGAAAAGAGGAAAAGGGGTTGCTGTCATCACCAGCAGCTCCTTATTGAATGAACAGTGTGTGGGACTGTGCGATATGCTGTCTCTTTAGGATGACACAAAACAATGCAGGTGTAAAATTGGATTAGTATGAAGTTCTCTGTCATATTTCCACTGGAATGGGTACTATGTTATTTCTATTAGGTCTAGTTGCCTGCTTTCACTGTAAGTAGTACCAGCAATCTGGAGTCTTTTCCTGTAGGCTGTTTGCCAGGGACCTTCATATGAACCTATCACACAATCATTTCCAGTAGTAAACAGCTTTTACAACTTGGACAGTATCTTGGAGCATGTTGTGATTTCCCATCCACTGGACTAAAGCTTCTAAGTCAATCTGATTTCTAAAACCAGCTATGACTGAGTGCATAGTGCGTTGTGCAATGCAGTTTGAGAGGGAGTCCAGCAGTGATTTTACTTATTTGTATACCCTTTAATATTAGAAGCTGTTTCATCGATTCAGTGGGCAGTTTGCCATTATCCTCTAAAGTTATTTGACATCTTTTAAAATTTAATGTTTGAATAATTCTTCAGTCAAAGTCTGATCTGTAATTTCATAAGACTGGAGTTACTTCAGACTATTTTCTGTATTTCTGCCATCTTTGAAACTTCTCTGTTCACGTTTAGGACTAGAGCTAATGAGCAAAGAACATGGATGAAGCAGCATAGATGCTGTAGTGTGGGCAAAGGTGGAAGGGAAGGAACAGAGTTTACAGGCTGGGGTCTGAACCTTTCCTTCCAAAAAATAGGCAATACTGGGCATCAGAACATCTATTGTAGATTTATAACAATAGATGTTAAAAACGTGAGCTACAACTTACCATTGGAAAAGCGAAGTGTTGGAGCTGGCCAAGCGGATGAAGCCAGCAGGCCTGGAAGTTGTCTTGTTGAGTATCAGCAAGGTTTGGTCTCCTGTTCACCCATGACAGAACACTAATTTCATAGAAATGTAAATATGAGCATATCACTAAACTATTTTCTTCTGACTTCCTGTATCTTATGTCCATTAGGTACTGTGTAATATCTGATTTCAAGATGAAATTCTTTAGTTGATCAAAACTTCAGATCCTTGAAAATCTAACATACAGTATGTAATGATGTTTCTGGCAAAGGTAAATGTCGTTTTTACTTAACCTTATAATGAAAGGTTCTAGAAAATTTTTCTCCCTTCAAATCCTGAAAAATTGCTGGTATTATTTGTGGTGTCATGCTAACTCAGAAGGGGTTAAGGATCTCATACTAAAAGGTGATTGTTAAATGGGAACAAAGCAGTTTAGAAGAAAGCTTGATGGCGATGCTCTGTGTAGTGTCATGTAGCTATAAAACATACTCTATAAAGTAAGCCATTTAACTTTATAGGTAAACAAGCACATACATCTATTAACTTGTAGTTGAATATAGAAAAATTACTAAGATTTTTAGGAACAACTCCCTAAGCTTTTGCTGACCTTGGCTAAACCTGACTCAAACCCAAGACGTAATAGTAAAAGCAGGTCTAAGAATGTCAGTGTAAAACTAGATAAACCACTGGGAGTATGGGAGAGATTTTGACCTGGTTGCTTGTTTGTAACTTCTGTTTGTTTTTACTATCTCAAAGCTTGTTTTGAGACATTAAAATTGTTATTGTTTATATGTAATAGAGAAAGCAAAATCTTAAGATGTACTAATTTCACAAGTAAGCTGAGTATGGTTTTTTAGAAGTACCTTATTTTAATTTTTATTTCAAGATGACAGTTCTCAGACACTTTTTGTCCAGAAAAAAAGATTTTCAGAACAGTTTTCATACAGCAAGAAGTCCGTGTTATGCAATACTGTCCCACAAGCTACCGTATACAGTATTTATTAGACTTCAGAGCATTTTTAGGAATAAAGAAAATTCAGTGGTTTTCTGTTGCTTTGAATTGTGTTTGCCGAGCTTGTTAATTTGGACTCCTGAGAAACCATTGGCCGTGTTTGGATGCCATAGTTGACAAATTAGTTTTGACTACAGCTGCACTTGACAAATTAGTTTTGACTGTAGCTACACTTTTAATCACTCTCCACATTTCTTTTCGGGGATCTCTTCTCAAGCTGCTTAGAGTAACAAAAGCTTGCTACAGCTTTAAAAGCAAGCTAGGGAGAGTCTTTTCTAAGGCTGCAGCAGGGCATTGGAAGAAAGCTGTAGTCTTGCTATGCTTTCATTTTGAAAAAGCAAAAAGATCTTTGTCCTATCCTTAAATGACCGATAATCAACCAAAGCCTGAGAGATCATTCAGGGATTCAAGTTGTGTGGTATGGGGAGAAATTACCTTGGATGACAGCTATTCTGGAGACTCAGAACTCACTGTAAGAAAAATTGCCACCTGCAAAAACGTGTGTGTGGTGCCTGTTGAGAGAGTTTGCGGTCCTTAGTATTACCAGGGCATGTGTGCTGAGCACGCAGGCTGCCATGTGGTAGGGTCTGCTGTGCCTGTGGCTGTAATGGGCTGAGGGCAGCAGGTTTTTTGTCCAGTCTCCATTGTGGATGGGAAACTTGGGGTGTGATTGTACTCCAGTTCTGAGCACAGGGATGTTGTTCTGCTTTTGGATGCACGGGGCATCATCTTCCTCTGAAACTCTGAGACGGAAATCTGAATGGTGGGATCTTGCTCTCTTGCAGCTCAAAAATGTGATGAAAAGGACTTCCAAGGCACATTTTGTTGTCTTGAAAACAGTCTTGTATGTGAACTCCATGTGCATCAAAAGCAGTAAGTCTGGATAATGCACTTTGGAGTTTTTACGATCCATATCGGGGAAATAGAAGTTGCTGGAGTGTTTGACGTAAATGTTCATTCTTATGGACTTTTCATTACTCAGTAGATACTTTAGAGCTATCAAAGCAGAGGTGAGTAGGAGGACCCCATCACATTGGAAGTGCTTGTTCTTCCCCTTTTGTCCTGCTGCTTGGGGAAAATAACTCTACTTTGAAATTTAAAACTTCTGGTGTATTTGACTACTTTGGGGATCCAAGAGGTTGTTATATATGAAGTTTTGGAGGGGTTTTTTGTGTTTGTGGCAGGGAGGGAAATGGCATGTGCAACAAAAAAATTTCATTCATAAATTTACTCAGTTTATTGCCAATTAAGATGAAGACAAACAATTAAATAAACACAGAAAACTCACCTCATTTTCCCTGCAAACACCTCTCCAGCTCCTGTGGTGGCTTCTTTTTGTTTTTGCACTCAATTCCTCCATGGGCCACAGTCCTCCTAGTGTATTACGTGCTCTTGTGTCTGCTATCTGTCAGCAGAAATGTGTAGGCCACCTCGGGAAACAAGTTGAGTGTGTTTAACTGGGGCTATGGAAGATTTTTGTGTTGACAGTGCAGGAGAGCAGCCACTCAGGGCTGAACAGTTGGACTTTTACTGACACTCCCACTTGCTTTAGTCATACATCTTTTGCCTACTTTTTACATACTAAAATCGTAACCTGTGTTGTGTTGAAAGTCCCAGCTGTGTGATGTACTCTACTGAGACAGAATTGAAGTGCCAGTCAAATGTGTATTCACTAACTACACAATTACAATTTGGATTCAGCTCTTCTTTCATCTTTCTTAGCTGATATGGTCAGTGTCTTTATTATCTGCTTTCAGTGTCAGTCTTCATCCAAATTGTCAGGCTTTTAAGATTTTTGTTTTGATGGGCTCTTTGACTTTCCAGAATTAAGGAACTGGTTGATGTGCATCACATGACATTTGTATGTGCTTGATTGGGAGGTAAATGCAAAATGTATCTAATATTGAAGACAAGAACTAAAGATTAAGTATGATTGAAGAAGTAATTGTAGATATTAGAAAGTTATAAGAATTTGTGTAAAGATTCTGTTAAACGAAAGTGCTATAAAAGTCGCCTCTGTGCAACCTTTGTTTGTGTGCAAGGGATTAGGATCAGGAAAACAGGTACCCAACCTCCTATAGTTTATAATTTAGAAGGAGAGGATGAGTTGGTGCTGAGGTATGGAGGACTAGCATGTGCATCGATCCCCCTGGCCTGCCTTCCTTCTCCTTTAGCTTTCACTGAAACTCTGTCTTGCTGTCTTTAGTCTATTCAGTATCCTTAGTATCACTTCTTCCTACAGCCAACATAGTGAACACCACATCTTCTGGCAGATAAGCTTCAAGAAACCTTAACTCCCAGCTGAGTAATACTAATTTGCTGCTGAACGCAGCTGGTCTCAGCTGCTCTTGCTGCCAAGCACTAAAGATATTTCTGAGAGTTAACATGTACTGCTTTGTAATGAGGCTGGATTAAAACCCTTTGACTATGAGTACCCCCAAATCCTAATTTATTCTTTTGCTTTTATTTTGGGCAGGAAAACTGATTAAAAACTTACCTCCTAAAGGGAAATGAGGCCAGGGAGAAAGGATATGTTTCTTCACATCCTGGAAATGGGGGAAAACAAGAAAGTCCAGAAACCTAAAAAGTTAAATCCAGCTTAAAGTTTTGGTGCTTAATATCTTTGGGATTTGATGGCAACATTTCTTGAAGACTACAGCAATCTATTTGTCACTAAGATGTACCTAAATTTAAGCTGACAACCATTTTCGTGATACTGAAATAGTTTTAGATTTGTGAAATACTGTGTGTGCGGTAGTGATCATGGGGAAAAAATTTTGTAAATTCTAAAGTACAGTAGGGTTTTTTTACTATATATAATTTTATTTGCTAAGCAGTTAACTTTGAACCATGTATTTATTGTTGCTGTGAAAATGTGCAGGTGTGAAGCCCCAAAGAGTGAGCGTTTTGCAACTTGTGTTCCTGGCCCTAATTAATGCTAGTTTTAAAGTAATTGCATTGAATGAGACAGTTCAGTTTCATATTATAGCCTAAAATTGGTTAGAATAGCCAGAGTATGGGGGTTTGAAGTAATACACATTCTGCAGTGTAATGAGATGAAGTTACACGGGTGTTAATGCCAGTTAGTTTAAAGGGATAGATGGAGGAGGAGGGCTGGGGTGATGATCGGACAGGGCTGAATCTGTATGAGAGATGTCTGTCTTTATCTGATTCTACAGCTGGGTGCTGATTTTTGACTTAGAAGGTTTGCATTTTGCTTGCATATGTGTATCAAATGCACTTACCTGCTCTATGCAGCAAAACGTGCAGAAGATCTTGGAAAAAATTTATCATGCAAAGTGAAGTGTGTACATTTCAGTGGGCACAACTGTCAGATAACTTATGTGTGATGATATTGTGTGCACATTAGTTTCGTTAATTTTCCTCTCTACCCTTCAGGGAACAACCCATCTTCAGCACCCGAGCTCATGTCTTCCAGATTGATCCAAACACTAAGAAGAACTGGGTTCCCACCAGCAAGCATGCTGTTACTGTGTCCTATTTCTATGACAGCACAAGAAATGTCTACAGGATAATCAGTTTGGATGGCTCAAAGGTCAGTTTTATTTCAGAAAACTTGCTTGCTTCATCAATTTTTGTATTTTATGTTCTAGTTAAATGTCTTTCATGTATCTTCCCAGATGCTTTTGTCATTATCTGAGTAACAGACTACTGACATGTTAAAATGGTAACCTTGCTTCAGTATGTTTTAAATGCTTCATTACATTTTAAGTATTTATTTGAAAACACTATTTTCCATGCATTTGTATTTACTTTGATAAATCTATTGCTGAATTTAAGTGATGACTTGATGCTTAATTAATATTATGAGCAGGCTAAAAAGACATTCCCTGTGAGATGCCCTAAAAAGTATAAATAGGGTTATAGTAACCTGTTTTCATCTCTGCATTCAATGCTCTATCAATATAATTGGTTTCAACATTATGAAGGACATCTGCTCAGTGCCCATAATCACTCGGTAAATCTTTTGTTACATAATCTTCCAATTTTTGCTGTAGTGGATGTGCAGATCTCCGCCTAATAAAGCTTTCCATGGTAAGCTTTTATCAAAACTCAATTGGTTTGGGTTTTTTGAGGGGTGTTTTTCTTTTTTCTTTTTTTTTTTTTTTTAATTAGGAAGGATAATGTGTTGAGCTGCTGTTGTAAGAAACTTTGTATAAGAAATTAACTTGACGTGGAGAAAATACTCAACTGTTCCTTAGGTTCTACCCAAAGGGGGTAGGAAAGCAGTAACTTTACAAACAGCATATCAGAAAACTCTGCAATAAGGATATTGAAGATATATAGAGTGTAATCAAAAGCTGCAATCCTTTCAAAAGACTTTAATTTGCAATTTCTGGAGATGCATCAGTTCATGATGGTCGGAACTGAAATACTGTTAGAGAATAACAGTATTCACAGAGATTTTGTGGCTATTTATCCAATGCTGAAAAATATTACCCTGCTTTTAAAAAAAATATCCAGATCATTGCTATTTTAAATGAAGTAGAACTTCTATCATTAAGAAGTATATAGAAGAAGATCTTGTAGTCAAAGATCTCTCTATGATACTACTTTAAGTGATTGAGACTCTGGTATAAAAGCTTACCAGATTTTTTCTAAGTTTAAGTCGTACTTTGTGTCTTCCCTTCCCAGCCTTCCTTCAAATTATTCTTTTAGTTCTGTCGAATAATTAAAATGCCTTTTGTGTGATTGTTTATAAATACAGACTTTGGGATTGGAACTAGATGCTGTATGAAATCAAGACTAACAGTTGTAATTTGTAGCACCTTAACTGAGCTGCACAGTTTACAAAATCCATATTCTTGTATCCACCAGGGTTCCTCTGCCTTTGTCCAAAGCTACAAGCCCTGCAAAGTGCCGGCTGAGTTGAACTGTCAAGCAGTTGTTCCCCTGCTTGTTTGTTCTTTTGTCTACTGCATTTCCTTTTTGCAGTACTATTGGCAAGGTATATTGATAATGCAGTGTCACATTTCTTTACTCTCTTTGTGATTCCTGCAATCCTAATAATGTTCTCATCCGAGTGTTAAATGTCTGACTAAGGTGTAGGATCCCAGTCATGATTAAGAAAGGCCTATTGTTTTAGAGGTAGCAACACTGCTCTCAAATGTACACAGGTGAATAGCAGGGGGACCTATGGAAGAATTTTAAGAGGGCTTTTGGCATAATTCACAGAGCTTTTTGTTTTGATTAAAGACCCATCTTTTTTTAACACGTATCCACATAGCCCATTGTATATACTATATTGTATAAATATGAATATGAAGCATTCTTAAGTTTGGAGTGTAACCAGATAGTATCTCTACTATACGGCCTACTGCTGGGTGTCGGTAACGCTGCTGGCATCTGAGCTTGTAGTGCCTTATGTTGTTGATTGGTCAGACAGAAGCATTAAGTTTGCAAAGAAGAAAAAGCTATGCAATTTAATTCTCCCATTTTAAGTTTTGAAATGAAACTGAATAAAGATTATTTTGTGGGTTTTTTTAAAATAGCAATTTTTATATTAAAAATGTCTCAAATACATGTATTGCCAGTGGCCAAAATCACTTGTTGAACCATACTGGTTTTGAAGCTGTCATGCCCCTCCCTCAGAAGGAATAGATCTAGACAGATTTTATTTTATACCTTGGTGCTGGTGGGGTTTACTGCACCCTGTGGGTCTGTACAGAGGAGAGAATGATGTGCGTGTGGCTGCTCACTTGCGGTGGCTCAGGTGCTGAGCTGTAAGTCAGTAAGTGATGGCAGCTCACGTGTATATTCACTTAGACTGCAGTAAGGAATGTCTGAGAGAAAGATGCTTTAGATTTGAGGGATAATCCTATTTGTGTCCCACACCCTTTCCTCTCCTTAGGTCAGTGGGTTTCAGTAGGATTCCTGGATAAAATTTTGCTTCTGTACGGATTGAAGGTCATTAAACCTTTCTTTAAAACAGAAGGACATTTTAAAGATGTGATCTTCACTAACCTCTGAGGGATGCTATTGTATGTTGCAGATTCCCACTTCAATTTGCTTATGGCAGTCTTTGGTGTATTTTGAGAGAGGCTTTTTTTCCTTATTCCATATCAATGGGTCTATGAGCCAGATTCAGACAAAATAAGTCCTATAGAAGCAAGTTCTGCTTATTTTTAATACATTCTGTCTAATGTTGTTTCCTGAAGTTACAGTCTCCTTGTCAAATATTTTGCACATAAAATGATGCGTCTCCCTCTAACTTGGCTCCAGAAAGTGTTCTAGGACCATAGAGTGTTCAGTGTATAGGCCATATTTTATGGTCATGAACAGTATATACATCCCTGTTGCCCCTGGCAGGGAGATACTGATGCAAATAATCTGACAGAATGCAAGGCTGGTTTCTGTGACCTCTTGTTAAATATCTTTCATGCAACCTTTTTCTCCTACAACTCTAGGAATCAAGAGAAGGCCTGAAAAATAAAATTTCTTATGCAATAGGACATGACAACATTGAGCAGCTGTTGCTAAGGCTTTCAATTCTCATTAATTATATAGTCATTTCATAGCTCCTTGGAAAAAAGTGGTTTAGTACTTCTTTCTCTGAGGTGGTAGAAGGAAGCCACCGTTATTTCTCAACTAACACTGCAGACAGACGTTAGGATTATTTCCAAAGTCCTGCTGTCTTTTCCATTCAATCTCTGACAGTCACTGAGGAAAGAAAGGAGATAAGTAACGTGGTTCCTACAGTACTAGATAATTCTCTAGTATTTTTTTTTCACAGATGCAAGATAGGAAAAACCTCTAATAATTTGTGCTTATCTAAAGCAAGTGAAGACTCTGGGAAAGAGTGGTTTTCCAATCTGTAGGTTTTGTGAGCCTTGCATATTATAATTTCTGAGTAAAGGCTCCCATCACTGTTGCTGCCATAGATGATCTTTACATTTTAATGACTTGTAAAATAAACTTGTTGCACATTAAAGTGATAACCTGTTTAATGCTAAATACAGGTTTTAAATGAGGCCTGTAAGCACAGGTCTTCAGTGATCTTCCTTTGAAGAAATTAAAAAATAATGTGTTTTAATTATTATTGCCATCAATTTTAGCACAAGATAAAGCTATATTTGACCACTACTGTGTATCTTGCAGCTGTTGAGTTTGCAGTGAGTAAAATGAAGAGCTAAGACACATGCCCTATATACTCGTAGCTAAACTAATATAAAAGGAGAACATGAAAGCTATTTTATTATTCCAACAAAATCTAAAGATAACAAAATCAGTTTTCTTCAAAAGCTAAATGTCTCCCTGTCAGATTGGCTGTGTTCTGGTTTTGAGATAGTCTTGTACTTTTATACTAACAACATTCTTAAAAGCTGATGAAATCTTTGACACTTGTTATACTGGTAAGTCTACAGTGAAATCTGGCATAGAGGAGAGCAGTTAAAGCAGTACTTTTTAAACAGACAAGACAAGCTCAAGTATAAATTCTAATTTAAAAAACTTTTTTTTTTAAACTGAAGTTGTGAAGGATTTGTATCTAGTATTTTCCAGAAGTAGCTAACACTGTTTCTTTAGCATGCTCTAGCATTGCACTTTTAAAAAGTATAATTAATTTAGCATGTGAGAGATCTAGCATATTAATGCTTTTAGTTCAGAGAATATTAAAATCCTGGATTTCCTTGTAAAATTGATAAATCTAAGGAAAGGACTCTTTTTATCATAGGGATCTGAATGTTATCTTCCCAGTGAGAAACGTCCTGTCTTTGAACTAATTTTTCTCTGCTGGAAAGTAAAGAGAAGAGTCAGAGCAAGTCTTTCTCAATAGAATTTTTTTTTAAAGTGGTTTTCCTACCTTCCTCCCTTGCAAGCAATTTGGCAGTCACTGTAACCCAGCTTAAATGCAGACTGCTGTCAAAACAGATACTCCATTCTGGACCAGACAGCCTGTTTTGGGTTCTCTCTTGTGCAGTCAGCTGTGTGGTCAGCTGAAACAGTCTCAGCTGAAAACTGGTTCGTCTCTCCAAGGTTTTTCGCTGAGTTGATTTTCACCCAGATATGCCACTTGTTGCTGCAGCAAATACCAGTCCTGCAGGCTTTAAACCTGCTTGTTGCTTGGAAGTCATAAACCCGTGTCCTCAGGGTCATCTTCTGCATTTAGGAAGTTACATCTGTGACATAACATGCACTCTCCTCAGTCTGTGATGTAAGTTCAAGCTAAGCAATGGGTAGAACTGGGGTTTAAGCAAGCCGGGCTTGAGTTGGGAGGAAGACTCTTTTCTACACTGTCCCCAAGATATTAAAATTCAAACCTGTTAACTGTTAACAGCTTCCACAGCAAGAGAGATTGAGCGTTAAGTGAACTTGCACAGCTCTGTTCTGGGCTTCTACCAGGTTATTTCAAAAGTGGGCTCCAAGCACTTAACAGTGCACAAGAAGACAAGAAGTGTACGAGAAAAAGTGTACTTCAGAACACCTCATTTCCAAGAAGTCCACCTCCCTTGCTTGCATTATCTATTCTGTCCTATGTGGCAGAGACAGCCATTTTCTGTGAGTTCTGTTGGAGGCCATAGTGCAAGTGCAAGCCTGCTGCCTTTATTTGGCTCTGAAAGAAAGGAGAAGGATGTCTGAATTACCAGTGACTTCACTGACCAGCTTCTCCTCTGTGAAAATCTGAGGAAATGTTTTGTGGACAATTAATGCTGGAGATGGTATTCCAGTCTTTGATCACACAGCAAATTCAGTCCTTGGTCTGATGAGGCTTGTTGGTTCAAATGTAAGCTTTCAGTCATTCCCAAATTTTCCAGGAGTTGTTCACAATGGTAGCCAAAACTTGCGTTTTGAGGCAAAGATTAATGGAGAGACGTAACTGTTTGATATTGTCACCTACATCCAGATTTGCTCTTCCAATTTAATGTGAGTATAGTGGAGCTGCCAAAGCCTCTAAAGAAGATGCCAGCTGTGCTAAATTAATCTGGAGTATCTTTACTTGTTTTTCTATGTTGCGATACAATGTGTTCATCTGAACTTCCTTGCAGTACTCCTCTCTGCCACTTCGTCTGAGAATCACTGTATGCACATAGGAGCTGTTTGTGGGCTTAACTGGCCCCTCAGTGGTAAATTCTTCAGGCTTGCCCTATAGAATTCAGCAAAAATCTTATGTTGATGGTAGCTGTGCTCCTGTGCTACCCAAATCTCAGCTAAAGCAAAGGGTGCCAAGTAGACTCCATGACTACTCATTTTAATATCCACCCAAAAGGCCATCCCACACAAGTAGTATAGACTGATTTTGACTTATAGAAAATCTTGCTCTTGGGAGAGCAATACTTGATCCCTCTAATGTTGAAGTTTCTCACAGTTGCCATCCTGAAGAAATATTGCTTTTCTTTACGCAGCTGTACAGTTCCTGCTATTCAAATAATAAAATAAATGTTTCATTTTTTTACAATAGAGATAATGGTTTGGACCCTGTGGATTTTGTTGCTGCTCTAGTATTTTTCAGTAAGGTAGGGGCTACTGTTTCACAGAAGCAGGAAACACCTGCTGATGTTGCGAAGATTCCCAACACAGTACTGTAAGACAATTGCAGTAGAATACGTACTGACAATAACCTCTGGAGCACAGTAACTAGCATGTAAGAAGGATTCTTGCTGAATTGTTCTGCTTACAATGTGTACTATTTTCTCAGAAGCTTTGAGGACGTTCTCTTTCACATGGGTGTTACAAAGTGCCAGTGATTCATGAAAAGGTCTATGAATTATTTAACAAATGTGTCTGAAACTCTTCATAGCACCAGACAGATGAGAAAGCATCCCTGCACTTCACTTCAGATGCCCAAATCTTTGGGTTTATGGCTAGTCTTTCTTGTTCATGTTGGCTGTACTGTCCATCAGTTTTTCACTTAAATGGAACTCTTTGATATCACTATAAGACTTTATCCTGACATACTTTGTGTCAGCTGGATAGTTCCACATTGCAGATTTGGAAAATGTTAGACCAACTTTATCATGATGGAAATACTGTTGAAATCTGTGGTAAAACTCTAGTTGCTTTTATGGAACCAGCATATCATCTAATAGTTGCGTTTTTTATTTCCATGAGCAGAAGTTGTATGCCGGAGGATGTGATCCTTCTTCCTGTATATAGCAAGAACTAGAGAAGAAAAATTGTTCTGAGAGTAGTTCTTTTTCTGTAATTGGTGTATGATCCTGTCACTGTTAAGCATGCTTGTATGTGCTTAAAGGAAAAACAGATTCTTGTAATAACAGAAGCTTAAAAAGAAATTGTGCTTCTTGTTTTATTGTGTGTTTTCTAGTGAGAATCATATATGCAACAAGGATGGGGGGAATGCATCAGTGAAGGTTACAGTGGAGCTTGAGAGGCATTGCCTTAGGGACAAAGAAATACACTTGTGAGACAAGAAAGAACTTTGCCGGTGGTTCTATTCTGATCTCATTAGCCTATGCAGATGCTTTGAAGGAGTTTTTTAGACTTGCTGACTACTAAATGACTGCTTGCAATTGCAAACAGGAGTCCCCCCCACCCCGTTTTACTCCTTTTACAGAATGTATGCGAAAATATGCTTTCCTAATTTTAGCTGTGATTGAATTAGAAAACTGTTCCCTAGTTCTCAGTATGTCTCATTCAGTGTACACAAGTACTTGACTACAATAGTGGCATTTTCAATCATGAGTAGTCTTTGAAAAAAATCAAAACCACAAAATCCCTTTTTTACAACTATTACTTTTTTTCAGGCAATAATAAATAGCACTATCACTCCCAACATGACATTTACTAAAACATCCCAGAAGTTTGGCCAGTGGGCAGACAGCAGGGCGAATACAGTCTATGGCTTGGGATTTTCATCTGAACATCACCTTTCCAAAGTAAGTATGACCAGTGGCAACTATTCAGCTAGTCAAGTGGTTTAAGAATATTTGATTCCTGCTCATTGTAGCTTGACTCAGTGCTCACTACTGTTGTTATTTACAAATAATTTACGACAAAATGTTCTGTATCAATCCCTATAATGTAAAAGGACAAGACAAAGAGTGATACCTGCAAATTTTCTTTTAACTGATGGAGGAAAGGAGGGGGATTTAAGGTGTTGCAGTGTATGATGTTAATGCTTTCTAATTACTCATTTGTTAAGTTTCTTGTTTTTTAAAGTTGTTCTTCCATTACAGTTTTTCATGGTAGAATTTAAAAGAGTAGACGATTTAGTGTTTCTTCTGTATTTAGATCTCCTAGAAAAAAAGTTCTTGGTGGTTTTCAGATGCATTTTTGTCTTTTAAGCCAAATCGCTTTAACTTTTCTACTATGTAGTGCATTAAATTACAGATATTTCAGCATCTAGAGGCTTAAAGTAAAGCTAGTGGGAAATATATTCCATGTAAAAGAAAACTACATTTTCTTGTTGGAATACAAAAGATGAATGTTTATGGAAGAAACATACAAGTTGTTTTTTTCTGTTCTACTTGTGCAGGAGAGTAGTACACCTTATTCTGAGGAAAGCCATAACCCCTGTTTCTCAAAGTGATGTTGTAGTTTCACTGAGCACCCTTTTTACAATTACAAGTGCAATTAAAGGAATGTATAGTACATGTAAGGAATAATGGTTGGCTTGTTATTAAAAATAATAGTCATACCAGCCCTTTTGAGAAAGTAATTGTCACTCTCCAAGGATAAGCATGGGCCTGTTAGAAAAGCATTAAAACGAGAACTGGTACATCTGCTTTGTGTGGACAAGTGTTATACTTGTAAGATTTCTTCCTCTCATAGTAAGACAGCTTTCATTTCCACAAAGCAACACAAACACAGGAAATTCTAATGACACTAATATTGCGTGCATGTTTGTGCACCTGTCATTACTTCAGTGAACTTGAAAACTTTCTCACTTAAATTGTGAGAGACATGATGACATGGAGGCACTTGCTTACCAACATGGTAAAAACTTTTGTTAATATTTCAATGGACTTAGTGTAAATGCTAATTTAGTTTATGTCTCTCGTAGACTTGCTTGTTTTCCCGAGTCACCGAATCCTCCTTTGGAGGCAAAAGTATCACGCTGTAGTCGTACACACTGTCTTCAAACACTAGGTTATCATTGTCAGTGAAAATATTTTGGATGTTCTATCTGTCCTATCCTTGACTCTTTTTTTCTCACCCCATGTGGTACTTACTGCCTTCTTAATTACAGTTGTTTCAATCCCATTCTTTCACTGCTGGATGTCTGTGAGTTTTAAGTATGCCCTTGGCTTAAAACTTTATATTGCTGTTGAAAAAATAATCTGAAAAGCTACATTAGATATTTTGTCTTAAGTGTGTGTTTGATTAGCAGTTACTCAGATTGCTGTGTTTTACAAAGAATACACAAATCTGTTGAGAAATACTAGGTTGCAGACCTTTTCTGAAGTTTATGTTGATGAATTTTTCAGGACCTTTTCAGCAAGTTGCTCCTGTTGTATTATATCTTAATTATCAAGCTGATATTCATGTGTGTTGAAATTGTTGATTGTTGCTACTAAAATCAATAGTGGTAAAACTTTGTGTTATTTTAGAAGTAACAAACATATTTGACGGGCGAAAGGAAACTTTTCTTTAGATTATTCAGTCGTTGGAGTTGGTAGATATGTTGGTCTTGGAATCAAAAAAGCTCATTAGAAACCCTGGATCTGCTGCATAGCTTTAGAGAAATCACATCTATATTTTCATTCTTGTCTTGTCTTTGCACAGATTACTGACCACTGGCATTGTGGTCATGTTAACTAGAGCACTTTTTGGTACACCTGGCGCTGTATGACATGAAATCTCGTTTAGGGCTCAAGCTGCTACTGGACATTAGCAATAGGGCTAACACATAAACTGTGTTAATGGAGTTGTTCAGAAACAGATTGCTTCTAGAAGTTGCCTTAAAAATTCATTCTGGAACTTCTCTTGAATTTGTATTTGATTTATCAAAGTCCCTAAATGAACAGCCCGGTTGCATCTAATTTGTTTTGCAGTAGTGTCTCTGGGCCTCAAGGAAATATTTCAGGTTTCAGGGAGTAGAAGACAGCATGCACTACAAAAAAGTCTAGTGTGTGACTGATTTCAACAGGTTAATGAAGCAAATAATCAGAGCAGACAGAATAAGCTGTCTATTCTAAGATCATTGTCTGCTTAGTTTATAGTGAATGTTTGACTTTTGGACTATTCAGTTTTGGTTCACATGCTTTTGTCCTCCTAAAGTAATTACTGGGGTAGAGGGCAACAGTGGTAACCTCTCTCTGTACCAAATTATTGTGAATGAGAATTAGCAGATTGAGAGTGTCTGTTAGAAAAATAATGGCACTCTAATCGATTTCACATTCAAATAGTGTAGAAGAAAATCAATTAAACATTTGTTTATCTTCATTAGACATTTTCTCAATATGTTACACCACAAGTTAACCTCAAGATTGCTCCATCAGAAGTCAGTGTTGAAGAATTTCCTTTCATAGAATCAGGTTTTGCTAGCAGAGTTGCTCTTGTTGCTGCAGTAAGAGGAACAGAATGCCCCATGATTTTGAGAAAAAACTGAGACAACTTTCTCATTCAGAAGATAATTCTGTGCTTTTGATAGTATTCTAATGTATAAGAAATATTCCTTTTCAGGTCTGCTGTCTGTCTCACCCCCTTGAATTAGTTGACCTGATTTATTCCACGTAATTTAGGAGTATGCTAAACGGCAGAAATACAACCACAACCCATACTTGTAAGAGCCTCTTGTAGTCTCCCTGCATAATTTTTCATCTTTTCCTTAAAATATTGATCCTCCAGTGAACCTTTCCTTTCATACCATGTGATCTCACCTTTGTTATTCAGGAATCTTATAAAGAGATTGCTATTATCCATCACCTGAGTATCTCAAGGAATTCTAGTAAATTTGTGAAAATTTCCACTACATTAGCCTTGTTGGCTCTTTCTTAGAATTTTGTCTGTTTATGTGTCTGTTATATATCTTTTTACAGTTTCTACCACTGTGATAAAGAAGATCATATTTACTGCCCTGTATGTCTTCAGCCATTTATTCTAAACCTCAGCGTCATGTTCTCCATTTACCAATTCTCTGATCTTAAAGCTGTTTTAAGTTATAGGTTATCCATCAGATTTTGAGGTCTGTGTAAACGTCTTAAATGAGTGTCATCTAGTTGTGATGATCTGTTGCCGATTTTATTATCTATTCTGAGACTTTTTTTGATGCTGGATTAGACTTCAGGGTGATAACTTCGTCTCATTCTATATTAGCAAAATGTATGCTTTTAGATAACCAGACAGGTGAAATAGAGGATACAAGTAGAGAGGAATGATATTTCCTCAAATACTAATTGCCTACCAGGAGAAGAAGTTTAAAGACAGTAAGATTTTTTTAGGTCTTGCATGGCAAGTGAAGTTCTGATTGAAAATAGTTGAGGGTTAAGGTTCTTTCCAGCCCAAACCATTCTATGATTCTATGATTGTATTTTGTCACACAAAGAACAGCCTTTGTCCCTTCTAAATACACATAGTGCAAAACTATTTCTTTGTATATTGCTGTTGGAGGGATTTAGAAGCTGTTGGTGAAGCTTCCAATGTTTTTGCAGAATCATTTCAGTCTTAAGCTGATCATAAGATCATCATGTTCTGTATAAAAGCAGTAGGAAACAAAAACAAATGTTTGGCTACTATAGCAATTGGTGTAGTGTCAAGCTGAGATTTATGAGGCCAATTTTTTCTCTAGGCAGAGAAAGTAGGCCCTCTTAATAAATTGATTAAATCTCTCAAGTTTAAGGGTGCGTGTATTTCTAAATTGCTGCTTTAGCTATTTTCTGGAAGAGGTACCTTTAGCATAGAAATTAAGGTTTATATGGCAATTCAGTGTGCAATTCTTGAATCCAGTGTTAAGTATATGCAAATATTTAATTCAGTGAATTTGTTCTTTAACTTGATTGGTTTCGAAGAACAATCAGGAAGGGAACTTGACTCTATTCCCCACTGCTGCTTGCTTTCTTATTAGCTGTTGAAATTATATATGCTGTTAAAATTTGGGAAGCAGTCAGTATTGCTTCAGTCATGAAAGACTGAAGCCCAATGACAGCTCTAGGCTAATAGTGACCACAGTAGGCTTCAGAACCAGATAATTTGTTGTCAGGAGGAGAGTAAAAACTCAATCTGAAAGCAGCTGTGTAAGGCAGCTTGTCACTGTTATTAGCCATGTCTGAGGTGAGGTTTTTTAAACACTATCAGCAACAGATCAAATTTCTTTGCATCATAAATTTCCTGACATACAAACAGTATATATTATGTCTGAAATGTACTGAAAGGTATATCACTGTGTAATTCACTTAAATGAGTATTTAAAAATTCTATCGGCAGAATTTGACTTTGTAAAATGTTAAATACAACATTCTGTTCTGCATGTAATGTACTACTTCACGCCTACTCTTTCTCTTTTTACTTTTTTTTTTCTTTTAAACATATGTACCTTCAGTTTGCTGAAAAGTTTCTGGAATTCAAAGAAGCTGCACGACTAGCAAAGGAAAAATCTCAAGAAAAGATGGAGCTAACAAGTACACCCTCTCAAGTGAGTCTTATTGTCTTGATTCAAGCCTAATACTTCGTATCTGTGCTGCTTACTGTGTTGTATCTTACACACACGTTGTGTTAAAATGAACGGGGTACTTCCCAGTTATCCTGAATCCTCTCAACAGTCAACTAGAAGTGTCAGGAAGTCTAAGAATGCATTTATCATACCCTACAGATGTGTCAAAGGAACTTGCTTTAAAATAAAATCAGCCTTTTGTTTATTCCTATTCCTTTCTTTGAGCTTTCCCCGGAAAATGAGTAAACATGGTGAGCAGTTAGGTGAGTAAATCTATAGTAAAAACCTTTTGTGGTTTTTCTTATTGTATCTGTGAAGCTTCAGGTGGTGCACTGTAAAGGACTTTTGTAGAAGAATCATGACAGCAAAAATCTAAATTAAAGTAGCAAACTATTTTTACTTATTTCCTACTGTGTAGCATTCATTTGTGAAATGTGCTGAAGGAAGATGACAGATTCGTGTTCTGGTTCTAGAGTTTTATTGCAGTTAGCCATGATGTAAAAGAAAACTTTATAAAAGGTATCTCAAAACATGAATTGGGTTAATATAGGCCTAACAGGAGGATAAATTATGTTAGTCATGCCTAGAATTAATTGACTTGAAAATGAATACTTTGAATTTGCTTTAAAAAAAGAAATGGCATGAGGCCTTTATGCCTCTCCACTCCCCCCTACCCTCAACCCACCCAGTGTTTCTGGCTCTGTGTGTAGCTGTTTGCTTTATTTTAAGCAGTAGTGAAGACAAAGGTAATTCCTTCTCTTGGAGGATGAAGCTGCTTTAAACCTACAGCAGGGGTTCCTGAGTTAAGTAGGATTAATGCAGCCGAGTCTTTTTTCTGGGGGGTCTTTACTCATTGAATCAATGTATCTCTTGGGTGCTTTGCGCTGTAACGCGCTCTGGATCTTTGGTGGAACAAGGATGGCAGGCAGTTTGCAACATGCTGTATGAATAGTTTTATTGCCACCAGAAAGCTACATCTGGTGTCCTTCCAAGAGAAGTCAGATGAAACCACAAGAACATACACAATGAACCAACCTAATCTCGTTTTCCTAGTAGGCATTTTGCCCAAGTGCTAGGTTGGCTTTTGCTATTAACAGGAAACTGCTTGCTTTACTGTAACAAGAGAAAAATAAGGCAGTCTTTTTTTACTGGTTTTCTTGTCTGTCTCTAAATTTCTGATAAATTCCATAAATAAACACAGAGATAATAGAAATAGGTATTTCAATATTATAACCTAATATACACATGGCTTCAGAAACAGTGAAAGTGGTTCAGCCGGGGCTCTAGTTAGTCAATATTATAGGAAAAACAGTTACTCTGCTTATTCTTTGACATGCTGATTAATAGTCTGGACTCAGAAGGTAGATCTGACACTGTCAAAAGGAGTGGCTTATTGTTTGGCTTGGACATAAATTTGAACTACTCACTCAGAGACAAGATGCTTTCATCTAGGAGCTGCCCAGGGTTAAAGTTTTCTCTCAAACTATATGAGCTATTAATATTGTTCATTTTCCTGTGCAGATTTCCTTTTATACCTGGAACCTAACATTTTATACTGTAGGCAGTTACAGAAATGTTACCTTGAACGATTCTATAATGGGCATTGAGAGTTGCAGTTTAATCACTGCATGCTTAGGAATAACTTCACATTCAGGACTTACTTTTCATCTCTTGGCTTTTTGCTGTGTTGGTAAGTTAGCGTATTATTCTGAAAGATACAGTTAGTGCAAGTGCTGACACATTAGCATAATTGTCTTCACATACTTAATGCTTCTCATTAGTTCCCCTGAGAGAAGGGAGTAGAATCAGGAGTTTTGAGTTTGGAGCAAATGAGAGACGATGGCTTCATGGCAAACTGCAGCCTTTATGTGGCACTGGGGCTCATTCAAACAGATTTATTGACTGGGGGGAAGATGGGTGCTTGGTAGTGGGGAGGGAAGGTGGGACCCTAGAGGCGTTTGAAGGAGCACTTGCTGTAATTTTGATCATTTGCCAAAAAGTGGCTGCAAGGCAAATAATTCACATGTTGATTTCTCAGTCGTTTTACAGCTCTTCTTTCCCTTTTGCATAGTGATCCTTTGCAGAGAGGGAGAGTAAAAGGGGAAGGAGATATTTTCAGTGGCCAGTCAAAACTTCGCAGGAACTTGGCTTTTTAGGATGCTTTGACAGCAAAGACATTTGTGTGTAGTGCGCTCTGTAATTGTAACCCGGTTAGCTATGAGTGTCAGTCCCTCTGCTGTTCTGGACTTGCTGATATCCTTTTCCATTGAATTAGTCATGGGTAGGAAGATACTGCCTATCAAAACTGGAAAATATGTCAAACTTAAAGAAAATGTATTTCTTTTGGTACTGCTTTAGTAAAAGCCCTTATTTACCAGTTAATTAAAGTACCAGATATGGCACATTGCCCACCCTCTGTGCTACACAATTGTGAAAGAAAGAAAGTACATGTGCTTTTTCCTGCATTCAGTATGTCTCTACAGATTAAATCTTTATTAAAATATCTCTACAACTAGTGTAACAAGACCCCGCACAAGGTATTTGCTGTTCACTATTGTTTGATGGAAGCCTGCAAATACTACTACAGTGTGTGAGTTTATCAATTCTGAATATCTTCTAAAAGCTTGTTGTGAAACAAAAGAGAAATAGAGAACAAGAGATAACAGAAATATCTCAGAAATAGAATATTTGTAGTTACTACTTACCAGAGTTATCCATGTTAAAAATTAAGAACAGTCTTATCTAAAGTCCACTGAATTTAGGCTGCTTCTCTGAGGTGTTACGAGCTTTAGCAAAGTGTTGATACTGTTTGGCTAGATATTTCCACCAGAAAAGTGCCACAATGGCCAGGAAGTGGTAGTTCTGTGTTGAGTATTTTTTTGATATACTGTTTCATCTGATGGCATGGGGAAGGGTGGGGTCGGGGGGTGCACATGTGCGTGCGTGTGTCTAACACGTAGTAGAAAGAAAACAATACATAGCCCAATTTTGTAATTACTTAATAGCAGGAGTTCCTTTTCCCTTAAACTATGCTGCTGCTAATTTTGAACATTGCATTGTTACTGTTCTTTTAATACTGCCTTTAATACTACTCCTATTTACCAGCAGGCTTTGCTTTAATTTCCCAAAATATCAGATAATATTGTAAAATCACCATTTACGTTGACTGTAAAAAGAGCTTAAACTTGTCCAGAGAAAGACAGTGGCCTGGACCAACAAATTACAAGAGAGATGCTGCTTTGTTGTGTGTAAGTCTTGCCAAGCACATGGTGCTTTCTTAAAATGAAGAGGAAAGCATTGTTCCTGTGTCAGAGAACTTCTGCTTTTGACCTGTCTATATTAAGATGGATTCATATAATAATACACACTTTATCTATAACTGCTGTGTCTGGCTGTTTCAGTCTAGAAAGAGGTTGTCTATTTTGGTACTTCTAAGGCCACCTATGCGTATAGGTACTCCACCTGGTGTCCCTTTAACTCAGCCTTAGGTAATAAAGCTTTGCAATGCTCTTATCTTGTTTAAAACTAAAACACTGGCTCACCTGTTGTGCCACCTGCTATTTTCCAGGCCCATCTTTTAATATAGGGAATTCTTCTGTTCATGTCATAAACTCATGGATCTTACAGTGACAAGCCACCCGTGGTCTATTTTCTGTTACAACCTTGCCTACGTGCTGAAAGAGCAACACTTTGATCTGGAGTCCACTGAGCTACATGAAGCAATAGCCTGTAAACTGTGTGTCCCCCTCTTTTTTTTTTCCTTCCCTCTCCTCTCTTTTAAACTTACTTTAATTTACTTTAATTACGTTCACATAAAGAACCAAACAGAGCAGGTTCTGCAGTTTGCAGTCTCACCACATCACTCTTGCAACCAACTGGAGTCTAAACCTCTGTTCTTTTTCTCTAACCAGGGATCTGTCCTCAGGTATTTATTTTGATCCCAGTCATTTCCAATTAAGATTAATTTCTGAAATTGTGTGGTGAGTAACTTACTCAAAATAGTCTCGTCTGTGATTTTGAGCACCTCCTATACAGGCTATTAGGAATAGCTATTGCCTGAAAAGTTTTAGAATCACAATGTCTTTTAGTGCAAGGAATGGTTTAGTTTTGTCAAAATGGTCATGGTTTATCACCTGTTGGCTTTTTATGTGTAGAAGTACAAAATTAACTTAAAGTTTGTGGACAAAGTAACTTTCTGGGATGTTACGTGAATTTCTATACTGGAACAAATGTTTCACATGTGTTATGGTGTGGGAATCAGTAGCTGGCACACTTGTGCCATTGCCAGTCAGTACTGAACAGAGACGCACTATGAAGAAAAGCAATCCTAGGGAATGTGTGGAATACTTAATAAGAAAACAAGCTGGAGTTGGTTTGATTGGTTCATGACTTTAGAACCGCCTACTCCTTCTGTTCCGTTTTTAGTCACCTTTTAAAGGTGACTTGATCTGTGCTGTGTAGTCTGCTTGTTTTACTTTTGATTAATTCCTCTCTATTATATTTAATTTATATACTGTAGGCATTGTAATTTTTATGCTGCTTGGCATCACTGGAGTCCTGCATACTCGTTAGTATGGCCAGAGCTCCTTTAGACAGTGCAGATCTCTGACAGTCAGTCCTGAGTCAGGCTCTCACATTGATTTGTCGTATAGAAAAATACTAATCCTCAGTCCATGTGTAGGTCCAGGACCAGTATGTGATTTAAAGTTCAATATTCTCCAGAAACACAAATATGATACCAGTGATTTTATACCGCAGGATAGCTGTTAAACTTTTATTCTCAAATGCATGAAATATCTATTTGTAGCTGTCATGAGTGGGAAATATCAGGCCTTAAAATACATCATTGATTTACAGGAAGACTGGTCATTTTCAATTTAAGTGCTGTTTTTTCCATACAATGTCTGTACAGTTGAATGTTAGAACTAGGTTAACCTGCTCTCTCAGCTAGAAGGGAGGGATGAAAATAGCTTTTTAAGCTGACTGCAGTTTCTTCCCCAGCTCCATAAAGTCTGGAGTGAATGTGTCAAGCTGTAATGGTATGGAATAAAAACTTCATTACATATGAACATCTCACCAAAATCTTTCTAAAATTCTTTTACTCTATGTAACTAATTTAAAATGGGAACATATTACCTGTAAGCATTTGTAAAAATTTTGTTCAGTGTTCAGACTTTTTCTGTTGTTTTTAGTGCTTTTTTCATAACCAGCTTCATTATAGTTGGCTGCAAATAAATTATTTATCAGGCAGGGATAGTTGTGAGTGTGTGAGAGCACTGGTTAACCTGTATTATTGGTGGAAGAAATACAGTCTGGGTGCTTCTCTTGTACGTATGAAATCAGCCCCTAATAACCTTGTAAGCAATGAACTTTTAGGTATTACGTAGACTGTGATTTTTGTCTGCATTAATTCTTGTCACTTGAATTTCATTCACGTTAGAAGTCTATGAAAATGCTTTACTGAAAAATAAATATGGAACTTACACTTTTTTTTTCTTCTATTGAAATAATTTTTATGCATTCACACTTAAAACTTTTTAGTAAGTAGTCTCTGGCTTTATGTATCTGCTGTGAGTATTGTAGGAATTTTAGCTTGAAGATATAAGCCATCCAGATGTTATAGTGGGTGGTGTGTATTTTTTTTTTTTTAATATCTAGTGTAGTTCGGGAAGAGGAGGAAATAAAAGAGAGAGTCTTGGGTCCACAAAGGCTTTCATTTAATGTCAGTGGAAACCGTTTATCAAATCAGAGGATCGTAATAGACAAAACCATGTAATTTTAAAAAATAATTCATTTGCCTGATTATTTTGACAAATCTGTTCTTCTTTCACACTTAATTTCAGTTCAGTTTCAGTTCAGTAAAATCATTCTGTAAAAATCAAGATTTGATTTTTACTTTTAAAGTACTAACACTTAATATTTTTGGCTATAAAATAACAAGATTCTTCCTGCAAGTAGGTAACAATTTGCATTCATATAATCAAAAACTACATTTATATTATAAATAACAGTTTATAGCTGTGGAATTAAATCAGCATAAGCTAATTATTTCTGCTTTTTAATCAGTAGGAGTTTAATAAGAAGGTGGAGAATGGAGACACTCGTGCATGTGCGTTGTATAACTTGATGAATACTAAATATAATAGAACTTGAAGTCAGTATTAAAATGTTGTATCGCCCACTAACTCAAGTTGTAGAGTGAGATACAGATCTCTCACTATGTGAGAAATATGGCAGAATAAAAGCAAAATTTTGACAACTGTTGTGCTACAAATGCTTAATGTAATTTAAAATGCCGTGAAAACATTGAACAACAGTATTTTTGGTTAAGAGATACCAGAAAGGTGTGGAAGGTGATAATGACAGCCAGATCTGACTTTCTTTAGAAGATCTGAGTTTTTTCCGTCTAGTTAAGTCTCAAAGTCAAGGAGAATGTTTCCTATAGATGGAGCATCAGATTCAGTATTGGCTTTCAAAAAGCCTTATCCTTGTGAACTAGTTGAAGACTACAAGTGGAGATAAAAATTAAACCCTGATCTTGTAAGATCATGACCACCTTCAGATACTTTGCAATTCTTTCTGAGGTTGCTGTTCTTCATCTTCCTGTTCAGAGTGTCAGAGAGCTGGAAAGAGGAACTGCTGGTCTTCTAGAGACTCTGCTTGTGCTTCAGTTTAATAACATTAAATAGCAATTTTATCTGTTCCCCGTGGAGAACAGATGAAACAACCGGTCCTCTGCTGTATAGATGCCTCTCCACGACGTCCATTGGACTCTATTTATGAAACTCTTCTATCTTAGAATTAAATGTTACTGCTTGATTACTAAAAGCCTACCAAGACGTTTTAAAATTGAACTGAGCTATTTAGCTTGTATGACTCGCTTATCTCCTGCAAAAAATCATTACTTGAGAAGGAAAGTAGGAAAGAAAATACTAAAATTAAACCACATAGAGGTAATGAAAAGCCTATAAAGTCGTAACTTAAGATGTGGGATACAAAGATGTACTTTGTATAAAATAGAAGTACTTTTTGGTGACTAGGGATTAGTGTACATGTTGGCATGATGAAGGGTGATTAAAACTGCAGCAGTGCCTTCTGCTGGGAGTCAGTCATTAAGTTTTTCAGGCGTCCAGTTACATACCACTAACGGAAGCTGCCTGGGTGTATTTGGAGTGTTCTCCTTCGCAGATAATACCATGATCGGCAAGAGCTAGGCCAGGCTAATGTGCGTATGAAAGCTTTGCAAGGACTCTGCTGAACAAATGTTCTTTACGAATGACTCATAGGTGAAACTGTCAACACAGCATCAGTGGCCCTTCCACTGTTCTCTTTGGTTAATAAACAGTATGAAAGCTAGATTTTGAAATTAATATCAGAATTATTTGTTTCACTGTGTTAGAAGACAGAGTAAGAAACAAGAGCCCTGAGTGTCAATGATCACCCATTGTGTAGCAAGATGAGGGCTGACTGTAATACCAGGTGAAAGAGAGAGTTCTGTAATAAGCAGGAGGCTGGATACTTGCAAATAATT
Source organism: Pterocles orientalis (assembly GCA_011057875.1). Classification (NCBI taxonomy): domain Eukaryota; kingdom Metazoa; phylum Chordata; class Aves; order Pterocliformes; family Pteroclidae; genus Pterocles; species Pterocles orientalis. The sequence continues at coordinate 1,091,334 of WKFP01015227.1, forward strand.
CATAGGTCAGTTGTGTTTTGTACAGGATGATGTGAATCTTATGGTAGTATACTTGAAAATTAAATTCACGTAATGAAATATGACCATGGGGGATGCTGGAAATCTGAGCCTCACATTAATGCTACCTAAAATTTGTGTATCATTTAAGAATGAATGTTAGTGCTTATATGCACATAGTCTTCCTGAGCAAGACAGTTTGTAACTTTAATGTGTTGTTTGTTTTACTTAAGGAATCAGCTGGAGGGGATATTCAGTCTCCTTTAACGCCAGAAAGTATTAACGGGACAGATGACGAGAGAGCAACACCGGAAGTGACGCAGAACTCAGAACCAAGGGCTGAACCAACCCAGAACGCATTGCCATTTACCCATAGGTACAGATTCCATTCCCACATCCTGATTAAGTGATATCTGTCTCCTTCCTCGTTAAAGGGACTTTCTCCCATGTTGTGTGGAAAAAAAAACCAAACCCAAACCAAACCAAACTGTCCCCCAAAACTGGACTGGCTTTGAGATTTGCAATATAGTCTTTGTTTTAAGAAAAAAGCATGTATGACAAAATCTCGTGGAACAAGATTTGGGGGGATGTTACTTCATAGTTTAATCAGCTTAACATGAGCCCTTGAACACTGGTTAGTGCAGGTGTCCCTTTAACAGGAAGCATTATTTCGATGTCTGAGATCTTAGTAAAATTAACTGCTTCATAGAATATTCCAATTAAATTATTTTTGCACACATTCTTTAAATGACTTGATGGGACTGGATGTCAGCCTTTCGTTGACGAGTTGTTGGAAGAAAAGGGACTCTTGCAACATTTCTGGATTGTGAAGTTTAAAACAGCCTTTAACTGAACAGTTCTCTGACAGTTGAAAACATTTTTCAACTTTTTTTTTAAATATGAGAGAAGCGTAGTTCTGCTACAGACTGAATTATAAATCATTGCACTAGGAATGCTGTGCTCTGTTCTTTAAGAAAGCTAGGATTTTTATTTAATGATACAAATAGTAAGATGGATATATCTCACCTATTAGAAATGTTTGTAAATGGGTCACTCAATAAAACACATAATGTGTTGAGACCATGGAGAGTAACTGAAATATTTAATAAACTTAGAACAGAGCTAGAAATACGAGATTAATTTTTTTTAAACATTGTCAAATTCAGTTTAAATAGAGTTTAAGAGCTCTTGATCAAAGGTTGGGGAATGCTAGGACGTCAGATATGTTATGCAATTCAGAATGAGAAGAGATGGAGTTCCAATTTGCAGGACTTCTTGGTTTTTGTAAGAGAATAAAACTATTAAACATAACTGGAAAAAAAATATACACTTTGAAATGAGAAAAAAAAATTATACTTTTGCACTAATTTTTTAACAGAGTGATTGTGTTTATTTTTATACGTCAGCTGTCACCAGTGTATCTGTTATATGTTTTAGACGAAATGGTGCTTTGTAAAAGTGCTGTGTGCATGTTGAAGGAGAATTACAAATGTTGCACATCTGTCAGTGTTCTGTAACAAGTTCATTTAAACTGTTTGTGTTCAAATTCTCTATCAATATTTTTGTGAAAAGGAGTTGTGATAAATTCCACACAAGTAGTGTTTTGTTTTTTAAAAAAATGATAGCTGCAAGATGTCCCGTGTTGTTCTGCATATCTAAATATGTTTTCTGGTATGCCAATATAGTAACTACTCTTTCTTCTGCATTAGCATGACTGAAGTTCTGTTTTGAAACTACCCAGTTGTAACTTGTGATAGTGTAGAATAGAGGTTACAAAACCTCTGTGCTTTACATTTTTCTGTTTGCTTCCTGTGTGCAGTGTGAGAGCCTGGTTATATTTTTTTGCCCTGTTAAATACCACTAGCTAGAATTGGTCTTCCAACAGTAACTGCATTTTGGTGGTCACCTCTCATGATGATTCTCAAAACACCAGAGTTTTGTCATGCTACTGGTAGCTTCAGATTTTTTCATGAGCTATTACTGGAGAAAATGCAATTTTTGAAAGCCCTTTGAAGTAAATGCATTTTGGACTAGATAAGGGTTTTATTATAAACAAATAAAGATAATGTATTTGTTATAAATAAAGACGTATGAGAAACATGCATGAAAGGTGGAAAGTGAAGCCTCCAGGATTGTGTTAGTCCTGGTTAAATGGGCATGTTTTTGTAGAGGCATTTCATAATACTAGATTAGCAACTGGGTAGACATACCTAGATGCTTGAGCTCGCTGAAGGTTCTCTTCTGCAGGCAGTCTCCTTGCCCCGATTTAAAAGAAAAAATATAGAACTTTACACCTCCATCATTGGAGACTCCCTGGGCTTTTCATGTGTCCAGGATACAGGAAGGGATTGTGCTCCTCCTTGTTCCCTGCCTTTCTGATGGTGCTGTGTGTTGGTGGCATTTCATGTCTGATGGAGAGGAGTGGCTGAACCTGTGCGCCCTGGTAACTCCTGCCCGTCACTGAGCCTATTCCTCCTCCTGCACCCTGCTTTTCAGCAAAGGTAAAATTTAGCCAGTGCTTCTGGGTAAGGAGGGTAATGCTGGAAGGGCATTTGAGTGTTGTCTCGTGTGTGGTAATGCTCTTTACATATTTGCCTTTACTTCCTCCAGGAGCTGTTGGTCAGTCGCTATGTGCTTTTCAAAAGAAAAGACATCGTGCCCTTCTCTACAGTGAGTTCAGCTGTAGCGAGCATGAGAGTTTCTGAGGCTGGCTATGCTTCACTGAAATAAACTGCCGTAGCAAGTTCGCTTCTTCCATAAGTAGGAAAGCTATATTCTGGCCTGGGATTGACAGTACATACTTATCCTGTGAAGAACCAAAAGGAGTTGTCCTCAGTGCAGGCTGAAGCACTGTGAGGACCTGCACGGCCAGAGCCCAGGCAGCCAGGGGGCAAGCACGGGGAGTTCTGTGGGCAGGATGAGGGGCCGTGGCACTGCATGGTGAGGGGGGAACTGCGTTGCTGTCGGGAGGGTCAGCAGGCTCGGCCAAGTGCAGGTGTCTGTGTGGCAGAGGACAGGGTGAAGGTTTGAAGGGGGCTACTGTCAAAACATTGATATAGAGAAGGGCTTGTCATGTCTCTATATGAGATGGAAAGATCAGGCAAGAGTTAACAAGGTCAGAAATAGCAGGTGTGGAGGTCATGTTTTAGTCTGCATCTTACTACTTGTCATTTTTAATCTGCACACATTAAAAATGTTCAATTTGATTTTGTTATAGCATGTCCTTGCTGGCCAGATGTATCCTCTTCTGCAAGCTTTCTTTTCTGTGCTTTTTATGTCTTATTGTGATATGTTGGGGCCTGTTATTTCAGCAGCATAAGTGTAGACTACACTGGTATTTATAGTTGTCTCCTGACCACTTACACCCAAAAGCTGAAAAACAGAATTACTTAAGTCACCAGAGTTTTGTTATTGGAAGACAAATTTCTTATTATTTCAGTAACTAGTTGTGAGTATTGAAATGAACATTCCCCAGTATATGTCTAAAAACCCATTCATATCCCATGAGTGTAACAGAGCAGAGGTCTAGTTGCTTCAATTTACCTTCCTCTGTAAAGTCCTAATGCTGTTCACAAGCAGTGTAACTCTAGTCAACTGCTTGAGAGATAAGGATATTAAAAAAAAGCCTTGCACAGAAGATGTACTCTTGTAATCAAACATCTTGCCTTTTCTAAAACTGTCTATGATGGTTAATGTTGAATTACAAAGTAATATTGCTTCGGAACTCCCACATCCTATAGTATACGATAGCCTAAACACTGCTCTCCTGAGTAAATGTTGCCAGAACAAATGAAAGTAAAATGTAGCCTAAGCCTGACATTAGAATTTTCAAAAATCTTGGCTGAGACACTGATCAGTCCTTTCCTAAATGGTAGCTAGTCCAGGAAGGCTTTTTTCTATCAGAAGATAGTTAATCAAATCTGGTATTTAAAATAATTAAGACTTTTAAAAGTATGTATTTTTGTTCTTAAGTAAATCTAAGTTTTCTCAGACATCTTCCTTGTTTAAAAAAATATTTTCCACATTCTTCAAGTTGTGATTTTTTTTTCACAGCTAAAAACTGTTGATCATAAAATAGGGTTTGGAGAGAAAAAAGTTGCTAAAAGATGTTAACTACTTCTGATGTGACTGGCTTTTAAATAAAAGTTTTAATCTTGATGGTGCATGGTATACAATTCCTGGTCATCTGAATGAGCCCAAACAAATACTATACTGAGCTTATTCAGCCTTAGAATTAATTCAATTATTAAAAGTGAATAGTGTATCTGGTGAACACTGCAGCTGCCACTTGGGGCTTTTTGGTAACTGCTGAACTTCCTCTTTCACCCTTGAAGAGAATACATTCGTTTATAACAAGCTTTATTCCATTTTTGGCACCTTAAGAAGCTGATAAAACACACTTTCAGAAACAAAATGTAAGAGGATTCTTCTGGGAGAAATCTTGAAGGTCTTCAATTTTCTGTCAACCATGACTTGAACCTGTTACCTCATTTTTTTTCTTGTAATACGTAAACTTGGAATTTCTATTACATAATGTTTCAATCAGACAATATATATGTGTGTGTTTGTTGCTTGTTCGTTAAAATTCCTATTTTTGTATTCAAACACATTTTAATAGGGAATTTTGGCTCATTGCCTTAGTGAAAATGGACTTATTTCATATGACGTTTATATTTTAGATACGTTATTGTCTAGATAGCTTACCATTTAATAATTCTGCATGTAAATCCAATGCTGTACAACAAAGGAAAAGAAAAATCTTGCTGCTAGCTCATGTTCTTTCACTGAGTTTTCATTAAAAGTTGTATGCAGAAATCTGTTTAGTAGATTTTTCACTTTGTGTATTAAAACTACTCACTTCTACAAGCTTAAATATTTTAGTTATGTTACAGTAAAGGTACTTTGTGGATCATGCTGAACTGTTAAGTTGGCTTTAAGGAAAAGTTTTGAGTGAATAATTTTTTAGGTGTTTTGCGATTTGAATTTATATTTGAATGCTAGTATTTGGATGCTTTTTATAGGTGTATGCATAGCTTCCTTACCAAGTAGTCCTGACGGTGTGTACTGCCTTTTTTTCTAATTTCTTGGTTTTGAATGTTACTTAACGTGATTATAGGATAATTTCTTAATGTGGGCAAGCTCAAGAGCTCTCCAATGCAAGCTGCTGCTCAAAGAAGGTCAGCTGAGTTTTGAGAACCTTCTAGAATAGGGACTGATAAAGCCAGGCTTTTAAAAAATGTTTCTCTATAGCATAAAAGACAGTAACTGTCTTCACATTGCACAGTACTATAATGAACTGTGACATTTCGGGGCACACTGGAGGCACTCTGGTAAATCCAGTTACTCTGTTGGGAAAAGATTATTATGTCTTGGGGCACACTCAGAGAAGAAACTCAAAGGTGATAGTTCCTGCTGTCAGTGTAATCAAAGAACTGGCTAATATAGCAACTTAGAAGTAGATCTTGACTTCACCTCAGTAAACACTTGTTTGATGTTGTGAAGGTCATAGCTGTACTATTCTTCGGCCTCTTTTGCTCCACTGGCAAGAGCCTGGTGGTCTCTGGAAGAAGCACACAGGGAGGAATTGCTCTCTCCTGCCTCCCTGACCCAATTCCTGCTGCTTCCTGCACTCCTGCACTTCTGCCTAAGCTGCTGAGATCTAGCTCAAGTAGGCTACCCTTCACAATAAAGGTTCTTGCTAGGGAATTATTAATTTGAAAGGAAAATCTTGCTTTGTGTTCATGTAGTTTTTTTTTCATGTCTCTGACTTTCTTGATTGTGACAATTTCTTAAAATTCTTTAAGGTATCTTTGGAATGAGTAGTAAACCAAACATGGCATAATCAAGCTCATCCTGTAACATTTTCATAAGATATCTCTAGTAAAGGATGGAGAGATGGAGAAGACTTGTATCTGCTATTGGAAGAATGGTCATGGTGTATGTGTTGCTTAGCTCTTCAAAATTAAAAACACTGCAACTAATAGAGCTAATTTTAATGGCTGGGGGAATGGATAAGAACCAAAACTGAAAATGGCCTAACACTTAGGAGAGCAATTTCACCATCTCCCATGTGCACCTAAGCATGTTCATGAATGACCAACTTCCTGCCGTTTATATAGCGAGAGCGCCAAGGGGTGATTCAGAAGATGTGAGCTGGGTGGTTGAAATTAGATTATAAAAATACTATCCTCAGGGACAAGTGAGCACTCTTGAAAAATATCTGTCTAGTACATTCTTAGAAGAGGAGAATTATCCTTGTGCACTTTATAGTAAAAAAAAACCACAAAACCCAAACCAAACAAAACCAACCCAAAAACATACTACTTGTACTATGTAATTTCTTCCCCATTCACATACATAAGGAAAAAAAACAGTAAAAATGACAAAATAAAAAAAAGTAACTACCTGGCTTAAGGAATGAACTTTTATTTTTTAAAATACATCTGTTGTGTTCAGCCTATGCAAAGACATTAAAAGATTGTTTGTTAATACTTCAGCAACTGTAAACATTGGCTCTGTGAATTGGGATACGATATTTAACACTAAATCAGATTCTGTAGGGTGAGTGGTTTGGGGTTGGGTTTTTTTTGTTGCATCCGTTAATTCGCAATCATTAATTTTGTTACGTTATTTTCAAGAATACAGTTTTCTGAAATACGTTATTCATTTTAGGAGCCTGCTTTTAGCATACAGTGACTTTTTTGTCATTTTTAGGCATTGGTGGAGGAGCTATTATCTTTATTCCACATTTTCCTAGTAATTTATTTGAATAATGAACTACTTCTATTGTGCATTTTGATACCAGTGTGTATGCTTGTTTAAATTTGTGAGCAGTGTCTGTGAAGTTTGTTCTTAGGGATGATTTGTGCATATATTATTTAGAATCTACTGTTTTGTGAGTTGTAAGCTCAAAACATGCAATCATCATTTCAAGAAGAATTAAAATGGTAGTTATAGAAGATCTTATGTAGACAGTTGATACCTCGTGTTTGCTTTACTCCTACGTCCATCAGTGGTTTTGATATTGTTTAGTGTCATCATAGGAAACCCTTCAATCAGTAAATAGGGATAAGCTGCAAACTGATCTTTCCCTGGACACCCTGAAGGAGTCCAAGGCATATCTTTAATACACTAGAGATCTCTCTGGGTATATTTTGCTGATGTTAGATCAGCATTTCCAACTATAGCCAGTGTTTTTTCCAACATTTTTTAAAAACTGGGAAGTGTTGTTGGTATCAAAGAGAACAGACACCAAAGAAATGCGTTGGACTAATGTGAAGGACTCAATGCACTATTCTCCAGAAAAACACGATGAAAAAATCTGAGAGGAAATAGCCACTTTGTAGAATTGCTTTTCATTTTAAAATCATCTGTGGAAAGGCTTAATACTTTGAAACTACAGATGTCATGCCTTGTTTGAATGGGAAGCCTCAGTGCATACTTACCATTTTTCATCCACCCATTAAAGAAACAGAAACAGAAAGCCAGTAACACCTGAAGTTACCAGGAAAAGAAAAACCCACATAGCTATTGATCCCTGGAGTCTCAAATTAATTTTCTAACAGTCATGACCTTTGAAAAGAGAACCCTTTTGTGAAAAAAAAGGCAGAGGGGATGTTTATCAGGACAAATGTAGTTTTCACAAAGTCTCATCACTCAGATTTCAGTCTCCTCCTCATTGGTTAGGAAAGTTGATGTGAAGATGAAAAGTATTTCACAACAGAAATAACATGAACCATTGATGCCCATACCTTCAGCCTGGGATTAATTCCTGGTGAGGAGGGTGGGGGACTTTCTTGAGAGTGTGGAATTTTGACTATTTGTAGCAAGATTTTCATATGACAATCTGTTCTGCAGGTAAGAGTACCACACAATTTGCACCCATCTGCATACACACATGCTTTGCCTCTCCAAAGAAACCTCTTCAAATTATGCCCCAACAGCCACTCAAAAGTATGTATTAGAATATGAAGGCTCCTTGTACCTGGTGTGTAGCTGCTTTATTTCAAGTGCAATACTTAGTCCACTTATCTTTAGCAACACAAAATGCAACAGATAGATGTGCTCTGTGGTTAAGGTTTCACTGCTCTCTGCAAGGCCTGATGATAAACATGCAACTATGATGACAATGCTAATGACTAAATTACTATTATTGAAACAGTGTAGAACTCATTTTTCTCAAACTTCCAAGCAGAATATAAATAAACATACCTTCATCCTTTAACTACTCACATTAGAGATGAAAAGATCAATTTACTTTATGGATTTTTATGTTCCTTTTAGTCTTTTCTCTGTTACTTCCTTCTTAACTGCCCCCTCTCCTTAGAGAAGAGGTACATTCTGGAGACAGAAATCAGTCTGGCTAGCATCCATCTTCTGCAGATGTTCAGGTGTAAGAGCCTGTCATTCATTTTATTCCTATGGTCATTTAGAAGGATACTATTAGATACAGGGTAGGTGAATTTGCATTACATCTGACCTGAGTTACAACATGCCAAGCATCTTAAGTCATTGAGTGTTTCCACTTGAAGTCTTGGTGAATTATTAATTGTGGATTCACCTAAAGTGCTTTGCACGGATCCTTGGATTCATAAGCTTTGGCATTTGTAAAGTGTTTAAATGGTGTTAATGAAGACCATATGGACTTAAAAATAAGCTAACTTTTAATCAATTAGATAACTTTCTCCTAGGGAGAAACTATGCTGTGTCTGTTGACTTCTCCAGTTCAGAGCCAACATACGGTTGTCTGCATGGTGCAAATAAATCATGGTGAACTTGATAAAGGCACTTGCTGGTTTTAGATATTTATTGACAGGAATAGCCAAAGGATTGCCTCTGCCCACGTCTTGAAAGAATGAATATTTAAAAACTAAAGTTTGACAAAGCAGAGAAAAGCATAAAGATACATAGCTTCAGCAGTAAATTAGTATCTTTTTAAGAATAATTGTTTCATATTTAAATGAATCCTTTGTATGAAAAATAGCTTTCATCAGAGTTATTTTTTTCCAGAATTTATCTGGAATAGATCTGACTGAAATTCATAAGCTGTGTAGCTGTGGGTTCTTTGAGGGTTCATTTTGTATCTCTGCAAGAGATATAGGACCAAGGACCAGGAGGTCTTAATTTTCATGTGAAATAAAAAGCTTGGTTTCAAGTCTGATCCAAAAGATCTGTACTCTTTACCAGTATGATACTCTTTGGAGTGTGTTGTTTTTGTCAGTTGAATTAAGACTGCTAAAGATTTCTCCCTTTTTAGAGTTAGGCTTTACAAGTAAACCTAGTTAAGGTAGTAATTCCTTTGGAGAGTGCTGTGGCCTGAGTCCTTGAGGGGAGAACCAGCAAATTCTGCCACATCCACATGACACTGAGGTCAAAAAGTTAAACCTCAGGGGCTTCCGTAGTCCCTGATGAATTTTCTCCTAGATAGGCACCTGAGACAGGTCAGATGAAGTGCCATCTCGGGATGCATAACCTCTCTTAAGATTTTAAACATCTAAACCTGGGGATGATGGATTTCATCCACTAAGCCCACTTTATCAGGTCTGCCCTTAGATTGTACTTCCTGCCAACATTATGATCCAGAGTTGTGCATCCTGTTTTCTGTGGAGGCAACACAGTGTCATGTTCCCTGGCATTGTTGTCACCCTGCCGTGGATGGGATGCTTCACTCTCCCTACTTTCCAGGTCATGGTTCATGCCCAGGTAGCGTAAGCCCCTGGAGACTAGAGTAGAAGCTCATTGATCAAATAAAATTCTAAGTTTGCTTTATTGTGAGCCATTTCAGAATGTGTCTGAATGCACAAACAGTATTAAGGCTCCACCTGAACATATTGTGTTATTGAACATAATTGTGTCATGTTAATTATTTTCTGTTGCATTGTAGTAGGCAGACTCCTTGCAGTGGCACTTCGATACCATCAGCCTACTTCCTGCAGACACAGCTATGGGCTAGGGACAGGTACACATCAACACAGAAGAGGAATATTTTGTCTGTCAAAAGTATGAACTACTTAATATATTCTCTTCTTGAGGCTAGATTTAGTTTGGGGAATACAGCTAAATGGAGATCAACATTCCTGCAGTTTTCCATCAGCTTTATGTTTTAGGGAAGCTTTTTGTACCTAAAGAATCACATCTTTTGAGTTCCTTTAATGTTGCTGTAGATGCCAGTGACATTTTGTAGTACAGGCAAAAAGTGGGGCTGGTCAGTGTTTCAATCATGTAACAGAGAGAGCTCTGCTGAAATGACTGTAAGTTGCTGAATAGCAGTTTATTGAGATGTGGACAACTGGCATCATCAAAGTATTTCACAGTGACACCTAACAGCCATCAAATTTAGTCTGTAATGAATTGGGGTTGGCACAAATCAGCAATGAACTAGAATATAAGGGGGGGGGGGGGGTGGGGGGTGGGGGCGGGGCTGTGTTAATCAGCTCTTAAGCTGTTTGGCAAAGGAAGGAAGCCGGAGCTGGGTGAAGGTGCTGAAACAAAATGTCCAGGATGTCTAGGACTCTGATTTCTAAAGTACACAATAATAAAACATTACATGTGGTTTATTAGTTATGATGAACTTCAATTGTAGGGTTGTTGCCTTTGCAGATTTTACTCTGTGGCACTGTGGTATAGTGACATTCTGTCTTCCTGTCACGAAATGCAAAGGGTTTGGTTTTGAAATTAAAGTTAGAATTGTGGAAACCATTCTTCTGGGAGACTGCAAGCATGTAGGATATGAAGAAGTAATTTTATGTAAACAGAATGGCTCAGACAAAAAAAACAAACCAACACCCTAAAACTGAATTAACTGAATTGTAGAAAGTTGTTCAACTCTGTAGTTTGCCAAAGGATGAAAAATAAAATGTTTTTTTTTTCCACTCAGTGTAGTGAAAATATGTATAGAAATAAGATACGGGTTTGTTGTCTGAAGCAAAATCTTTTTCATGTAGGCATTTTTCATGACATTCAGAGGAAGTTGGCCTGAATTTTAAAAGGACAGCTGAAGTAGTTTGCTACAGGCCCAAAGTGTGTTCTGACTGATCACTGTGTGTGACTGTGACTTAACTGTTCACTTTACTTAGGAAATGCTCTGAAATGTAAAACTCATGTAATTACATGACAACACTGATTGTGTAGAACCTCCTTTCTACACTCTCCAGAGATTTTAGTATTCTTGTTTAATTCTGCTGTAGCACTTCAGGGATCATTTGTGCTGGGCTAATGTTCAGCACAGCAGGAGGCTCAGAGAGGCTGGCTTTTAAATGTCTTCACATCATGCTATTTGCCTTACCCTTTTCCTGTTCCAGATGTCTTATCAGGGAAAGTGAAATAGAGCTTGCAATATTAGAAAACAAACGTGGTGAAACAGTGTCATGGCACATAGTCACAGCCTCGTGAAAGGATGGGAGCATCCCTGTTGGGTTTGTGATGTGTTAAGTAAGATGGTGCAGGGAGAAAAGTGGGGAGCCAAGCTTTATATTCTTCTTTGAAACTGTTGAGTCAATTAAGTGTTGAATTGGGAAGAACAGGTCTATAAATTTATTATATTTTTAACTTCCAGTGGAGTTTTTGAGCCAAATCATTTGACCTGTGCCTTATTCTGAAGAGATGATGAAGGAAACCTAGGATCACCTAGTTTAGACTAGAGTAAGTAAGACGTAGCAACTGCCAGTGAATTAAGGAAGGCGCCTTGTTAGGTGTTTTCTTTAAGACTGGGATTTTTTGCAATAGGAGAGAAAGAGAAACTTACATAGTGACTGCTTCCTGTGAGTGTTAACCTGTAGTTTGTAGAAAAAGGGCCAGTATCACAGACTTCCCATCTATTAAATTTAATCCATTTAATTTTTTTTTTAATTTTTAATCCATTTAATATCTTTTTGGTAAACTTGACTCTAGGATCAACATAGTGCAAGAAATATAGTCTTTTCCTGGGTTCAGATGGGGCTTAAACAAGGCAAATTTAATACTTCCATTCTCTTAAAAAGCTGGAATGGAAAAAAAACCTGTGAGTTGCGGTATCTGCTTAGAAGCGTTGCAACTCGTAGGTTGTTTTGTTCAAGCCTATACAGTCAATAAATGTTTTACTGTGATCATATAGTTCATGAGACTTACGGGTTGTTCTTCAAAGTACTTCTGACAACTCCATAGGTGGTTTGGTTTCAGCTTTATATATAGGCTATTGACTCTTATGTAATTGTATGGCTATCATGGGAGCTAAATGAAACTTAATCAAATCTGCCATGTTCTCGCATGGTTTCTGTTCCCTTAATGGAATAAAATTGTTGTGTTGTCAGGATATAAACTGATAGTTCATCTCCTGTGCTAGCGGTGTAATTAATGTGTGTCATTGTATTTACTGGTATAAGCAAACTGCCAATTGCAATGCAAAAAAATGAATTGCACCATTAGTTGTTACTTGAGGTTGTAAGATAACCTAATGCACGAGCTGGGTCGAGGCCGAATATTCATAATTCAGAATCTTTATGTGATTAGCTAATCACATAAAAGTATTTCTGTAGGTCATTCTATAGAATGTCATTCCGTTGCTGGTAGTGGGGTTGTGAGGCTCCACAGCTGTAATGATTGTTCTGCTCAGTTCAATGTTGGCTATGGAAGTAAGACAGAAACCAGCATTAAGGGGTCTTTGAGGCTGAGGTGTCCTGTGATATCACCAACAGAAGGTTCAACTAAGATCTAAAATAGGCATCTGCAAGTCTTTCACATTCAGCCACTTGTAACAGCCACTGTCTTCAGTAGAGGCACAACACAGTTCGGTTAAAGCTGTGATAGTACCTTGAAATGCAGGCAGAGGCTTGTGCTGAGGACCTCCACCTCTTGCATGTGGCATATGTCAGATTTACAAGATTGGGAGAGATCCATTTAGCTACCTCACTGCTCTACGTGTAGCTGCAGTTGCTCACAGCATAGCTCTTCCTGTTTTCACTCTGTTGTTGCAAAGCTGAGAATCTCTGCTGAGGTCCATCGAATCAACCTGTAGCTGCAACAGCCTCATGGGCCACATCTCTGTGGCTAAATAACATGGGCCCTGGAGCTGAGGGCTGGGTGCTGAACCATTTCCACATTTCCAGCAGTGACGCTGGATCTCTTCGGCACCCATGCAGTGTCCTTGCTGCTGTAAGACGCAGTTACTGTTTTGTATGGAGTCCTTTTCCAGTTCCACATACCTGCAGTGATTTAAGGGCTGCATTGCCACCCACCAGAGCCATATTCTTGCACAAAAGTTTGGGTGTGCATTGTACACCCAGAAGTATTTAAGATGGGCACGGGAGGGTTGCAGATCACATAAAGGCTTGGAGGACTGAAGAGATGGAAAGGCACTAAGACTGACTATGTGCAAACTGTGCCTGGGATCTGTCTGGCCAGCTGACAGGAACCAGGGCAGTCTGTGGAGCGTGCAAACACCCCAGTCTGTGTAGCCTTCAAAAGCTCGGGGCTTCTTAGCCGTGTTTTCCCTAGTGGCAGAGGTATGGTCACTGGGGAGAGTTGTTCCTTGTACTTACTACCACAGTGGTGGTGTGGTGAAGCTAGGGAAGTTTCTCAGACTCACCGAGATGTAATTGAGAGCACAGGTCAGTGAAACTCTTAAATTAGATCAGGATAGGACTCAATAAATAAAGGCCTGTGGGAGAAGTGTAGGGCAGTCAAATGCTCTGTTTTCTGCTGTTGCACTGCTGCCAGGGTGCAGGTTGGTTCAGTGCACACACAAATTGTTGTTATAGGTAGGATTTTTGTTTTGAAAGAAACGTAGGGTTTTGTCTAGCCAGGGGCCTCAGCAAAATTATTCCATACTAATTCGAAGTGTGAATTTACAGTTAAACTTCTTTAAATTCTTGTGTGTACAAATGAGTTCCAGAATGAAAATGGTTATAATTCAGATCATTTTGGTGTCAGGGTCACGTGTCCTGGTATCTGACTTGCCAATAACCACATCTATATATCTAATTGCTTTCGTAAAGTGATTAAGTTCCATAGGAGCCCAAGTCAATTTAAATTTCTTTGCAGCCCAACAGCTAGTGGGTTTAGAAAATGGGATGTAAGTTCCTAAATAACTTCGATTGCTTTTGAAAATGAACATAGTTTTGTTGGAATACTTGAAGTATTTAGGACCATAGCAACAGCAAGGAATTACGCCTAGTGTTTAATGCACTAAAAAAAAACTTATCAGGTATCAGTTGTGAAAAATATGAGACACATTACAGGTGCGAGAATAAACTACTTCCAGTGATACCAATAAGCAATTTCAGTAAGAGAACAAGGGTGAATCTTTTTCACTTTGTCAGAATATGTGTTAAAATTTTAGGTCTGCAAGGTTTCACAAGCATGAGAATAAAATACTTGCAGTGATACTGATAAACAATTTCAGTAAGGGAACAGGGGCGTATCTTTTTTTATTTTTTCAGAGTATGTGATAAATTATAAGTCTACAAGGTTTTAATGTTTAGTGCAAGAAAAGCTATTAATTAATTAGCTATGCTTGCTCTTGCAAAGGGCTAAAAGTTATAAGACAGAGTTACTGATTTTGGTTTATCATAGAATCATAGAATGGTTAGGATTGGAAAGGACCTTAAAGATCATGAAGAGATAACCTACTGTCTCTTTACTATATAAAATTAAATTACTAAGACAAAAATGAGATATTTTTAGAAGAATAAAATTAAAAGTTGAGCCTCTTCAGATAAATCAGCGATCTTAGTCCTACTGTGAGGATTCAGGTCAAATATGAGTCTTTTGCATTGTGATACAGTGTACAGAAGACATGCATAAAGCTCTTAACAGTGTAAGTTTAATGAGAAACACACTTTAGTTGTCACCTATGTAAATACATCCAGCATACAATACTAGAATCTTGGAAACTTAATTGTTTCTTGTGGAGAAGAGTGACTCTTCTCTTTGTCCCCCACTTTAACAGGACTGGGATCTAAGTCTCTGATTTATAAGGGTCATAGCTGAAACATTAATCTAATTGATTAATTAATTAGTCTTCTACATCCCGTGGAGTGCCTTTCAGATGTTCTTATCACTATTTACTCTTAGTGTTTCAGTACGCTGTGAACACCACCACACTTGGGCTTTTTTTCCTCTGACTGTGTTGTCTTCTGCAGGCATACTGTGGTGGGTTGCCATAGAGAATATTTCTGTGAAATTTTCCTTCCTTAAAAATAATGTAATATCCCATCTTTTCCTCAGTGATAAGGTTCCGTATTGAAGGGTGGTCTGTGTTGTGGTGGTTTATATGGGCCCTGTGATGAATGAAGTTGTATTTGAAAAACATGGATCTAGGTGGTGGATTTAAATAGGGTATAGCCACCAATTTGTATTGCATAGTGGTCTGTGTCATAGTCTGACCTGGCTGGTGGCCAAACACCACGCAGCCACTTGGTCACCCTCCCCCATCCCAGGCAATGGGGGAGAGAATTAAAGGGGTAAACAGAAAAGAGATGCATGGATTGAGATAAGAAAAATTTAATAAAGTAGAATAAAATTGAAAATAATAATTTTAATAATAACCATAGTAATATATGCAAATTTACAAATATACAAATGAGTGATAGTGCAGCTGCTCACCACCTGATGACTAAGGCTTGGCCTGTTCCCAGCTAACAATCCCAGAGCAGGGAGAGTCCCAAAACCACAATCCCAGAGAAGAGACAAGATCCTGAGTGTCCAAGAGACCGAGAGCCAACCCTGAGAAAGAGGGTTGACCCGGAGAGAGGGGGAGCGAACTTCTGGACCAAGCCTCATCTATACACTGGGCACGATGTGTGTGGTATGGAATATACCATTGGCCAAATTGGGTCTCAATCCTAAACCTAAGGTTGAATCCTAGGCTAGTAATGGAGTTGTGCTCCCTCCCAGCTTCTCCTGCACCTGCGGACACTGGCACAGGAGAGAAGCTGAAAAGTCCTTGAATGTCTTGGCAGCAACTGTAGACATCAGTATGTTTTCAGCCTTCTTCTCAGCACAAATCCAAAACATAGACTTTTACTAGCTACTGTGTAGAAAGCTAGCTCTGTTCCAGCCAGAACCAGGACATTCTGCTGTATAGTAGAAAGAGTTTGTACCATGCTCAACCTCTTTGGTGATCTTCATCTGTCAAGTCTGCAGATATTGGGCCTTCCCCACTGAGCTGATAAAGCATAGCACAAGAGACCCCTAAGAACAGGACTGCCTGTAACAGAACTGGAAAGGCAACTTCTGTCCATTGGATACACGGGTACTTTGGACAATTAAGAATTCAAGAGCATGGTCAAACTGAACGGCTGAACAAAAGTGAAACATCATATATGAAACACGTTGAAAGAGAAATCTGTAAGAGCTCTGTAAGCACCCCTCTGCCCAAATTTGCAGAAAAGGCTTCTGCATTTCTGTTTTCTGCACAGACATACAAACGAGGAGTTCAAGCATATTGTAGTTCTGAGTTGAGCAAAGGGGTGTGCAAAGCAAAACAATGTATCCTGGAGTGGGATAAGGCTCCAGGATAATTTAATGGGATAAAATTTCTAGAGAATTATATACTCTCAGAAAAAGTCATGCTCGCAGCTGCTGATTTCAGCCATTCAGCTGCCTTTCTCACTTTCCACTAGGTATGTGTCCTGGGTTAAGCTGAGACAGAGTTAACTTTCTTCATAATAGCTAGCAAGAGGCTGTGTTTTGGATTTGTGCTCAGAAGAATGCTGATAAAAAGTGATGTTTACGCGGCTGCCAAGGTCTTTCGGCTTCTCTGGCTGTCCACAGACTGGAGAAGCTGGGAGGGAGCACAGCCCCAGTTACTAGCCCAGGATTTGATCTTAGGTTCAGGATTGAGACCCAGAGTGGCCAATAATCTATTCCATAACATACATCATGCCCAGTATATAGGTGAGGACCCTCCGGAAGATCAGCCCCTTTTTTGGTTCTGGATCTGTTTTGCTCTGGGTCATCTTGCTCCAGGTGGTCTCTCTCCCAAGGCCTTCCGACCCCCCCACCCCAGTCAGCTCTCAGTCTGGGACGCTTGGACTATCTCTGTTCCATGAGTGCGGTTTTGGGACTGTCCCTGCTCTGGGATCTTTAGCCAGGAACAGGCTGAGCCTTGGTCATCAGCTGGGGGGGCAGTATCACTGTGTATCACTCATTTGTATATTTGTATATGGTATTATTTCTGATATTATTGTAGTTTAGTTATTAAATTGTTCTTATCTCAACCCACGAGTCCTTTTTTCCCTTTACCCCTTTAATTCTCTCCCCTATCCTCAGATGGGGGGGATTGGGTGAGCAGGTATATGTGAGTTGGTGCCCAGCCAAGGGTAAACCCATCACAGTATATGTGGCTTTGTTATTAGTCACCTCATTTAAAGTACTGTGAGCTTCAGTGGCCTCCTTCATCTTTTTTTGCTGTGATTGAATTTGTCATTTAACCAATCTAAAGAGCTGATTTACAACTATGTTTACCTGGTTTTGTGCTGATATAACTGTGTTGAGATTATGTGGATATTCCTTATCCCAAAGGGAAGAACAGATATTCCGTGCTCCATTAGCGTTCCTACTTCTCTCCCCAGGGGAGCTATCCTCTTTCGCTAAAAATTCTTTTGAATACGCTAATTAAAGATAAGGATTTCTTTGAATATTAATTAGTTTTTCATTGGTCTCACTCAAAATATTTAACTCAAAGCAATTTCCTGGTAGTTATCTCTTGATTATAACTTTGAGAGGATTTACCTTTTCTTAATGAATTCCAGTTTATCAAATAAGACTTCCTTTTGGTTTGTTCCTTAAGTTTTCTTCTTACAAAAGCTGTAATTCTTACCATAGCTTTCCAGCTTTTACTGATCTTTAAGTATTTAATTATACTGTGGGTGTCTGTGTTCCTCATGCACATAAGTTTGGAGTGTTTTGAGTGGCTGAATCTACTGGGCCTGCACAAGCAGACAGCTTTGTACGAAGACCAAAATGGCAGAACAACTCAAAACTTTTCTTTCTTGCCTCATCCTGGAATAGTGAGATAGGACTTGGTCTGCTCTACTGCTCTTTCTTCAGCTTCCCACTCGTTCTAGGACTCCTAATTAGGTATAATTAAACTAATGACAAAACCCCTTTCTGTTTCCAATTTTGCTTTGAATGTTGAAGAGAGAGAGACTCTTTGGACTAGCAGCAGGACAAGCTCTAAAACTGTCTTGTTTAAATCCTTTCTATCATGAAGTAATTTACACATTTAATAGATGGCCACAGAAGATGCCTTTTGTAATCTTTGAAGAGGGGTGAAATTCCCAAAATCCCTGCTTAAAATTTCTTCTAAATCGGGACATGAAGTCCTTAACTCTTGTTCTTAGCATTAATGAGAGGAGGATTCTTGTCAGCTTTTAGGAATACCTTGAGGGATGCTGGAGTAATCCTCTCTACCAGCAGAGTCAACATCTCCATCTCACAGGACAGTCATATCATTCCAACGTAGGCGATAGCAAGTGTAGTCTGTTGCAGAGATCTCACCCTTCCAGCATTAGATCTTAGCATTAGCTGAAGCTTATTTCATATGGAGGATTTCATAGGGACCTTGTGCAGAATTCCTTCCCAAATTCACCACTGAGTTTTATGTAAACCCGAAAACTTTCCTTACGCTTCCAAAGAGAAGAAGCTACACTACTTGAGTTCAGTAGACGTCTCAAATACTACTGTAATAGAACCAAATCTTTCACAATCCACCTTGGCTTCCTTAAGCGTGAAGAGCTTCTCCATCAGGCTCACCAGCAGGTCTGTCGGGGTGGATCACCCCTTGCTGCCAGCACAGCTATTGCATTCTTACCAGCTCATTGACATACCTCTCCACTGATTGGTAGTGCTCACTCCAGCTGACTCTTGGGCTGCTTCCAATGCATGCAGCTACAGGGATTCCGCTCTGTTTGTATTTGTCAGGTCTTATGGATTTAGTTTCTATACCAGATGCCAAATTTTGTAGTGAAAGTACTCCATTCTCTATTCAGCTGAATTCCTCCTCATTTCTGCTATCCCAAGACAGCACAGCTTGCTGTACACTTGCAGTGCAGATGACAGTAGCCTGAATAAAAGAATTTGCATGTTCTTGAGGAACGGTAGTTCTTTGAAACCATGACTACACTATAGTAAGAAATCTAATGTATGAATCAATTCATTTTATATAATGAATCCAATATTAAAACCCATAAAACAGTGATAAAGCAGAATTGTGCACACATTTTATTTCTGTAAATCTGAAATAAAGCTTAAACTGTGTTTTATCGTGTTGTATGCAACTCCACAAACAATGAACAAGCAATACTGATTCAAAAAGCATAAAACATCTCTTGATTTGAACTGCTTTTGTTTCTTTGTTTCATGAAGGCATCTCTCAAAATAACTTAATTCTGCATGCAACTCATTGTGTGTTACTCACCCCCTGCCTTCCCAAGCCTTCTCCAACTGGTCTAAACATGGTGACTGGAGCTTTTCAGATCAATTTTCCTCAAGTGACCTACTTCGCAGAGAAAGGCATTTATAGCCTCTGGCACTCTATGCAGGTCACAGATGGACAAATACCAAAGCTATTCCTCAGTGACTTACTAGGGTCGTAACTAATCCCTAATGAGAAAGGAGATTGGCCTCATGTTCATTGGTTAGAATGTCTAAAAGTATGGAAGATCATTGACTCCCACTTTAATTTTCAAGGATTGTCATGGTTAGGCTGTGTGATACCAGTCAGCAGTTGTTCCAGGAGTGTTTTGTGGTAGTGATCAAATTACTGGATGTCGTAGATGTTAAATATCTGACTTTGAATCCTTTGCCTTGATGGTGGAGCACCGTGTGCTGTTCTGGCTGCTGACGTGTCTTGATGTTACACGTGCTAGATACCATGGCCGACACCAAGGATCGGAGATTTGGGAGAGTTTTGACCTTTTGCTTGCTAACAAGTGCTTAGGAACCTATGAACAGTTGTCACTGTAAAGATAATTTTCTATGCAATCAGACCTAAACCTCTGTTCTGAAAGCATTTTTTTGTATAGCATGATCAGTTCAGACAATAAAACTCAGATTTTGCTGTTCTCCATTAGAAGCCCATTCCTCTTGTATTTGACACTGATGTAGTGATGCATGCAAAACAACTTGTTCTCTTACTTTCAGATGTTCAGAAGTTTCACAAAAGAAGTGACCAGGCTCTGTTCTCTGTTAGGATATATTGAAAAGTTTTGGGGAGCATTTCATGCTGAGAAACAGGCAACAATCAGGAGTGTTAATGATGCCTCTTTTTTTGAAGGGCTGTCTTGAAACTCTGAGTGTGGCAGGCAGTCAGGGATGTTAGTTCTGACAGGTCTGAATAAATAATTGTTAAAATTGTGACAGTGCCAGAAGAGGGATGGATAGCTTTCAGAAAAAAACAAAAATGTGTGTGCAGGTCGAATTCTTGCACCACAGGACTTCAAACACTGTGTCCCCACTGTATACATACAGCTTTGCTCTTTGTACCACAGTGCAAAACTGAAAGGTGTTCTGGTAGAGGTTGCATTGCAGTTTGGATCACTTTGGTCACTAAGCGTTCGTATTTCATGAGCTTCCTGGAGCAAATAATCTTAGGACACATGAGGAATTAATTTGGTTGGTTTAGGTATTTGCAATCCTTAAGACAGCCTGTCAGAGCTGTGTGTGTATTTCCTATGACAGAATCTAATGCATTGAGGGCAAAACCAATTCCTTTTAGTAAAAAGCCTGTCAAACAGGAATTAAGTAAAAGGTTTTAGAGAGAAAGAGTGTGTGCAGCCCTCCCGTACCTGTCCTGAGGGACTATAGTGCAGCTGTTCCACCATCAAAATTCTGGCCACAGGCTCTAGCAGTTGTTGGGAGCCCTTTAAGTGTTCCATGTGTGTCCTTCAGCTTATGAATCTGTGTGTTCCCTCTCCCAGGTGTTAGCCCCAGCATCTTCTCTTCCAAGGGAGAATTCTCATTGTATCTGAACAGTATGTTTCTCAGCATTTCCTTTGAAAGTGTTGATAGATTTGAACCATTGTAGGTATCAATGCAGATACTCTTAGTCTAGCTTAAGAACAGCCTGCTGCAAGTGTACTTTTATCTGGTCTTAAAATAATTAATCTAAATCCAAATAAATCCAGTTTTAACAAAAATAATCCACAAAGCATAATTGTTGTTACCTTTTTTTTTTCTTTTTTAAGTTTATCAAGAAAGTATTTGAAAGAAATAAGTCAGTACTGCCAGGATTGTTTATGGGCTATTTCAATCAAATTACAATTTTGTGAAACAAAAAATTCACATCTTTTGTTCTGTGTTTCCTGGTATGATATTCATCACTTGGTTGTATTTGTGTCAGAGAATATGGAGTTTTGTAAGAAGCAATAGGATAAGTCTAAATAGTTGGGAAGTCATTGTGTATTATGAGATACTAAACGAGACTAATTTAAATAATATGTTTCTATTTTATGGAACCATAGTACAATCTGTAGGACATACGGTAGAAATTATTTGTAGAAAAAAACCAGTATATGCTACAAACAAGTAACATCCGCATTACATGATGTGTTCACACCCACTATGTAGATCTCTTAGGGATAAAAAGTACGGTTGAGAAATAATACTGGTGCCTTCCTACTGTAAGCAACCAATTTAAACATAACCAGTTCCAAAGAAACCTTCTAGCTTTTGAACCAGGGTAGCCATAGCAGTAATAGAAAATCCGAGTTTCATATTTAATGCTGGCATTCCAGTATCCAAGCAATAACTTCAGAGATCCTCCCTGTTTTCTTGGCAGGGTAGTACGGGCACCAGGTAAAGGTGAAGGTGAAACACGCCATGAATCCCCGTTGCATTATTCCTCAGCAGTGCCTGAGACTCTTATCTTCTGGGATCTTTTTGGCTTAGAAGTTTACCTTGTATCATTGTGGGAGTACACATTATTACACTGAAAAAAAATCCATTCACTTCACTGTTTGCATATTAAATTAGGATATTAGGTGATCAAACAGTTTTCATCCCATACCTGTCCCAGATACAAAGCTTTTAATCTGCTGGTTTACATCAGTATAAAATCTTGTCTGTATATTTCTTCTGTGCAGAAAGATGAGTAGTAAGGCACATTTTGTAAATGTGTAGGTGTCACACACAGACAATTTGCTACTAGTCCTGCTGTGGCATGCTACTAAAGGAACCTACTCACTTGCATGAAATGGCTGGAATGGGTATTTGTTTGCCAGATCACATCATCAAGGCGGAGTTATGAATATGATAATGAACTAGATTTTTTCAGCGTGTCTCTTAACAGAATTTGCCAATTTGCTGTGCTACTATAAATGAAAAGTAAATCTAATTAGAGAAAAAGAAGAGTGGACATTGTTACAGAAATTTGTTCTCATTTTCTTTAAATATGTGAGTCAGTGTTCCCTGATGAAGTAGGATTATCATTATTTTAGTTTAGTAATTTAAAATTTCCAGTGGTGAACTTTTAATTAGTTGAATAGATCATGAAATGCTGCAGCAATTTGAAAGAGCCCTTATTCCTCTTCTGAAGGAACTTGTATTCTGGTTCAAAGCAATGAAGCAGCATATTTGGAAGGAAATGCTGGAGTGTGGAAGAGTCAGACATCATATTCTGATGAAACAGTAGATGTGGTCTGAATTGGTAATGAATGTTCTTTGGTGTCTGGTTGATTTTGAACACCTGAGGAGCATTTACAGAAGTTATAATGTTTTTGAAAAATGCTTTGGTGGGATGGGCAGTGCATATGCATGAAGTGGAAAAAAAGAAACTGTGGACAAAATGGTAGCAGAATGTTTAATTGTTTGTATGTACAAAGTTCAAATAAACCTATAAATTTACAAGCAAAATAGTAATAATTTGTAACTGAATTGAGAATATTAAAATGTATTTAATATAATAGCTAATTAGATTATAATAATTCCTCACAAACCAACATACAAAATCATCTTGACCAGAGTTACAGATTTTTGGCTTTCAGTGATGCCTTTAATAGTGAGCTAATTAGACAAAATAAATTATTTTCTCTATATATTTTCCATGTAGGTGTGTATCTCACATGCTGTTAACGTTATACAAGTAAAGTTGTAATGACCTATTTGCATACTAATACATTCACCTGATGTCTCTGAGATGTTTTTCACTTGCATACTGAGTGTAAAGATAGGGTCTGTAGATGATGACAGACTTAACTACCTGTGAAAATAAAAGCCCTGTGTTTGCTCAGAGAATAACTAAATTGTAGATAAGGATCGTTCCTCCACAAGCTACTTTGGTAAACCCCAACATTGGCTTCCTCTTTGCAGTAAAACGATGATATATCCATGCTCCCTGGTCTTTAGGCTGTTTGGTGATATTACTGAGGAAAAGCGTGTTAATAGTATGATGGTGTTGAAATTCAAGATCTTTCAGTTTGCAAGTACAAATTAAATATGGGATTTAATAAAGAAAGTATATTTCAAGGATAGAAGGCTTTCATTAAGGCAACTATGCTGTAGTTCCAAAGCACTGCATTAGCTCTCTTTAATCAAGTTGGTAACAAATCTTTTTCTACAATATATTTCATAAAGTGGTAGATTAAAAAAGTACTTTTACTCAATATGTGTGTATTAAAATAGTGACTAATCATATGCATATTCTAGAATTAGATGTTGTTGCTTTTGGGAAGCTGATGTGGATTTAATAATCCTTAACATGTTATTTTAAAAAACCCACTCTGTTGAACTGGGAGAGTAGAGATTGTTTCCCAGTAATGATTTATCTATATTTTATGAAATTATTGTTTATTTGGATTCTCATTTGGACATTCAGTCATAGGGGTTTTGCATAATTCTATCTTTTCTGGATATTTTGAAAAAATAAACCTTAAAGACATTAAAAAAAAAAAGAGATTTGGGCTATTCTGATCGTTCTCATTCTGTGTGTGCAGTTCGACAATCAGCAAGCACTGGGAGGCAGAACTGGCCACGCTCAAGGGTAATAATGCTAAGCTCACAGCAGCCCTGCTGGAGTCCACTGCCAATGTAAAACAATGGAAACAACAACTTGCTGCTTATCAGGAGGAAGCTGAACGCCTTCATAAACGGGTAAGTTGAGGCAAATGGCCAGGATCATTGAGGTGGAAGTACTGGTGACTTTATTTGCTCATTTTCAAGTAAAAGAAATAAATTTATTGTTGGGGCTTTAGGTTAATCATTGAGACAGAAATTAATGATTACTTTAAAGCACACAGGGTTCCTCCATTGAGAAATTCTTTCGTTTGTAGGAGTTCCTTTTCTGCAAAGGTTATTGTTGCAGGAAGAGTTATCTAACCTGTGATACTTAGGACATGTTTGCCAGGTTTCACTCTTCATTTGGTGCCAACTGCATCACCTCTGTTTCAGGACCCTCTCCATGTCGTCACACTCTTGCATTTAAGCCCACAGAAACTAGACATCAAATCTGTAAGTTAAAGAAATTATGTTGTATTTTCCACATAGAAAAATACTTCCTCTTACCCTTGCACCTAAAGAAAACTGAACATAGATTCAAGATGATTATATGCAATTAGAGGTCTGCTCCCGTTTTCATACAGAGGGGCTTGGTCCTGTTCCCTTCACTGTAAATTTTGCAGAGGTCAGCTGGCAAACCAGAAATGAGTGCACATTGGGGAAAGTATGACAGTGTTTGAGGGAGGAATATGCAGTGGTTAAGGCTGCATTATGAAAACAAGTATACAGTATTTTAATTTCTCTTTTCGCATGTAACTTCATATATTGTATACTCTATTGACCTTTACCCATATGAATTTGTCATCATAGCTTAGGACAAATTTTTGTGCAAAATGAAGGCAAGATTAGCACATGTATGGAGGGAAGATCTCTTTGATGAAGCTGTATTAGTTTTGTTAATATCAGTTAACCTAGAAAAATATCAAGGAGATGTACTTAGTTAAGAAAACAGAAACAAACAGAAGTGTAGCTTCTTTGCATGAAAAACAGGTTTCGTGAATATGTTGACAAGAAGGGAAAGGTCAAGTAGCAAACATAGCAGACCTTGCAATTTGGTTTTGTGTGCTGTACTCAGCTATACGAAATAAGGTATGGCAATTACAATTAGCCAGATCCTGCAAATTGTGAAGGATTCTTTCAGACCTCTGCTGGAGCTGTCAAACTGGAAGCTGTTAGTAGTCCCAAGAATAAGGCTCATTTTCATCTGAGGCAGGAGAAATTCAGCAGGCTACATGTGACCTAGGGGTGTGGAAGAGCAGCAATAATTCCCTTGGGCTTGAGAAATGGCAGATTGTTATGGCTGTCCTGTACCTAGACTGGCTTGCAGACAAGGATCCTGAAGTCCCAGCCAAATGCATTGATAGGGAGGAATGACAATTTCTGATGGACTGTAACTGTGTGTGCCAGAGCTGGCTGGAAGAAATGCATGAAATGTAGGTAAAACTGGGGCTCTTTGCAAAATGCTTTCAGTTCAAGAAATTGGAAATGGCTAACAAAACTGCTTTGCTTCAGAAATTTTCTGGTCAGGCACAAGCTTGTCACATGTGTTTGTAGGGAGAGAGACTTTCACTTTGTCATCTTACTTTAGCTTCTCTTCTTAGGAAGGGTGGAAGTTCTAATCTGTGCTCCAGGATTATGAATAGATGATAATAATCACTGTTGATAGAATTATTTAAATTATAACCTTGTATTACAATTAGTATAGCGCAGATCACAGAATCACAGAATGTTAGGGATTGGAAGGGACCTCGAAAGATCATCTAGTCCAATTCCCCTGCCGGAGCAGGAACACCTAGATCAGATCACACAGGAATGCACCCAGGCGGGCTTTGAATGTCTCCAGAGAAGGAGACTCCACAACCTCTCTGGGCAGCCTGTTCTAGTTCTCTGTCACCCTCACTGTAAAGAAGTTTTTTCTCATATTCAAGTGGAACCTCCTATGTTCCAGCTTGAACCCATTGCCCCTTGTCCTATCACTGGATGTCACAGAGAAGAGCCTGGCTCCATTCTCCTGACACTCACCCTTCACATATTTATAAACATTGATTAGGTCACCCCTCAGTCTCCTCTTTTCCAGACTAAAGAGACCCAGCTCCCTCAGCCTTTCCTC
>WKFP01015227.1:1118395-1137843 GCA_011057875.1 Pterocles orientalis
TACTGACCACCCCCCTTCTGATACACCCCAGGATGCCATTGGCCTTCTTGGCCACGAGGGCACAGTGCTGGCTCATGGTCATCCTGCTGTCCACCAGGACCCCCAGACCCCTCTCCCCTACACTACACTCCAACAGGTCAGTACCCAACTTATACTGGAACCTGGTGTTGTTCTTGCCCAGATGCAAGACTCTACACTTGCTCTTGTTAAATTGCATTAAATTTTTCCCCGCCCAAATCTCCAGCCTGTCTAGGTCTCGCTGGATGGAAGCACAGCCTTCTGGCGTGTCAGCGACTCCTCCCAGTTTCGTATCATCAGCAAACTTGCTGAGTGTGCACTCTATTCCCTCATCCAAGTCGTTGATGAATATATTGAATAGCATTGGACCCTATACTGAACCCTGAGGGACTCCACTAGATGCAGGCCTCCAACTAGACTCCGTCCCATTCACCACAACTCTCTGGCTTCTTTTCTCCAGCCAGTTCACAATCCATCTCACTACCCGATCATCCAGATCGCGCTTCCTCAGTTTAGCCGCAAGGATACTGTGTGAGACGGTGTCAAATGCTTTACTGAAATCCAGATAGACCACATCTACTGCTTTACCATAATCTATCCACTGGGTAATGTCCTCATAAAAGGTTATCAGGTTGGTCAAGCATGACTTCCCCTTGGTGAAGCCATGTTGACTGCCTCTAATGACCTTCTTATCCCTGATATGCCTAGAGAGAGCATCAAGAATAAGTTGTTCCATCACCTTTCCAGGGATGGAGGTGAGGCTGACCGGTCTATAGTTACCCGGGTCCTCCTTCTTGCCCTTTTTGAAGACTGGTGTCACATTCGCTTTCCTCCAGTCCTCAGGCACCTCCCCTGTTTCCCATGACTTGCCAAAGATGATGGAGAGTGGTCTAGCAATGACTTCCGCCATCTCCCTCAGCACCCGCTGAGGATTTGACCACCAGATAGGCTTTACAGTGAAGAACTTGTCGCTAAAACAGGTAGCATTCTTCCCGATCAAATGTATTAATAGCCTTTGTTGCAAAGCTGAGACAATACAGTTCTTACTGAAGAAAGAAAAGAAACGTAACACATAACAACAGCAGCTGAATTTGACATGGGAAGACTCAACAAGCCACGATGGGCAAAGATCCTTTTTCCTGATACTACTCTCACTCTTGGTTGAATCTTATTTAAAATCTGTAATTGGAAAATACAATTAGTGAATATAGGAATTTTTAGCATATCACTTCGCTTGTACATGATATTACAGTTAACAGAAGTAGTAATCAAGTGTTTGTAGCTGTATTCCTTAATAGCTGGTGACTTTTCATAACCTTTGCCCAGCAGATTTCCTGCAATTATTTGTATTTCTGAGGGAACACAAAATCTTATAACATGGAATCATCTAGACTATGCTCATTTGATCACCCTTTACATACTTTTGTAAATGTTTCTGTAATCTGTGGCCTTGGGGCTTGTTGATGTCTCACATAGAATACAGGAGCGCTCTGTTCCTGTGTTTGTCTGGGCATGCCTGTAAATTATGACGGGATACTTCATCAAGAGTGCTGCCCTCTATTGGAGTTGCTTCTGGGAAAGTATAGACCTGTCTAACCCAATAAATTGAACACTCTAGGCAAAAGTATGCAGATCATGTAAAAAAAAAAATGGTCTCAATCTGTTATCTGTACAGTGCCATACAAAAGCTCTTCTAATCTGCATGTTGGAGACCAATCTTTCAACTTGAAATAGTGGCCCGTTTCAAAAAGAAACTGCAAGTCAGATGCTTCTTTCTTACACATGTTGAAAATGTGGTGTTGAAATGCCAGATCTGGAGACTGTTGGTTATGGTACCTGTGGCAGCAAGCAATGTTAAGTCACTGTATTGTGTTATCTTTCTTTTAGGTTTATCCAGTATAAATAAGCACAGTATAAATAAACACTTAGTTGCAGTTGATCCAAAAAATATTATTCAAACTGTAATCCATCTCACCTGAGATTATGCAGAAGTTATATATCAAGTCTAATATGTTCACCCTTTTTTTTCTTGTAATTCTTGGAGACACAAAAGCATGAAGAGTAAGTGTCCTAGTCTTAAGAAAACTGACTAAGGTGTTGAGTTGAATTTGCTTCTGTAAGTGTTGGTCTTTCTCCATAGAATAATCATCTAGATGGTCCTCTAGACATACTTTTAGTCAGATGAAATTAACACCATCCTTAGTTCATAGAGTCATAGAATAATTTAGCATGGAGAGGAATTCTGGAGGTTGTCTGACAAATTCTCCACTGAAAGCAAGGCCAGCTTTGAAGTTAGATCCAGCTCCAGGGCTGGATCAGGTTAGTCAGCACTGTGAATCAGGTCTCAAAAAATGGAGATCCAACAGCCTCTCTGGGCAGCCTGTTCCAATGTTTGAGCACTTTTGTCAAATTATTTTTCCTAATACCTTATCTAATTGAAATTTGCCATGCTGCGACTCGCATCTGTTGCCATTTCAGTAGAAAAAAAAGGGGTTTGATCCAAAAGAAACTTTGGTGAAAAAAGTTGAATAGACCAGATTTTTAGAAATTCTCCTAGACAAAGTTGGCTGTCACAGCATCTTGCCCACCAGAGAAGGAGAATCTGTGTAGATATGTATGCATTGGAGAGATATACTCACTTACAAGATCATAGTTTTGTATAAAATAAACCATCCTCTAAAATGAAGAATGGTGCTGCCAACATTAGCTGCTATCCTTAGTTCAATTTAATAATATATTATGTGTTTTATATTTGATGTAATTCTCGTATTCACTTCTTCCATGCTTTAGATTTATAAGTTTTGGTGCCTGAGTCATCTGTCTGCAATCTACAGCAGGCCACCATATCTTCTGTCAAGATATGGTGGTGTGGGGGGGGGAAGTAATGCGTATTGATTAATAAACTTTTGCATTATTATTTCCATCTTTAGTTTCTTCTTTATATAAATAGCCTTATAAATAGCCTTATTTACATAAATAGTTTCCTCTTTATATTAAAAAAAGAATTATTGCTAATACTGTCTTACTAGTTGACTTCTTATTTTACCTTTTTCCACAGTTTGAACTCTGTCATGTTTTGTCTATAAACATCCTTTGATTTTACATTATACCTCATTCTCTTCTGTTTTTTTCATTCATTGTGATACACTGGGTCTTTTGGATCGTGCAGTATTTCTTTTAAACTTTGCTTTTTAATTTGTTTTAAATCATTTTAAGCTCAACATTTTTTTTATTCTTGAATTGTTTTCTAATTTGACTAAAATAGTTTTTCTGTGTATGACATTGTTTATGCTTTTTAAATGAAGAAACAAAGATAAAATGCCCCCTTCTTTGCTTTTGATTGCATTTTTAAAAATTAATTTCGTAGACTCATAGAATCATAGCATGGCCTGGGTTGAAAAGGACCTTAAAGATCATCTAGTTTCAACCCCCCTGCTGTGGGCAGGGTTGCCAACCACTAGAGCAGCTGCCCAGGGCCCCATCCAGCCTGGCCTTGAATGCCTCCAGGGATGGGGCATCCACAGCTTCTCTGGGCAACCTGTTCCAGTGCCTCACCACCTCACAGTGAAAAATTTCTGCCTAATGTCCAACCTAAATCTCCCTCTCTTAGTTTAAAACCATTCCCCCTCATCCTGTCACTATCAACCCCTGTAAATAGTCGCTCCCCCTCCTGTTTACAGGCTCCCTTCAAGTACTGGAAGGCCACAATGAGGTCTCCCCGGAGCCTTCTCTTCTCCAAGCTAAACAAGCCCAGTTCCCTCAACCTTTCCTCACAGGAGAGGTGCTCCAGCCCTGTGATCATCTCTGTGGCCCTCCTCTGCACCCGCTCCCAGAACTCGACATCCTTCCTGTGCTGGGGGCCCCAGGCCTGGACACAGTACTCCAGATGGGGCCTCACAAGAGCCGAGTAGAGGGGCACAATCACCTCCGTCTCCCTGCTGGCCACCCCTTTCTTAATGCAGCCCAAAACACAGTTGGCTTTGCGGGCTGCAAGCACACACTGCTGGCTCATATCCAGCTTCTCGTCCACCAGGACCCCCAAGTCCTTCTCCGCAGGGCTGCTCTCAAGGAGTTCTTCTCCCAGTTTATGAGTACCCGGGATTGCTCCGGCCCAAGTGCAACACCTTGCAGTTGGCCTTGTTGAACCTCATTAGGTTCTCGTGGGCCCACTTGTCCAGCCTGTCCAGGTCCCTCTGGATGGCATCCCTTCCCTCTATTGTATCGACTGCACCACTCAGCTTGGTGTCATCTACACATTTGCTGAGGGTGCACTCAATTCCCTCATCTATGTCATTGATAAATTTCATTTATTATTTGCCATTTCTGATTAGGTATAAGATTTACTCATCTATCAGTTCGGTTTTTCATATAAACCTGCATTTATTTGCTTTCTCCAAGGCCTTTATCTTCCTTCTTCTGTGTGGTCTCCACATTAATAATGCCTAGATATTACAGATTCAGTGTGGCTGAGTGCAAAGTTCTCAATAATTTAGTTTTTTGCTCTCTTCTGATATATTGTGAGCTTAAATCAGAAATACTGTGCTTTGATATTTTGTCAGACATCATATTTTTCAGAAGTTTGCTAAATGAGTGTATGGATTTTTTCCTCTCACATAAAAAGAGATAGTAATTCTGCAAAGATGTGGTGCCCAGTCAAGAGCTTAACTTGTACCTCTCAACCTTCTTTCCTCTAATCTGCTCAGAATCATAGAATCAGACCTCAAGATCATCAAGTCCAACCATCAACCCAACACCATCTAACTCACTAAGCAACTTAACAACAAGGATTTCCTTTAAATGGGGGTGGGGAGCACCCCTACACACCTTGCATAACTTTTTGAAGTCAAAAGCGATTCATGAGTTTTGAACAGATAAGTAACAGAAAGAAAAACCCTGAAGTGAGCTACTTCGGATAAAAAGAATAGTATTGGTACTAACATTAATCCTGACACCACAAAAAGGAAAGGACTGAATTGTGATATGAATTATGGAAAGTAGTCCTAAGTTCTGTCTTTGTCATGTAAAAAATGAAAATGATTGATTTTTTCTTACGTGCTAAGTGCTAAAGTAAATCATTCTATGACACTGGGCAATAGCACAGAGTAATAACACTACTGCATAATAATAAGATCCTTGAAGATCATTCATCTGCAGGAAAAGAAACCTAAGATAAAAAGAGATGAAGGGAATTGATCAAGCTCTGAGGTATTCCTGAAAGAACAGAGAGGTAAACTCTTGAATTCTGGCTTGTTATTTTACCAGGATTTCTAGGAAATAAGATAAAATTTGCATAATATGTGCTGGTTCTTTCATTCAATGAATGAAATAAGTATGAGGACATCTTATGCACTCATCAAAACCACCTGACAAATAATGGACCCTGATTTCACTGCTGTTAAAAGAAATTTTAAAGTAAACATTGAAAAAATGCATGAGCATACAGAATTAAAACCATGATCATTTTGTGGGGCTATTCCTGTGCTACTTAAAGAAAATGACAATCTATAAAAGCAGTTATTAATGTTCACAAGAAATATGGAACACTATATAAGCCATCTGCTCAGATTATCTACAGAAAATCTTTGCAGATCCTTTAGCAGTCACTTCCATGTTTCCACCAGCTGCATTAATGAGTAACCAAGACTCAGTTTTGAACATGCAGATGTGATAAAGTTGTTTGATGAACCAGAGCCCATGCTGTGGTCTTCATTCTTGCTGAGAACTTTTACTAGCACAACTGTGGGACCACCATGAATAACTGTTTGATTTTATGTGGCTGAGGAAGGACATGATCTAAAAGCA
Organism: Pterocles orientalis; assembly: GCA_011057875.1. Taxonomy (NCBI): domain Eukaryota; kingdom Metazoa; phylum Chordata; class Aves; order Pterocliformes; family Pteroclidae; genus Pterocles; species Pterocles orientalis. The sequence goes on from WKFP01015227.1 coordinate 1,124,216, forward strand.
GAAATATGAAAGAAGGTGACTGAAAGTGTGGTAAGAAGAAATCTAGGAATGGAGCTTTTTTGATCCAAAAATTTGTTGATAGTGCATCTTTTTTATATGAGGCCTCTCTCTTGTCATCCTCCCTTTAAGGCTGTGTCCCTTCTACCTCCACTGAACAATCGAAACTTACGTTATATTGAAATTTAATTTAATTGATTAGAAAAAAAGTTTATCTGAGTATAACTTCCTTCAAGATATTGTAATTAGCATGTGGCTAGTTAGCAGCTTGATAGCATTTGTTTGTAATGAAAATAGATGAACATTTTACAGGGTGGATACGGGTATCTTGGCAATTTAATCAAAGCAGTGGGATTAGCATTTTGTTACTATTTGTCTATGCATTTATTTGAAAAAAATATATGTGCAGATGGACCAGTTCTGAGTGCACAAAAAATGGGCAACTAAGTCTCTCTATTTATGCATGCAGTCCTTTCATCTGGAATTGCAAGCAAACTCTTGTTGCACCTGAAACTCCTGAAAAGGCAATAAAAGACAGCAGGTGTTGTCCAAGCGAGGTCATAATGTTAAATATTGACCAAATGTTCAGGAGAGATGTTCTGGGGAGTATTAGAGTTTTCTGTGACTCAGTAAGATCTGTAAAGGCTAATTGTTCTAACTGCGATAGCTGAGTGTTTAGAAGACATATGAGAATATAGTGACGTTGTTTTTTATTTTCGAAACTGCAATCTTGCCTTAAAAATTAGTTTATGTTTCAGAGCAGGCTGTAATTATCTGTGTAAGGTTGATTACCTTTCTTGCAGTGGAACTAGTTTCTAATAAAAAGAAATCCACAGTAATATTTTAAAAATCCTTGATAAACCATTGCAGAGGCTGAGCACCTTCTTTGCGTGGCATTAGGGGATACCAGAAGAAAAATATGAGCATTTTATTTCAGGTTTTTTTTTTCTTTTCTCAGATACAAATTTTTGTTCCTCCAATATCCATTTCAGCTGTCATAAGTTCCATATTGCTTTTGAAATGGTATGTATTGTCAGTCTTGACATTAGACTATCAGAGCATTTGCTAGGACAGGATTTCTGAAATCTAGCAGATTCCTTTCTGTATGTGATTCCTAATGCAAATAATCTACATCTAACCTTTATCAAAGGTTTGGTTAATAATTACAGTTTACTAAGAAGATGGTCTTTTTTCAGACAGAGCGAGTGTATCAGGTTATGGTAGTTTTGTTTCCTGGAATCAAAATGTAAATTTGGCTTTTTTTAATGTATGGTGAACAGAAGTCATTTCTGTCTTTTTCTGTTTGACTTGATATGTTTTTAGAACAGATTTGCATTTAGGACCCAAGACTAATTAAGTTTCTACTGGGAATTCACTTTCACTGAATATGTCATATACAATGTTATAATTTGAAAAAAAAATCAAGCCAGCAACCAAACTACTGTCACCCTGGGAAAGGGGGAAAAAAAAAAAAGTTTGCACTGAAGGGTCCCTCATCCCAATCTTCATCTTTCTAAGTAACCTAAGAAAAGCATTGAAATCCATTTATCTGAAAATTATAAAAACATCTCGCCCCACTCAATGGGTGAGATGGGGATTCACCTCAAGGGTGAGATTCACCTCAAGGGAGGTGGATCTTTGTGATCCCCTGAAAAGGAGAACCAACTGGATTTTCTGATCACTACATGGCAGGGCAGCAGAGTTGGCGGAGTCAGACAACAACTCAGAGGAACGATGTAACACCATTTTATTTAACTGCTTTAACAACAACTACTAAAAATGTTCTGGACAAAAGTGTTTTGGCACAGGAGTAATTTTACTTCTAATTTCCTTTATCAGTTGTTGAGGGCTAAAAGCACATAAGGTTTATCAGAAAATAAAATAGTTTCGAAAGAGTTGAGAGAGAAAGAGGGGGAGCAGAGAGAGAGAGAGAGAGAGATACGTCACCACCCTTGGATCCAGCGCTATCTCAGATGGTGATCTTGATCTGCAGGTGACAATTGACAAAGGTAAGCGTTTGTGCTCACTTTTTACAGTTTGGTCTATTCAGGACCACCCTTGGGGCAGCAACAGCCTTGTATCTGTGCAGTTGGGTGTTCTGGGAAGTTTAGGGGGTAGCAGGCTCCCTGTCGGGGAATCAAACCACAGTCCCAGGTGATCATGCACCCCTCATCAGGTGGACTGAGGCTTGACCTGTCACTCAAAGTGATGTTCTCTAGCGATGAAAGAAACACAGCGACTCGCCCTCATCCAGTCACAGGAGGGAATGGGGCACGGCACCCCACTACCTGTCTCTGCAGAGCTCCTTCTGCCCCCTCCTGTCCTCCTCTTCTGTAAGTGTGCTCTGTGCAAATGTGATCTGTTTGAGTTGTCTGAGACAGAAGAGGACAGGTTTCTTACCTGTCTTAGACAAAAAAGCATACTTTATGGAGGCATGCCACAGAATTTTTATGTAGTCAAAGCTTTGTAGAATGAAATATATAATTCCAAAACTCCATCAGAGAATGAGGAAATTACTGGATTTAAATCCTCAGGATTAAAGGTTGGCATATCTGTACTGTGTTTGCTATTGCATGTATTTTGTGAGCTGGCCAGATAGTTGGAAAAAGTATTTGCTAATTAGATTCCAGAGAAAGGGATGTCCCCTGAAGTTAGTATTAGCATTATCAGTTGTAAATAACAATGCATGGCTGAAAGCATCAATTTTAGTAAACTTCTTGTATTTCAAATATTTCATTACTTTCCTCACAAAAATCAAGCAGGTGATGGATTATTCCTCTTTCATCTCTGTAGAAATGAACAACCATGGAAAACATTTTGATATTTCCATGGCTTGGGGCATCAGTGCCTACAGATAAAATGTGTCCTTTTCAGCAAAATCTTTAATTGTTTTCTCTGTTGAAAAAAATATATTGTTGGTAGTGCACAAAACTCTCCCCTGCCACCAGATTGTCATTTTATCTGTGGGTAAATCTTGGAACACTACAGTTAATTTTCTGTCAGAAGCAGGGTATATGAATAATACTATGGTGTGCTTTTTGTTCTTTCAGCAGCAACCTTGAAAAGCATTTTTCCTTGTTTTCTGCATTTTCACATTTCTTAGAGCAGGAGATATTTCCAGAGTTTTTTATTCTTGAAAGATATACTGGAATTATTTTTATGATTGGCTTGTTTGCATGCTGTCTTGCATCTTATTGTCCACCATGGAGAACCAAAAAGCTTCTGCATAAATTATGTGAAACTTTATGTAGTTATTCCTAGTTTTGCTGAACCAGGAAACATGATTTATTTTCTCCTTGTGGAAAGGAAAGGGCCCTTTTTTCTTTGTAGGATGTTCACTGTGAATTATTGATGGAATAATATTATCACAGTCACAGTTATGATCCATTTAGAGATGTAACTCAACCAGCTAAAAATACGTAATTAATTCTTAAACTCAGTCTTGCATGTAAGCACTCTACCTTTTCTGCACTGTTACCTGGGCTAGAAGACTTTGGTCTTGGATATTGCATTCCACAGTAAATGAAAGGGATAAAAATATCTTTAGGAAACAACAAGTTAATAATATCAGGTATATAAAATAGGCTACAGCTACATTGAAAATATGTTCTAATCTGTCTTTCTTTGAATTTTTGTAGCAGTTGAAGTACTTCCTATATGAAGTTTAGACAGAATTTAATGATCTGTTGGTAATGATTTTAAGATGCTGAATAAAAACTATTATTTGAGATCAGAAGTGTGCAAATTTATCCCAAGAAAGTGGTTTGAAAAAATGAATCAACCTGCAGCAAGCATACTGCATGTTCATTCAGTCAATAATTGCTTGGGGAAGGTGATGATCACTCAAAATATTTCTGTCATTCCCTCTCTCTAACTGAAGTCTTTACTGAAGTAGTTGATGCAATCTCGTCTCTTGGTTTATTTGTGATTTGATTTTGTTTGTTTTCTTTGAGAGATTCTTCAGTCTCCTGAAGCTTTGGGCAGTCACTGTCTGAAGCTCCCATCAAGGTTGTTACTGTTCATTGTATTGCATGGCCCAAAGCCTCGCTCTTCCAGTCTTCCCAGCAGCCCAGTGTGTTCTAGCTGTCTGCTGCAATGAAAACTTCTGCCTGGCATCTCCTCTATTTATAGGCTGTTGACCCTAGATCAAAATTTCCAGAAAACTGTGAAATGGCCTCTGCTGAGGTCTAGGCTCTGCCAGAGCAAGTTACCTTACTGTTTTATTTCAGCTGATTTATTTCTCACTGAAGTATGAAGTTAAGTATAATGACAGCCATATGCTAGAAGAGTTAGCTCATTAAATAGTCACTAAAAAGCCCCTTCAGAATTTTTTTTCCTACATGCAATCCTTACCTGGATGGTAAATGCGAAATAAAGAAGCAGAGGCTAAGAACAATAGTCTTTCAGTCTCAAATATGAAGCCACAGTATTGACTCTTTTTCAGATGTGCAAGTCAGTGCAGTCTTACGATAGCACAATAGAAGAACCTTGTTCAATCAGTTATTGTTGAAAGATTGTTCTTTCAGTCCGAATTCTCTGCTGGAATCAAGGCTTAATCACAGGTACATTTGCTCAGTGTTACTGTGCAAAGGCTTGAACAACTGACTGAGCCCTGCTCTTAAACATGCAACACTGAATGAGGAGATGTCCCTGAAAATAGCACGAGGGAGGGTCAGACTAAAGCATTTTAGCTTCCTTTTGTGCCCGCTTCTGTGCATAATACATAAACAGTTATTTTTTGTGATTTTTGGACCACTGGTCATGAGAAAAATGAATTCAATTTGAAACAAGGAAATGGAGCAAGTAAATGCTATCCAGATTTTTGCCTAGAGCTTTATCTTCTGTTACTTCTGTTCTCAATTGCATATTCTTTATATCACATCATGTTCCAGCCCTTCTTACTCCACTGATTTTTTTTGAAAGGGTCACATTACGATTTTCTTCTTTATAGGTGCATTCAAGAAGATAATATCATTAAGATATTTTCAGATCTGTGTAGGAACGGGCATTTAAATAAGATTGCAATTAAAGTAAACCCATTTTTTAATTGAATTTGTTCTCTTTTTCTAACTTACTGATTTTTCAACAAATAATAAACAAAACAGTAGAACAATGCATTCTTTTCTTGCATAAGCAGTAAGAGATGGATGTTTGCCCAGACAAAAGCTGGACCAGGGTAAGACATCACAGTCCATTTAGTGGGGGTAATTAATTGCCCTGTTGACAGCAGTTGCCTCTGTTGGCAGGAAGGTTTGTGAGAGTAGTCCCTGCTCTGCTTAAGAAATTTCAATAGGTGTCTTGAGTTAATATGGAGCAGGGTGTACTGGGGAGTGTTTAGGTGAGCCATGCAGCAGGCAGGGCTGTGAGGGGAGGTGTTTTCAGAGTGTTCTCAGTGAGCAGCAATACATGCAGCAGAGAGCAGTAACATTTCATTCACTGCAGTTCAGTCCACCAGCCTCCAGTTGCACCAACACGTGTGCTTTCGCTGCATGTACAGCCAAGAGGAAACCACGTGGAGCACGGTGGGCGTCCCAGCATTTCTTAGCCACAGGATGAGACACTTCTGCACACTGTTTTCCATGGCAGTTGGTGCTAGTACAGAGGTGCTTTGCGGGCTAGCTTTCTTCTGTCTCTCCAGTGGAAGCTCTTATGGTTTGTGTAAATGAGTATTCACTGGACCAGTGCTTGGTAAGAGCCAGTGGGCATTGCTGAGTGCAACAGCTTTAAGAGAGAGATGGACCTTCTTGGCAGTTACCGTACAAAGTTGTGGTCTTTCACAAGAGGTGGGCAAGGACCTGACTGTAGGTTCCCCTCACAACCTAGCCCTGGGTTCACAGAGGCTTCCATCTCCAAGTCAAGACTCAGTTCAGCAGAAAAGCTTAGAAATGTTTAAGAAGTTAAACATCAGAAGGGGTGAAAGGGTGAGTGAGTTTGACAGTTCCAGTAAAATTTAGGAATGAGCCCTGCATAAACCCCCAGTGTCAGATGTGCAGGAACCTGTGTAAAGCTGTGGCAGCTCTGCTAATAGTGAGGTGTTCTTGACTGGGCAAGACCCTGAGCAACTAAATATGACTTCAGAGTTGGCCCTAGTTTGAGCAGGGTGCCTCAGCCAAGCGATGACCAGGGTTCCCTTCCAGCCTAAATTACTCTGTGCCTCTGTGATTCTTACTGTATCTAGATATTAGTTCAGACACTGTGTAGGCATAGGTTTATCCTAGTCAGTGTGTTCCAATTCTGCTTGTTTGTGTTTGTGTAACTATAGTGGTGAATACCGTAACGGTCGCCGTTGGTAGCAGTCACAAGGAATCTAAATAGATATATTTTTGTGTAATTGAAGCAAATTGAGAAAATTATGTAAGACTTCACTGGTAATGCTCAGTGGCATATAAAACTGAGCAAACTGCTATTACTTTTTGCTGTGAGCACTGATGTTTCTTTTGGGACAATTCCAGCAAATAAGATAGTTCTTTGTAGTGGGGTGTTTTGTTACGAAGCTACATCGTCATCCCTTATTCCCTTTACCCCTCCCAAGAAATTGCTGTAATCTCAGTTCTCTCCTTTTGTAAGCCTAGTTTGCAAAAATGTCTAATCACAGTTTTCCAGTGGAAGAAACTAGACCCGTCATGGCTGTTGCAGAGGGGTAGTTCATGGCCTGTGGCTCAGAAAGGAGAAGTTGATAAGAGTTTTGTTTTGATTTTCTTGTATTTCATCTTGGCTGTCCTTTGACTTCCCTCTGCACTCAGTAACCTACCTTTTGAGTCTGAAATTACTGGCATCACACAGAGTGTCTTCACTGGCTAGACTGTAGTGATGCTGCAGGGCACCAAACTTGATTCCTCAAGATGTTCTTTTATCTAAGAAATAAAGTTGTCCTGGATAATGCCTGCCCGCTGTCTGAGGGCTACCACTCCGAGAAAGTTAAATGGAGACGTAAAGGTTTTTGCTGCAGAATTGTGTAGCACTTTGTTCAAAGGAGGTTTTGGGTCAAATTTGTTAGTTACTGTAGGTAGATGGTGCAGCTCTGTGGAAGACTGTACACTAAGATTGACAGGCAAATATCTATTGGAAAAAAAAGTTACAAGGCTTTAACCTAATACTAATAATATTTTTAATGTATTAACAGTTTGTTATTAAAGATTTTAGTGCACACATCCATGCAGACATGAAGTGCGAGTTCTTTAATATTTTTATCTGTAGTTGGAGAGGTACATGAGCAAAGGCTGCATGTATTTTATTTCTTCAGTGCAGAACCTACTTTTTGATGACTGTTTATTTGTAAATGGCAGGATATTAACATCTCTTTGATTGAACAATAAAATTTAAAAGGCATACTATTGCCAGATATCTTAACTTATCCAAGGGCAGATGGAGAGTGTTTGCTGTCTGCTAAAAAGAACTGTGCAAATCCAAATTGTTCTATTAGCTGTTGGCTTTAGAGAGCCAGAGAAATGAGAGAAATGAGAAATGAGATCTGAAACTAGAGGAAGTAAGAAGTTGGCAGCTGTACATTGGTGGCTGAGTGTGTGCTATTACAGTGTTGATGGCAAGTCAGAAATTGAGGCTGTGAAATGTTGATTGGCTTACTAGGAAGTGGGTGAGCATCATGGCTTAGTTGGTTAAGATGGTGCAATATTAAAAAGTGTTAAATGGACAGGTTAAGTATACAGACAGATCCATGTTTAATCATCTAGCCATTACAGTGTCTGAAATGGTAATTCAGCTTCTTTCATAAAATTTTCAGTAATTAGTAAGTATAACTTTTAATTAATGTTATTTTCAGCCTGCAACATATTAAATTTGTTGTTTCCAAGAGGTGATAGCAACAATGTTATGCTAAAAAACTTTTTTAAAGGGATATTATGCTAACTTCATAAGAACAGTTTCATCATTTTAATCAACATAAGTCACCTGGAACTAAGAGTATATTTGAAATGCAGCTATTGGTGCAAAGTAATAATAGTACCTTGAATTTGTTGAAATTAATTCTGTCTGTGTTGCTTATTTCAACAGGTGACTGAGCTAGAGTGTGTGAGCAGTCAAGCCAATGCAGTCCACACACATAAAACAGAATTAAACCAGACAATACAGGAATTAGAATCTACGCTGAAGAAAAAAGAAGAGGTATTTGCTAACATTTGTTCTTGGGTTTCCTGTTATGTCATTTCTAAAGGCTTTCAATATTAAACTTGTGACGGCTGGTAAATGCTGTATTATTTCCTATAGATGTTCCAAAGTAAATTTTTTTTTAGCTTCTTTGAAATGATTAATATTTTTTTGTGTATGTAATTACATTAGTCCAGTATAGAGCTGGGTATTTGAACAACAAAAAAAGTATCATGTTTTCCTGTTTGCTTTTACCAAGCATCTCTGTTTGCGAAGTAATTTATAAGTGGTTTCCACAGAGCAGTCAGCACACTGATGAAGTCCAAATTCAAAGAAGGGAAGTTGTTGTAAGCATGCTTTCTTTTTTCTGGAGAGCAGTGTTTGGAACAAGTAATAGATGAATGCTTTTTTCAGGCCAATCCATTTTACAGACTGTGTTAATATAACTGACTTTTATGATCCCTAAGCTCGGCCCTTTCCTTAAACACATGCCAAGCCCCAGCCTGAAACTTGATGGTATTTACTGTGCCATCTGCCTTGGACTGGACCAACAATAAGAAAATAAAAGGAATTGGAGTAACACTACACTAGCATGGGTCCTAGAGAAAGGCAGATTTGTGGTACAGAATGATCAAGTACCTCCTCTTTATGGATGGGAAAAAAGGAAGTGAAAGGACCTGCGTGTGAAGGTTTATTTGCCTCATGTAAGACCAGAGCCTTCTGTGACAGACGCAAGGGGCACTGGTGTGCATGTTCAGAGGGGCAGTGTGTCTTGCAGGGTCTTGCCTTCAGCAGAGCAGTCGTTAGGTGTTTTGAAGGAAGATGCAGGATTGTCACAGTAGTTACAGAGTACCCTCCCAAAATGGAACAAAGCCTTTTCCAAACTCCCTCATACTTAAGAGGTTAGCCTCAGGTTGGTAATGTTTCCTATTTTGGTTCCCATGCATTTTGAATTATGCTGAGCTGTTGGCTGCAAAGCAATCTTTCCAAAAGGAGTTCCAGGAGGTGAATATGCCCTTCCAAGGAAATGTACTTAATAGTCTTCCATTTGATGACCTTTAGTTTCATTAGCTGTTTCTATTCTTGTCTCCTGAAAGTAAGCTAAGGAAAGGTTTCTCTTCCATTCATTATTTTATCCATATTTATTCCTTTCTTCTTGCTAAATTAAAGACACCATTGCTTTTAGACTCTCTTTTTACCAAATCAGTGGTCAAAGCAGGCAGTGTTTTGATGCTCAGCCCTGCTGCTAGTGACATAATAAGCAGCTCACAGATGAAAATCTGATTTTTCTCATGAAAAAACGGAGAGGGGTACATTCTAATAGAATTTAAAGTATAAAATTGTTTCTCTAATTACAAAAGGGACTCTTAATTTTCCAGGAAAAAAATATTTCAGATCTTTTGTGTGGGAGAGGAAAACTTGGATATTTATAGAAGAAAATGCTTATCGGTATTATTTATGCGCAGTGGAGTTGCTGTTTTGGCATTGTGATTCAGGAGTATTGAGAGCCGGGCTTAAACTTCATGTGCTGTGATGGGCCGTGGCCAAGTGCCAGTTCTGGTATAATTCTGCAAGGTTGTTTCTTCTCCCTTAGGAAATAGAAGGATTGAAACAAGAAATCGACAATGCCAGAGAGCTTCAGGCACAGAGGGATTCTCTGACCCAGAAGTTACAGGTGAGCTATACTGCATCATCTTAATTTAGAGCAAAGGGAAAAATTGTAATCAAGCGAGTTGTTCACATCCCAACTTGTGCTATATTCACTGAAGCTGCCAGATAAATGTGTAAGTTAGACTGTATTGCAAAGTGGTGGGTTGGGACAATCCTTAGGAGTTTGTGTCAAAATTTTCACCTGCTGAAAGTTGCTATTTTTACCCAAGGGAACACTCAAATTTCATTTACAAGTCCACAGAGTACTCTAAGGCTAGCAGGTGTCCTTCATCGATACATGTCCTGGTCTCATTTTCACTGCACAGATCTGGTGTACCACTGAAATTGTCAGGCTGTGTATTATCATGCCCTGAGAACATAGAAGTTGAAATGTTCTTGTGTAGTACAGACTTTAAAAACACATTTTGACATTTTCTTGGAATTATTTAGAATCATTGCGTTTTTATTGTTTTTTCTGGGTTGTTTCTTTTCTGTGCGTAAAGCCAGATGGCTCAGCCTACCAGAATCAGTGTGCCCTCAGTGTACCATCCCTTGCTACATCTGAGCTACATCTGTCTTCCTGTTGCTGGGCTGACTGGCCAGCACATAAGCACCTCCCTTGTGAAACCTGCCTTCTGAATGAGGCTGACCCAAAGCTTAGGTGGGTTAAACTCTGAATTCAGACTTCAGAGTTTTGATAGGACTAGAAACTCAGGCATTAAATAGCTCCAAATTTAGAGTGCTGAAACGTGACCCTTGTTGTTCTGGGGCTCGACCTAAGTCACGCCGAAAGCAAGCCCCGTCAGACTAGCCACAGCTTAGAAATCATTAGGCACGTATTCTTTGAAAGGCGTTACATTAATTGGAACTTCCTTGAATTTTATTTTAACGTATAGTATAAACCATGTAAGAACATAGAATCATAGAATCATAGACTGATTTCAGTTAGAGGGGGCCATAAAAACCATCAAGTTCCAACCCCCCTGCCTTGGGCAGGAACACCTTCCACTAGACCAGGTTGCTCAAAGCCTCATCCAGCCTGGCCTTGAACACCTCCAGGGATGGGGCATCCACAACCTGTTCCAGTGTCTCACCACCCTCACAGTAAAATATTTATTTTTAATATCTAATCTAAATCTACCCTCTTTCAGCTTATAACCATTACCACTCGTGCTCTCACTATACCCCCTGATAAAGAGTGTTTCCCCATCTCTCCTGTGGGCCCCCTTTTAAGTACTGGAAGGCTGCTATAAATTCTCCCCACAGCCTTCTTTTCTCCAGGCTGAACAACCCCAGCTCTCTCAGCCTGTCCTCATATGTCCTCTGACCATCTTCGTGGCCCTCCTCTGAACTCACTCCAACAGGTCCATGTCTTTCTTGTGTTCGGTGCCCAGGTGGGTTCTCACGAGAGCGGAGTAGGGGCAGAATCACCTCCCTCAATCTGTTGTTCATGCTTCTTTTGATGCAGCCTGGGATGCGGTTGGCTACCAAATGAGTTTATTCATTTTCCCCCATCCTTTTTGGAAAAAGGTGTGTTACTACTTTAAACAACCTTTAAAGATTGTTCTAAGTACACCTGAGCTTGCCTATTCCACTGTTCCAAAAATTGTCACTGGCTTTAGCCTCAAAATAGGAGTTTTAATCTGAAAAGCAGCTTATCTGAGAGACTCAAAAGGGAGTTGAAAGTTGTAAATTGTTCTAGCAATAGCATATGCAATAATTTAAGTGTAAGATTGCATGAAAAGTAGTATTGAGCCAGGAATTATCTTTCCATAGCAAGCTGAATTACAAGAGACTGGTAGTATGGTAGATTAGAAAATGCTAAATTTTTGTTAGAATTTGTACTCTATAAAGTCAGTAGCTTCCTTTTGGTATATTTGTATCTTTAGTAATCAAATGGACATATTACGTATGTAAGTCCATACGTCACATTGTAGGCGATAAGTTTCCAAAAATAACTAACTCTGTAAGTTCTGTTCAGGTAAATTTTTAAGCTCACTTAGGATCTGAGTTAAAAGTTGCCCTTCTTAAGCTTAAAGCTTGTTTCTGACCTGATGCAGCCCATCTAAAAGATCTTGAGTCTTTGCTTTGCTGTAATTGTCCTGCTTTGATTATACCAGCCTTCTCTGAGCCACTTCACCCTACAAAGACGACATCAGTGAGATGGTGTTTCCTTCCATAGCTCTGGACTAACATCTCCCATCTTTACACGTAGTTGACTCATCTGTTTTCACGGTGATTGTCTCCAAGGTCCTTATCTGTTCATCTCACTCTTTTTCCTTCTGCTTTATTTTTTCCCCCTCTTGTGCTTGCAAATGGGTTATGTAACTCTAAAATATTTTAGAATATAGCCTGTGTGAAAAATGCTATACAAAAAAAATTACTGTTTCAAGGTGTATTGCATTTCTGACACACTTGTATCAGGAAATGAATTAGAAATCCATCATGGCCAAATTCCAGTGAAGAGCAATATGTTATCACTGTGAAGGGTAAGTACTGGGGCCGTTGTTCCTTAATAATTTTATTAGCAATGTAGAGAAGACATATCAATGAGTCATGATCAGTGTGACTCTCACAATAAGTCAGGATATATTTATTACTATGGCTGATTCCTAAATATAGCTGTTCTGTATGGGTTGAATATTTTATTCAGATCCTTGCACTGAATTCCACAAAAGATTATCACAGTGCAAACAACAAACGTAACTTGTTAATAATTTATTTTTTTAAGAGAAAACAATGCATGAGAAATTATTGTGCCTGCTGTAAGAAGAGCTTGAAAAATCAATGTAAAATACATCTTGCAAAGGGCCTGAATGTATCAGAAGAGTCAGTTTATTGTTAGATGAGATCAACTGCAAATAAATCATAGAATCATAGAATCATAGAATGGCCTGGGTTGAAAAAGGACCACAGTGATCATCTAGTTTCAACCCCCCCGCCATATGCAGGGCTGCCAGCCACTAGACCAGGTTGCTCAGAGCCACATCCAGCCTGGCCTGGAATGCCTCCAGGGATGGGGCATCCACGACCTCCCTGGGCAACCTGTTCCAGTCTGCCACCACCCTTTGGGTGAAAAACTCTCTCCTAATCTCTAACCTAAACCTCCCCTGTCTTAGTTTAAAACCATTCCCCCTTGTCCTAACACTATCCACCCTCGTAAACAGTCACTCCCCCTCCTGTTTATAGGCTCCCTTCAAGTACTGGAAGGCTGCAATGAGGTCTCCCCGGAGCCTTCTCTTCTCCAAGCTGAACAAGCCCAGTTCCCTCAACCTTTCCTCATAGGAGAGGTGCTCCAGCCCTCTGATCATCTTAGTGGCCCTCCTCTGCACCCGCTCCAAGAGCCGAACATCCTTCCTGTGCCGGGGGCCCCAGGCCTGGACACAGTACTCCAGATGGGGCCTCACAAGAGCCGAGTAGAGGGGCACAATCACCTCCCTCTCCCTGCTGGCCACCCCTTTTTTAATGCAGCCCAAAACACAGTTGGCTTTGCGGGCTGCAAGCACACACTGCCGGCTCATATCCAGCTTCTCATCCACCAGGACCCCCAGGTCATTCTCCGCAGGGCTGCTCTCAAGGAGATCTTCCCCCAGTTTGTATAAATACCTGGGGTTGCCCCGACCCAAGTGCAGCACCCTGCACTTGGCCTTATTAATCCTCATTAGGTTTACACAGGCCCACTTCTCCAGCCTGTCCAGGTCCCTCTGGATGGCTTTCCTTCCTTCCAGTGTGTCGATAGCACCACTCAGCTTAGTATCATCCGCGAACTTGCTGAGGGTGCACTCGATGCCATCGTCTATGTCATTGATGAAGATGTTAAAGAGCACCGGTCCCAAGACGGACCCCTGAGGGACACCGCTCGTGACCGGCCTCCACCC
>WKFP01015227.1:1137863-1149872 GCA_011057875.1 Pterocles orientalis
TACCTGTAGAACCCCTTCTTGTTATCTTTCACATCCCTCGCCAAGTTCAGCTCCATCTGCGCCTTGGCTTTCCTAATCCTATCTCTGCACACACGGACAACAGCCCTGTATTCCTCCCAGGCTACACAACCCTGCTTCCACTTCCTGTACATTTCCCTTTTCCCTCAGTTTAAGCTGCAGGTCCTTGCATAGCCATGACGGTCTCCTGCCTCCCCTGCTTGACTTCTTTTGCTGGGGTGTGGAGAGCTGCTGCGCTCTCAAAAGGGTGTCCTTAAAGAGCTGCCAGCACTGTTCTGCACCCATGCCCTTAAGGACAGTTTCCCAGGGGATCCCACTCAGCAGCTTCTTGAGCAGCTGGAAGTTTGCTCTCCTGAAGCACAGGGTCCTAGCTCCGCTTTTAGCCAGGCCCACCTTCCTCCAGATCACAAACTCCACCAAAGCATGGTCACTACAGCCCAGGCTGCCTCCAATCTTAACCTCTCTAGTGCTCTCCTCCACATTTGTGAGGACCAGGTCCAGTAGGGCCTCTCCTCGGGTGGGTCCATCTATTACCTGGACCAGGAAGTTGTCCTCGACAGACTCCAGGAATCTCCCGGATTGTCTGCCACCCACTGTGCCACAGGCAGACCCGCTGGTCTGCCACCCAGATATCTGGGTGGTTGAAATCCCCCATGAGGACAAGATCCCACACACAGGACACCTCTTGCAGCTGAAGCAAAAAAAGTGAAATGACACAGCTAGGGGAACAGATTACATTGTGTGGACACCTCTCCACTTCTTGCCATCAAGAACCAAAAGTTTTGGGCTAGACTTGTTTATGGTAGGAAGCTGTACACGAGCTGGATAAGAACTTGTAATGCAATACTAGTGCAAAAACAATGAATGCTAATCTAGGGTAAATATGTGTACAGATCAAATGCAGAATTTGTGAAGAAACATTTTCCAGAAATTAAAAGCAACAGCTCCTGGTGTGTTTCAGTTAGTTCTACTTCCTATACATCACTAAATATGTTAAGCATAAATTGGGGAAAATAAAACAGGAGGAAGTGTGGGAGAAAGTATATCAGAGGAAATGTTTGGGAAGCTACGTGTGTATGGATTAGGAAAGAGATGTCAAGAATGCAATATAAATAAAATGTGCAAGCTGTAAGTTTAAACAAAAGAAAGGAGCTCTTCTGATCTGAAGATATATAGGGCAAGGACTAGCAATGGAGAGTTAGCCTTTTGCTGAATATGGATTGAAGTTTCTACATCTAATGTAAAGCTTTCAGTTCTACCTGGGTGCACCCACCCTAACAGCTCACAGCAGAACAATTCCTCAGTTTAAGAACATCTGAGGAGGGCCTGAAAGATGATCTTCAGTGCTAAATACAGGCCAATGGGATGTTCTTCAGGCCCAGATGTAACGAAATAAAACCGTATGTGTATCCATGGATTTGTTCTAAAGGGGTCTCTTTCTTCATTGGCTTGCCTACTTACAGAAATTAATTATCTCTGGGGTAAGAGCAGTGGCAAGGAGACTTCCTAGAGCACACACATTTGGTGAGTAGAAGAGGAACAGTGACAGAAGCAGGATGCATGAGTAAACATGGAAGAACAGCACTGGGCTCTGTGTGAGCTAAAGAAGGAACTGCACTCATTCCTGCAGAGCTGAGAGGACCTTGAATTTCCCTTTGTTTCCTGTACTGCAGTCACTTGGCCTCAGGGGGTATTGAACCCATGCAGTCTCTACACCAGGTAGCACTTGTCAGTACTCAGTTTGGAGGGCAGGAGTAGGCTCAATGAAGGAGAGCCTTCAGAGGGTATGGCTTCAGAGGTATCAGTTAACTTGTTCATTTGCAGCAGCGGTGGAGTAGCTAATCACTACATAAGTATGTATGTATTCTGATTTATGTAGTTTCTACAAATAACTCATTTCAGTTAGCTTCCTTTATTGCTTTGGCAACTATATTGTTTGGTGTTAAACAGATTAAACTAGTTCTTCTCTTGGTCCTGGCAGCAAGGGCTAATTCCTGGTCTCAGCTGTGCTGTTCAAGACCAGTGCCCAAAACTCTGTAATTTTAACTTACCTGTTTACAAAAAAGAAGTAAGGGAGGTTTTCCAGTTCAGCTTGGACGTAACCCTTGGCTGCACCAGCAGCCACAGTGACGAGGAGATCAGGTTCCCGAGGCTCTGCCTTGTCCACCTGTACCTCTGCTGCAGAGGGAGTCTGGGAGCCAACACTGAACACTGGTTGCATTACCCCATCCCTCCCCTGGCCAAACTCTGACTGCATCACCCTCCTCTGGCCAGGGATGCAGCGGCCGATTGACACTACTATCAGACCCGTAAAGGGTGGAAGCATGTCTTAGGCCACAGACTTTGCCACAAGTCTGCTGTTTTGTACCTGTTACTCTTGACTGCCCAAATACGTATAATTCTGTATGGGTCAGGTTGTTTCTTATGGTTAGCTGATATCTCTCCAATTGAAACAGGAATGTATTTGTTAGCTTTGAGGGGGACAGAAGAATCATAAAAAAATATGGGAGGGTGGGAGGGCAGAAAGAGGAGTCATTGGGCTGGGAGCAGTGGCTGCTGACAAATCGCCTTCCCTATGGCTATGTGAAACTAGTTGTGGTAAAAACTCAGAGCAGGCCCATTAAAGCTCTGTGAGACAAAGCCACTGTAAAGGGAAGCAGTGTTAGAAAAATGTTAATGTGTATAAATACAAATTCACTATGCACTTTTGCAGTGAGTGGCTGAACAGAGTGTATGGTGTCCCTGTGCTGCCTTTGAAAGTGTTCACAACTGAAATGACAAAATTCAGCATGAATTTCCAAGACATGCCTTGAATGCTATTCCAGACCCATGGGACTCCTACATAAGTAATTTGACAGAAGAGAGGGGTGTTTGATTTACCCAAAGCCGAGCAGCCATGACCTCCCTTTTGGCAGGCGCAAGCCAGAGCTGCGAGGGGTCCCAGCGAGCTGGCATGAGGGGACTTTTCTTCCTCCTTAAACAGACCTGAGCTTGCTCAGGGTCAGAAGCCTGGGTGTTACATGCCACTGCTTCATCTTTCCGCCCAGATGGCCTGTCCACCCAGCACTGGTGGCTTGCGCTCCCACGGCTGTGCTGCCCCAGGGCTGGCAGGCAGCTCCTCCGGGCACCGCGCAGCGAGACAGGACACTCAGCTTGCACTCACTGGTTTGAATTTGTGAAAATCAATGGCACCTTGACACCAGTCTTGGTAGTTTATGTTTCTGCCTTAGCTTTCAGGGTGAAAAAGGCCTGTAATGTGGGACAGGCATAAGGTAGTATTCCTCTGTTCATAAAGCAGTGTTCTGGATAAGTTTCTGTATGAGACCTCTTAATGGGGACTGTGTCCTTGAGCAATTCATGTAGCCTAAATCAGGGAATACTTGAACTCAAGTAAACCTTTGAGAAGCTGTTTTCAGTACGTGTCGTATTGCGGAATGATAGAAGCAGTAACTTACCTGAGTAAGTATATCACATCCATTGTTCACCATCGGAATTTTTTCCCGCTCCAAAAGTTTCTGTCCTCAGATACTCCAAGCGCAATAACAATTTGGGGTCTGGTTTTGGCTTAGTGGAAACTTTAAAGGGTCACAAATTGTTTTAAAAAAAGTTAACAAAAATAGCAGACTAATACCAGCAGGAGGTTAGACTGCTTTCTGTTTGCAGACAACACATTAACATTTTATGTATTTTCTCTGAAGGAAGTAGAAATTCGAAACAAAGACCTGGAAGGCCAGCTGTCTGATCTAGAGCAACGTCTGGAGAAAAGTCAGAATGAGCAAGAAGCTTTTCGCAATAACTTGAAGACACTTTTAGAAATTCTTGATGGAAAAATATTTGAACTAACAGAGTTACGAGATAACTTGGCCAAGCTAATAGAATGCAGCTAAAGAAAATGGGATTTCAGTGCCAATCAGCTTAAAGATGCACTGTCTCTCTTCATAGGACTGTGTTGGGCTCTGCATCAAAGTTGCACAAAATTAGAAAATGCTCCTCTGAGAGGGCTTGTTTTAAATTCGAGTCATACTTCAATGTAAAATTTAGAACACAACTTGTAGCTAGTTGAAGAAAAAAACAACAAACAAAAAAACTTGAATTATAAATTACCTCCTTGTACATTATTGGCCATAGATAACTTGAAAGATATTAACAGTAATTGAATGCAATCCTTTTCTAAGTATCAGTGATGGAAGAATTAGCAGTGTCCCAGGTCACATCCCCTTTTTGTAATAAACACAATATAGGTTATCAGCTGTTTTATTTATTTATTATATTTAATTTCTGTGTTTTGTGCAAGAACTTAGTGATGACAGCCCTGTATTCTGTTAATCTTCATAATTTCTCAGGATACTTTGCACTGTGGAGCAGCAGTGTCGTTACCAATTTATTCTTGCAGGAGTGAGAGAGAGTTGCATCTTTAATTGAAACAAAGTTACCATAACTGCTTGTATAAAGTTCTTCCTTTTGGGGTTTTTTTGGTTGTTTGGTTGCTTGCTTGCTTTTTTGGTTTTATATATATATATATATATAATGGAAGATACCGTATTTCTTTATGGGGCTTACTCTGTTGTTCTACAATATTGTCCAATGTAAGGTTTACATTTTCATATGAATTCCATGTAATTACAGTGAGATACTATCTTCCACTTAATAATATTTTGAAGCCAACCAATGATGGAAGGTGAGTCTCCCAGAAAAAAAAAAAAAGGGGGGGGGCAAAAGAACCCTGCGAATTTTAAATATAAAATTTGACATGCACAGGTAACAAGGAATAGCCAGTCGTTTGTTTTCTGGCCTTGATACATATATCAAATATGTACGTTCAATTAACTGTTAACCTGTTCTGCAGGAAACTTTTTCAGAATGTCACATGAATTTCAGGTTTTGTGAATAATGGCTTACGGGGAGCACTGTTTTACTACAGATTGCATTAAGGGCATAGAGCTTTGCAAGGGATTACTCGTATACCGAACTTGTCCAGCCAAGAAAGCTGTTTCTAGGAAGTTCTGTTGTCATAGCAAATTGAAATGGAGACATGTTTACTCTTTTATGGGTCTTCATATCACATCTTTATTGAAACTACACCAGGCAATATTCTGAACTGTTAACTCAATGTTTAAAAACAGGAAATTTAATTCAATTATCCTCAGTGAGCAGGTTTTAAAGTTGTTTTGATGTAATTTTAACAGACTTTTGGCAAACACACATTTCTTTATATAATAGATTTATTTAAAAAAAAAACCACTAACCTCTTTGAAAGGTAAGCCAAGTGTCATGTGTCTTGTGTCTTGCATCAAAGTACATTCTTGCCATAAATTGCTTGTAATATTGAAGAGGGCTTTTTTAAAATGTATGAATGAGTGTCTGACTTCAGAGTCTAAAGATGCACGGACCTTTGTTTGCTCCCCAGATTAATTTGAATGTTAAACATGAACTCTAGCTGCTTATTAAATTTGTACAATACAATTTTCTCCACTTAGAGACTGCTATTCAAAACTAGAAAAGATGAGCTTGTTTTCATGTGTGTACTGTGTGTACGGACCATATAATACACACAGGTTTTCATTTATACTAGAAATACATGCTTTATTTCTAAAATGCCTTTATTTTTCTTTACCAGTGATTTATCAGGTCTTCTCTGACTAGTCAGGAAAATGGTTTAGGTCAAATGCTAAACCGTCTTGTATTATACCGTATGTAATGTACACAATATTTAAGTTTTCTCCATATTTTTAGTGTATTTTCTCACTTATTTATTTACTAAATGGTGGGGGGAGCTTGGTTCAGTGTGCTACTGGTTGAAAACTTTGTGGTGAGCTACCTGCTTTTCATTCTGTTGATTTTAGACTGTGGTGTGTATATCTTCATCAGGTCCAGATGAGCAAATATGACCAATTTTTCATTTACTTGGGGATGTTTGGGCCTGATTCTCTTGTCACTTCAGCTGCTGTAAACCAGATGTATCCTTGGCGTGATGCCAGCAACATTCAGTTGCCATAACATCTGTGGAAGTGCAAGGAGAATCTTGCCTGTTAATGCTCAGTGGACTTAATAAGGATGAAGAAAGAATAAAAACACAGGAAGCTGATGATGAAATAAATGTAATATTATTTTTAATGATATTATTATTGACATTTTTAAAGATACTATGTCATTTACATGTGGGAAAATAGTGGACAGAAATATTTCCACTTAAATTTTGTGAATATGTGTGGTACATGAGTATTTCTATGTATACGTACACACACATATGTATATACAGAACATGGAAAAATTTAGATGTGCACATTTTTAATATTTTCCTATTGAAATTAAATTTAAAATTGGAAATTGATATTTGAGAATTTCTTTTCTCATAGAGTAGAGATGCTTCATTTCTTTTTTTCTTAAATAATACAATTACTGAGGGCTGCACCTTTGAATTCCCAAATAGTTGCCAAACATAAATATGGGATAAGATGGATATACGTGCACATAGAAATAAAATCCTATTGCTAACACTGTTTTTAATGTTTATGTACAGTGGGTGAGTGTGTAGAAATTGTGACCTAAAGTTCATACTTAGGTGGCTGTACCTACTGTAGACTCTCCACTTCTGTTTTAAGATAAAAGTTTGCCTATTTGAAACATTACTTTCTCAGAGACAGGCATTATGCATTGTATCTATCTTTGATGAAACTATGGGAAAATGTATATGAGAAAAGTGTTGAGTACTATAGCATGAAAACATGACCATGAACTTGCACTGGAGGGGAGAGCAGACGCGTCGCGTGTAAGTTGTTACATGGCAACTACAGTCTTGTAAAAAAAAAAAAAAAAAAAGGCAAAAAGAATTACCAAAAAACCTAACAGAAATACTCAACAAAAAAAAATAAAAAAAAAATTAAAAAAAATAAAAATACATTTTTTTATTTTGAAATACACTTGCTGTTCTCTGGAGAATGTACTTTTACTTTTTTGTTTTTCTTAAATCTTTTTCAAGTATGTGCAAGTGATAGCAGCAGCTACCTTAATCTTTCAGGTGCTACTGGATTTTTCATTAGCGTGTTATGTTGTGAAATCCTGACTTTGACATAAAAGATTTTTGTAAGTATATCCCTGTCTGGATAGTTAGTTTTTGGAGTGTTTTGTTCATAGTCCATATGCCTCAATGATCCTGAAATTGCATTTTTCTATGTGGACAAAGTAAAACATGTGAATTGTTCTGCCTGTTACAGACTGGGAATTCCTTTTCCTGGCTAATATATCCAGGAAAGAGGAGAACAAAATGAACTGATAATGCGGAAATGCTATTATAAGGTCTCTGAGAAAATACATTTTCAGGTAAAATTAAATAAATAAAGGGCTAAACCAGATGTAACACAAATAAGTATTGTTTAATGCTATCGGTGACATTCCCAGAATAATTCCTTTAAAGAAAACCCTGCAAAAATGAACAATGCGTCAATTAAAGATTAATATTTTGGGATGTGTCTTTTCAGTTGTCAGTTGTGAAAGGTTTCTGATTTCTGCTCATTCTTCTACCAGATAGGGATTAACTTCATGTTTACCTTCAATAAGAGGATAAACCTTAATTTGTTCTATCATCTTTTGTATTTTGTACTGAAGTGGCTTTCTGAACAGCACTGTGTGAATACTGCATTCAGAAGTCAAAATCAAAACCTTTTTCATAAATACTGCATGGAGAGAGAAATGGAAAACTGTTGTAGACCTTAATTCTCTGCAGAACTGGGGATGTTAGTAAAAGCACTTAATTTGTCTGATTGCAGAAATCTTGGATCTTGAGGCCAAAGATAAATCTGATTAGAGATTAGGTCTGGATGTCAAAAGACAATTAAAAATTAGGACCATCAAGAAACTCTGTCCAAACACAGGCAGCTCCGTTTCAGTAACTGGACATGCCAGCTAAGGGCACAGCTATACACTGATTTTTTTTTTCCAGAAAATGGACCTGAGTCTGCAAAGCAATGTTCAAATTGTCTTGTTTACATTTTCTTAGTAATGCTGAATATGTGCACTACCTCTGAATGGTGCTAAGCAGAGAATTTATCACAGAATAACACTATTTTTGCTTAGTAGCATTAGTTCCTTGTTTCACTATGTTTACTTCAGACAAGTAGGATTGATTTCCCCATTATGTTAAATGTTTGGGAATAACGAACACAGTTTTGTGTTAGATCCTGGAGTCAGTTCAGCTCATATCCACTGCTCTGGCCGTGCAGTGTAGCCAGAAAGCAGGTGTAACTGTTTATGTCACAATACCTGCAATACCTCTAGATACTATAGCTAGAAGTGGGTTTTCACACCACGTGGGGTCTTGTAGCTTGCCCGCCACAACCTCTCAGGGACCTGTAGCTGCCAGTACTGCCTTTGCACTGCTGGCAGCTCATCCTAGGACCAAAGAAACACAAGTGTAATTTGTACCCCCTTTCTTCCTCATTGCTGGGTCTTGTGCAAGCAAAACTCAGCTGCAACAATACATCTGGCAGTTTGTGTCATTTTCAGATACAGGCATGGGAAGGAGGAGTAACCGTCAAAGATGTTTTAGATTGGGGTGGGGGGGTGGAAGGGGAGGCAGAATGCAGAGTTATCAAAAAGATTACCTTCCATGGAAGCAGTAGCTGAGAAATAGGCAAGAAAGTTTTGCATAGCAAAGGACAGAGCATTTGAGCTGCACAGCAGTGACAAAAAGTTCATTAAAAAGTATCTTGCTTTCCTTAGGTATTCACATCACGCTAATATTGAGCACACCTGGCTTGCCCCAAAATTCTGTTCTGAACACTGTGGGCTTTTTGAGGTCAGTATCAGGCGTGTGTTTCATGAACACAGCTGAAGTCCTGGCAGTCTGCAAACCCCATGTCCTTGCAGTCTTTTATCTTCACAGCTCTAGAGGTCTGGCACCAGTATTGGTCATCAGTAGTGGTTGATGACACACCCTGTTTTTTTCCTGCCATCAGTCAGCTGTCACCTGTGGTGTTTGTGTAACAAAGTTCTGAGATGTGTTTTGGGGTTTTTCTTTATTTTCTTTTGACTTTGAAGTAGTTTCGGAACTTTTCTATCCCTGCTTTGGAAATTCTTGTCTGCTCTCATCTGAGTCTTGTCTCAGGATGGATCCAGCAGTGTGTCAGCTGCTTTTGCTTCCACTGGATTGAGAATAGCAACCTTGAAGTTTTCTTGGAAGAGAACTTGCATTTCTGTGACTGTGGTAGTTCTTGAAGAGGAAGAATCTTTTCCCAGTAGATCAAGAAGGAGGCAGAGCTCAGGACCTTCACAAACAATCCGTGCTAAGGGGAGAGGAAGAGCTACACTGACAAGGTATGTTTAAGTGTAATCTGCGTGTATGGATTTCCCCTTTTTGAGTTAAATATGGTCATGCAGATACTTGCAAACTTAAGAATTTCATAGAGGGAAAAAGGCCTTTGAAATTCTCTGGGTTGTATTTTGTTGGATGATGATGGGAATTTCTCTCAAAAGAAGTGGGAAGCAAAATGATCTTGTACTTCTGTGCAAGAGAGACATCACAGCCCTTTCCTATGTGTGGAAATGTAAAAATTAAGTCTCCTTTCTGTGCATCTGAATATTCTGTTATTTTTATAATTCCAACAGCAGTTGTTTCTCAGGAACCTGCAGCAGTGGGAACCAGAAATCTACCAGTGAAAGTCACATCTCTCTCTTTGATTTTCACTTAGTAAGAGGAGCCAGGATAGTAATGTGTAGATGAGCGACTCAAGGTAGTACCTAGTCTCAGTAGCACCAAGTCCCTACTGCTCAGCCTCACTGCTACACCCTGCCAGCTCTGTGGAAGCTAGCCCAAACGTGGCCGCACTTGCTGCACTCACTGCTGGTTCAAACTGGTTTCCCCACCTCTTTGAAAGAAAAAGAAATTATGAAAGCTTTATTTGGGGTGATTATCATTTGAACCTACAAGTCGAAACTTTTTTAGCCTATATTTCTTGTACTTTTCCTTTTCTCTATGTTCGTTCCTCCTGTGTAACGTGGAACAGCCAAGCACATATTTACAAGAAATGTAAGAAAGTCCTGAACTGCTTGTGGAATGAGATACATAAACATCTAGTGTCCTGCTCACCAGGCAGGCACATCAGCAACCTAAACAAAAAAAAACACCACTACATAAAAGGTATCTGTAGGTATGGGGTGCTTTCTGTTGCGCATGAACATCTCAGCCTCAGCAAAGGAGTTGGCCAGCCAAAAGAGGCCAAGAGAAGAGACAATGAAGAAGCAGTGGGGATGTTCTAAACAAGCATGACTGAAGCGTGCCACGAGGAAGCATTTTGAATCAATGCTGGCTAAAACAGTGAACAATGCAAGTATTGTCGGAAGACAGGAGTTGGTATGCTCTTTGATGATGATAACTGCATTGCAGAAATAGAAGAGTCCTAAAAGGCATGTTTAACTCCTCAGGTCAAAATACAGGAACGTGTCAGGATTGGCAAGCTGCTTTCAGAAGAAACTAAGCTGATTTTCTTGCTGAAAAAAAGGGATCATATACCAGGCAGCAAAAATTCCCATCAAGCCTGAGGATTTCTGTCATCAGCTAGTATAGGAGACAGATCTGTTGCAGAAGAATTACAGCAACATTTGTAAACTTCCCTGAGAGAACTGGTACAAAGATGGGAGCAGATCTCTGCAGCAGCTGCAGCATGCCCAAGTCAGACTGGGAAGTCTGGCTACAAGGCTTCACAGTTTGGACGGTCAGGACAGGTAGGGAGCAAACTGTGCTGTAGGTTCAAAGGTTTTAAAGAAAGTTGTGACACTTTGGCCAGATTGCAATAATGAAGCTATAACAAAACCATATGTATCTAAAAATAACCATAGCTGCGCAGGCAGCACCACCAGGGACCCTCAGTATGTCCAGACATGCACTCAGCTCTGTAACCCGGGCAGAGAGGAGGGTTTACTTAGAGGATAAAAGCAAACACGTTAATCAGCCACTGAGGTTGGTTTTACAGCTAGGGAGTAGCTACTGGGTGGCTGTGGAATTTGCCCTGACGTTTTAAGTCTCTCGGTGTGCTGCACCAGAAGAGGGAGCTGCTACTTGAGGAAGTTGTAAGCTGAACTCCATAGCCCCCATGAGCTTAGCTGTATGTCTTATATTGGATAAAAGCTGGGGTGTAGCTACGTGGAAAATGGTTAGCTGGTGACACTGATGTGTCAAGGGATCAGGCCTTTGTTGGCTGGAAGGTCTTGACAGATATATGTGAAGAAATTCTAATTTACAGTATTTCACAGAATCACAGAATGTTAGGGATTGGAAGGGACTTCGAAAGATCATCCAGTCCAATCCCCCTGCCGGAGCAGGAACACCTAGATCAGATCACACAGGAGCAGAACCCAGGTTTATCCCAGATGGCTGATAGCGCAGTCTTGACAAATATTGCTTGGGACACAGAGTTTCTGTTTAAAGTTTCTTACTGTGAATTAAGAGCTGAAGACCTGAAGGTTTGGGTTTTTTTCTGTGAAATGGGACATATAGCATTGACTTGGACCTGTAACTGCTTTTGAGTATTTAAATGTGTTTTAGATGTAATATATGTTAGTTTGTATACAAATCTAAGCAAAGTATGTCCTGCTAGGCAACCTGCAACTTATGTTCTCCCTGAAAATAGCCTGAGTAGATAGCGTTTGTTTGTTTGTTTGTTTGTTTTGTTTTTAAAGAAAAGTGACAGGTTTCATCTCCTGAAGAGAGATTTGGTCCATCAATCAAGCGTAGTTAACTAAAGCTACCTTGGACTGACAACGAGCCCTGCACTCCTCCCATCCTTTCCCAGAATGGATTAAATGAAAGTAGACATGCTCCGAGCGTCCCTTGCTAGCATGCAGCTTTTCTTGATCCCATCTGCTGACCAAGAGCACCTGAGGAGTGGCCCATGAATGGCCAGACCTTGCAAAGGCTGTTCCAGTAGCACAGACCAGCCCAGGGTGGCCTGTGCTAGGCTGACCCCCCAAGCATGGCTTAATGTAAAGCTGAGTGAC
>WKFP01015227.1:1149892-1166187 GCA_011057875.1 Pterocles orientalis
TCAGCTCTGTAACCCGGGCAGAGAGGAGGGTTTACTTAGAGGATAAAAGCAAACACGTTAATCAGCCACTGAGGTTGGTTTTACAGCTAGGGAGTAGCTACTGGGTGGCTGTGGAATTTGCCCTGATGTTTTAAGTCTCTCGGTGTGCTGCACCAGAAGAGGGAGCTGCTACTTGAGGAAGTTGTAAGCTGAACTCCATAGCCCCCATGAGCTTAGCTGTATGTCTTATATTGGATAAAAGCTGGGGTGTAGCTACGTGGAAAATGGTTAGCTAGTGACAGTGATGTGTCAAGGGATCAGGCCTTTGTTGGCTGGAAGGTCTTGACAGATATATGTGAAGAAATTCTAATTTACAGTATTTCACAGAATCACAGAATGTTAGGGATTGGAAGGGACCTCGAAAGATCATCTAGTCCAATCCCCCTGCCGGAGCAGGAACACCTAGATCAGATCACACAGGAACGCATCCAGGCGGGCTTTGAATGTCTCCAGAGAAGTAGAAATTTTTTTTAAGGAGACCCCATCACTTGCTATTGCAATGACAGGTTGATGGGCTAATGGAAACCATCTTCATGTCCTCTTGGGAAACAGTTAGGCTTCTTCCACTGGGTGAGTGCCAAAGGGAGCAGGAGATAAATTTTGCATCCCATTGTTTAACCAGGCTGGTGCTGACAGTATCAACAACAGCTTTCTTGTTCAGAAGCATCCCTGAAAGCTTGAGTATCCACTAAGGACTTCAGCAAATTTGTCTCTGTGGGCCTCAAAAGGCAGGAAGACTTCAGATCTGTTGGGCAGCTGATGGCTGGGAGCAGAACCCAGGTTTATCCCAGATGGCTGATAGCGCAGTCTTGACAAATATTGCTTGGGACACAGAGTTTCTGTTTAAAGTTTCTTACTGTGAATTAAGAGCTGAAGACCTGAAGGTTTGGGTTTTTTTCTGTGAAATGGGACATATAGCATTGACTTGGACCTGTAACTGCTTTTGAGTATTTAAATGTGTTTTAGATGTAATATATGTTTGTTTGTATACAAATCTAAGCAAAGTATGTCCTGCTAGGCAACCTGCAACTTATGTTCTCCCTGAAAATAGCCTGAGTAGATAGCGTTTGTTTGTTTGTTTGTTTTGTTTTTAAAGAAAAGTGACAGGTTTCATCTCCTGAAGAGAGATTTGGTCCATCAATCAAGCGTAGTTAACTAAAGCTACCTTGGACTGACAATGAGCCCTGCACTCCTCCCATCCTTTCCCAGAATGGATTAAATGAAAGTAGACATGCTCCGAGCGTCCCTTGCTAGCATGCAGCTTTTCTTGATCCCATCTGCTGACCATGAGCACCTGAGGAGTGGCCCATGAATGGCCAGACCTTGCAAAGGCTGTTCCAGTAGCACAGACCAGCCCAGGGTGGCCTGTGCTAGGCTGACCCCCCAAGCATGGCTTAATGTAAAGCTGAGTGACAGAGCAAGGCAGGGTGGGGGTGATGGGACACAAAATGCTGTTGCAGAGGGGTGGAAATAATTTGTTCATACAGTGGTAGTGGGCTGGAGAAGATGTAATGACCTTATGTTTCAGCTTAGTTTGATATTAAGAGAAGCCTTCAACCAGTAGGCACTGCAACGGATCACTCGGAGAGGCTGTGACCTTTCCTTTCCTTTAGGAAACTATTACAGCAATGACACAGGTATATGTGCTCCAGCACCACAGGAATATGATGTATGATTTATTTTTTATATTGTTATGGATTTTTTTAGTGCCAATTCTTTTTTTTTTTTTAAATGTCATTAGAAACCAAGAGCAGTGTGCAATGGCTTTTTTGTCAAATTGTTTTTGCAGGACTCTGTCCACTCCAACAGTCATTTTACTCACAACAAGCTAGTGTGGGGGAAAGAAAAAGACCACCACTTTGTGATGCTTCATATGAAGTTCATTCATAAAACATCTGTTGTGTTGTTTAAATTGTGCAGTTACCATGCATGGCCATTGGAGCATGCATTGATGATTTTGTATGGTAAGAGCTCAGTTACATTCCTACTGATATCTGGTGGGATTAAAATAAAGTACTGAGGAAAAAAAACTATAGTTAATGCTTTGTATTAATTGCATGATTCTTCAGTTTTTCTTATTCTCGTGACTTTTAAACAGTAATATACAGAGGAAGTGTGATGCAAATTAGAGAAGTTGTTTAAGATAAAAGAATGAAGAGTGAAGCTTGTTTGAAAGACTGTGAATGTACTTGGCCTTATATCACCAATACAAGGCATGGGGATGTCCCAGAGAAGTCAAGTCTACTGTCTTCCATCGTGAGGAGAAAGTGAAAAGAAGGTAATACAGGTGATTTGTCTGTAGCACACCCATCTCCAATGAATATCCCACAGACAGTACACAAATACAGTAGGAACAAAGGGATAGAGCAGCAGCTACAGGGAGTGATCTTTAAAGTAATTTTGGGTTTTGTTGGGATTATTTTTCCCGGAGTTTTGGTTGTTTAATGAGAAGAGAGCGAACGCCAGCACTAACACAGGCAGCAGCTGTAACAGAACAGATAAGAACCGCTGTCCATTTTTATCCACTAGCCGTTCCTGTTGAGGCAACAAGGAGAGATGAGCTGCCTTTGAACTGGTAAGAGTCTGGACAGTCAGCATGACAGTGGTGAAGATTTGTATAAAGTTTAGAGAAAGTAAGAGAGACTGAGACTCAGCGCAAAGGAAGGGGCAGAAAGGCATCTCTCTGGGGACAAGTCAGGTCTGCAACTCTAGAAGTTGTAGAGTTGGACAGAAGTCTGCAGCACTTCCATGAGCAAGGCAAGTTACATAGCAATGCTGCTATACTATATATATAATGCTGGCAAAACCTCTGGAATCATCTTCTGCTGTAGTGCCCTTTGTGTCAGCAGAGAGATGCTCATAACAGTAAAATGGCTGACATGATACATCTAAAGTTTACAGAGGCTATTTTATCCTTTGGTTAATTACATCCCTCACTCCTAAAAAGTTAAAAACGGTGGCAGAACTCTATAGCACTAGACCTAGATAAGCGATCTGTAATGTGAGCGTAAAGCTAAGGCTGTGGTGGTGGCAGTGACACATTGGTGATTTGGTGATTCAGAGATACAGCACAAGTCCAGGAATTGTGTAAGCTCCCTCCTACGGCAGGAAGAATAAAGCCTGTAATGGGCATCTCCCTACAATCAGAAGCAGTAAGCACTGCTGAGAAAAGGAACAGTTCATAGGTTTTGGAAAAGAAATCTGACAAATTCACTTTCCATTTTTACTTCTGTTCCTTATCCCCACCCCCTCTGCTAAGTATGAAGCAGTGTAACATAAACAAACCCTATGTATACCAGGGGTTACTGTGAGAAAGAGGTGGTGGTTTATTTATACAAGCCCCATGACAACTGTGGCCCAGTGATTACTTATTTACAACGTACCTTTCCTGACATGTGAGAAACATGGGGGGGAGGAAAAAAAAAAAAAAAAAAAAAAGGTTCTTCCCCTTTCCCATCTTCTATATGTTGTACAATCATTCAGGCCTCATTCTGAGTAGCCTATCACTGCCTTCCAAGTGTGCCTAATTAGCAATTATGATGCATGCATTAAATATACTTCCAATCTGTAGGAATACTCATAAGAGTCATAAAAAAACAGCTACTTATCTACTGAAGCCAACACCAGCTGATGGCAGCAAATACTCTTAAAAAGAAGTTTGTACTGTGGAGCAGAAGGTGTGAAGGCACCCACACCAGGTCACACACACTGCTGAGCGCACAGCGAGAGGATTAGGAACAGACCTGGGCTACAAATACAACCCACTTCTTTTGTAAGAAAAGTCAGTGATGATCAAAGAACTTGCTTATTTCAAAACATATTTCCTACTTGTTCTACATGTTCTGCCACAACCCAAAATTAACAGCATATGCCATTATCACCAGAAGTAAAAGACAACACAAGCCAGACAGGCTTTATAAAGCAAATACAGCCTTTGTTTCACTTTTTTACTAGAAATGTCATACCTTTTCCTTTTTTTCTCAGGATTGTAACTGCACTAAGAAGTTCCCGTTCTAGATACACTTTTTTTTTTTCCCCCCTCACTTTTTTTTTTTTTTCCTCACCAGCTGGGCATAGAACCTGCATGCACTGACTTGCCTGCACTGTAGTTCTTTGAACCAGAAACACAGGAGTGAAAGGGGAAAGATACACAATACAAGCGTATCTCTTTGGCAAGATTTATGTCTAGATAAATAATAACACAAAATGGCTATAGGGAAAAAACCAAACCAAACCAAACCAAACCAAACAACAAAATCCCAAACAGCCGGCAACTCTAGTCTGGGACAGGATCCATCATCATCATGTTTTGGGATATTTCCCCTCCCCCAGGAAAAAAAAGGTTAAACTCTTCAAAACACTCACAAAGGTACTTCTAATGTATGCAAGTTCTTTGTACACAATTTAGTTTACTTTTGAAATATTACATTGAACATATACCAAAAAAGCAAATAGTGGAGAGCTCACATGTTTTTTATTTGAGCTTTTCCATTATCATTCTTTGTCTTTTTTAATGATTGCAGGTGGAGGCTTGCTCTCCCTGTGTAATGGCATTGCTCCGCAGGGGTGGAGGATTGTAGCAAGGGAGCTAAGGTCTCACTACTTCTGGGTTTACATTTTTACCCTTTTTCATAGAGTGTTTTGATTAAGAGATGGAAAGGGTCTGTGATCTGTATTTAAGCACAACTATCCTGCATGATTTAAGAGAAAGGTTATTCTGTAAGACCTAAAATGCCTATGTGACTTTGTTTACAAAGATGTTACCACAATATAATTACTCCCTACAACAACATAGCTTAGGCACAACCACCTGGCATTAAGCAATGACTGGCAGCTTGAGGACTTTAAAGAATAACGATGGAAACCTAAACAAACTAGATACTATATTTCTTTTTGTGAGAACCAGACTGTACTAAAAATAGATTTTAATACTGGTACATATTCAAAGTTAAAACCAGACAGTGATCAAATAAATATCCTTTAATAAAGAAAAAAGGAATAATTTTAAAGCACCAAAACTGTGAGTATGGTGTTACATCGCACGTACAAGGTGACTGCAGTACTTTGTGTACAGGTTTAAATTTCTGAGTCATAATAAAAAACATGAAATACACAGCAAGAAACATGCATTGCAGAAAAGCTGCAGTAAAGAAAAAAAAACAGCAAAAAGCAGTTAAAACTGGTTTTAGTTTTTAGGTATTGCTAGGAATGTTTGTTTAGTTTTTTACTTTTTTTTTTTAAATGTTCTTGTTGCTTAATACTTGATAACATTGAGCATTTTTAGGCATAGTAAATTTGCAGAGTCGTTTACAATAAAATATGCATTCAATGTTCTTTTGAATATAATGGAGTTAAAGAACTTTCCCAAAGCAGAGTACAATATGCTACTAGTGTCTGAGTCTACCGATAATATTGCACAAAGCTAGTGAATGGCAAATTGTTTTTCTTTTGATGATTTCTTATTTATTCAACAGGCTTAACAATGAAGTTAGTTTCATTAAACTTCACTGGTTTCACTCACACAAGACAACCTGCAGCCATCTATATTTCTTAAGCTGTCCTCTTATGATGATGTATTTGTATATATTTAAGGTGAAATGCAAAACATATAGCAACCACAGTAACACACTGGGACATGTTAAGTGAGTATCCCAAATCCCCAACACCTATTTCCCAAATGAGAAATAAAAAATATGTTTCTAAATCAGAAAATCAAGCCAGTACCCACAGCAGTTACCAAATGGGTGACTGTGTCTGGCATAAAATCTCTGCAGAGTTTGGACTACGCTCACCGAAAGGGCCATAGTCCTTTTTACATGTTACAAATTGACACACTACTGGTTAATAGCCTTAGGTATCAGCTTTAAATAATACTCTACGTTAATATTAGAAACTCAGCAGAGTAAAATTCATTGCTTGGTCATTTTCCATATCAGAGGTACATCAGAGCATTCACATTTGAGAATGGAAAGATGACCTGTTCTGTCAAATTCTGAAGCTCAGGGCCACAGAATATAGAAGACCTGAATCACAATAAAAATACATAAAGGTCAGGTTGCAGAATCCCCACAGTCAGAGTTGGAGGTTTTGGATAAATAGTCAAACTGAATGGGAAGTGCAAAGAATCGTATATACAACGGCCCTTCCCCAAAATATACTGACATGCCCACCCACTGCTAACCCTCCTAAAAGTTCTAATTTTAAGTATTTATGTATTGGGGAACATTTAAATATAAATTTATTTTGTAGGAAAAGATTTAAATTACAGTATATTTATAGGTTAAAAATAGCAATTGCTGTACTTTTTACAGCATTGATATCAGTATGTCAATGTGCTTATTACACAAAGAGCAATCTGCAGTCAAGTTTAGGATGACCTACTGTCTGTCAGCTCCAGTAGCACTGAAATCATGCAACGCACTCTCCCACTAAGGTGCTTCTGTTTACTCCTTTTCTTTGCAAGAAGCTTTGCTTGTTCTTAACATTAATGCTGTAGTGCTAAACATAACATATGGTCTGTGCTTATGGAATCATTACCAGAAATATATCCAGGTAATCTAATTACATAAGCATTACAAAGAAAAGATCTGATTACACACGTGAGCAAACTTGATTTAAAAATTACACGAAATTCAGTGCAACAAACAGAATAAGGGTAACATTAAACAATAGAAGTTTCTGCCTCCTCAATAAGTCCTATCTTCAGTAATACACCTGACATTACCTTAATATTAAACATTACAGAATGTAGTGCTTATTTGTAAAGAATAATTTTGAGTATAATGTAGTGAAGTATGTTGAGTTCTGTCTCTGATGCAGCCACAAAAGAACACATCATATAAGCATACTGATTTATTTTACAGGTGTCTGGTGTAGGATGCAGACTCAAGATTTAAAACAAAAACAAAACCAAAAAACCTTAAAAGTGATGTTTAAGAAAAATAAAAAAGCCTTCATTTATCTTAGACAGGCAACTTAACTAACACGTGAAAACACAGTAAAGTGGATAAATACTACTGGTCATTTATAAAGGATCTGGAACCTCTGTGAATGAGAGCATGAAATTAATGCAAATTCCATTTCTGATCAAAAGACTGTTGCCAATTACCTTACATTTCGGTTATTTTAGTAGAAATTCAATATTTAGTTTCTTGTTCCCACTCATAAAAGATTTTTCAGTCCTCACATAAGCATTTGTACAATAAACATTATGCATTCTAACTCTTTAAGTCACTGGACCAGTTATAGTATACTAAACAGTTTTAATTTGAACAAATAAAGAAGTTTATGAAAAAATGGAAAAAAACTGCTCAAGATAAATGACTAGCAACAGCAACAACGCAACCACAACAATGGAATCCAGACACAAATGCAAAATACCAATAATAGGTAGGTCTTTTTATGCAGGCTCTTTCTTTGCATATGTTTACATGTTTCTTCTATAGTGATTGTTAAGATTTCTCAAGGACTGTCATGATTTCTGTACGTTTCTTGTGAATATACTTAAACTTTCCCCATTTGCTGCTGTAGCCATGCCTCTGCAAAATTTCACATTACAGAGGATGGGAAGATTATGAATTAGCCTGTACAATCATATGTACAATTTTTATATCAAGGTGGAGAATTATGTGAAATTATGACATCTAGTGACTCATGGAGGATTAAAATACAAGGTTTTTTTTTTAGCAGTATGTGGAAAAAAAACTACTTTCCACATTGAAGATGGCAGTTTTGAATGGATACAAACCGCTATGCTAAGCGTAACAACTACTTTTTGTGTGCGCATAAAAAAGATGTTCATATGAGAACTCTATTTCTATAAACTATTACAGGAATCTAAGATTTCGCTAAATATAAAACAGATTAAGGATATTAATTTTTCTCAATCATGCACACATTTTTCAAGGCAAAGAATCTGACAGATCATGTGGCAAAGAAATTTGAAAACTGTAATACAGTACAGCATGAAGCTATTTAGATAAATCACCACACAGGGATAAACTGTAGACACAAATGTTGTGCAAGGGGACCACTGCACCTATACTTTAAAATTACACTGTTTTTACTCAGCTTGGAATTTTGCTAGTGTCCCATAGCATACTCTAAGGAATGAAACCGCAGGCTGGAAAATAGAAAAAATGGACATGAAAGTTGTTTAATCACTACTGTTAATTTAGCACTAAAATTCAGATGAACTGAATACATCATAGTCCTGCTTTGTGCTACAGCCAAAAATTTATTTGATTACCTTGGTTTTAATGTGTGGTGTGACTGGAAGTGCAGACAAATGTAAAGCAAAAATACACTACCGCTTACAGTATAACCAATGTCAAATCATAGAATCATAGAATGGTTTGGGTTGGAAGGGACCTTAAAGATCATCAAGTTCCAACTCCCCTGCCATGGGCAGGGACACCCTCCACTAGACCAGGTTGCTCAAAGCCTCATCCAGCCTGGCCTTGAACACCTCCAGGGATGGGGCATCCACAGCTTCTCTGGGCAACCTGTGCCAGTGTCTCACTACCCTCATAGTGAAAAATTTCTTCCTATTGATTATGATGAACTTTGAAACTGCTGTTTTTGCTGCATGAACACAGTATTAGACAGCTTGCAACCACACTATGTAAACTGGGGTTCAGAGAAGTGGTTTAGGAAAAAAAAAAAAAATCATGTAGTTTTAGGTCCTTGGAAAACCAGTATCAAGTGTTTCATAGAGCTGATCTTGGGACAGAAAAATACAGACCTGATGACTGATACAGCAAAATCAATAAAACGCTACAGTAATGCTGCTCACTGGTGCTTTGAAAATTAATGTTCACTAACTTTATAAATAAGGCAACATGGTTAAGAAAATGCCTGTTGATAGCTAGGGTAAAGTGACATCCTTTTGAGATGTTTGACAGAGCTTGAATTTCAGGACAGCCACAGCAAAACAACCAAAGGGTCCAAGAGCTGAGGTTCCTTTAGGTTACACAGCCTATTGTTAAGGTAAGTTCTCCTGTTCCTCTTTATGTAAGTAAATGGCAAGACATGAAATCTCCTGTTATAAACATTAACACAGTATGTGGTCCATTACATGACTGCAGCAATGCAAAACTCCTCTTACAAAAAAACCCAAATCCACGTAGCAGTTTGTCTGTCACGAGAGGAACAGTGAATGGACCACACTACACAAAGGAGAGGGACTAGTGAAAATAAAATGCTAGTGAAAAGTCAGTTTTCTTAGAATTGTACGAGGCTGAATTTAATATCACATGGAGTTTCTAGATGGTACAAAGTTACTTATATCTCTGCACTGACATACCTGTTAGTACTGTGGTACTGTAAAAATAGCTGCCTGCAGCCATTAGTCACGAAGTGTAGGATTACTTCTAAGTATTCACGACAGAGGAAATAGTAACTCTGCTTAAAAAACAATAGGATCAAAAAGGAACTTTTTTTTTTCAGACAGTAGGCTTTTGGGTATGGAATATAAACATTTTTGCAGCCACTAAAGGGAATAATGAAAACCAGCAAGAGAAGCATGATTTTCACAACTGAATGATCAGTATGTTTAAGTGCTTTGATCTTTTTTAAAGAAGGCTGCTTAGAGTTATCGAGAGCCTTTTTAAACCAAAAGAGAAAAATAATTTTAAGTATGAAATTACAAAATATTGCTTCTTATAACAAATGATAAAAGTATAAGTAACCAGGTTCAGCATAGCTAAATATTACTTTAAAAAAGCATGAAAAAGTCTACTTTAAAAAAGCGTCAGACTACAAATGACCTTCTAAAAGGTGCTGCAGTATGTCTTGCTAAATGTACCATGTTGGAAACAAACACATTCCTGAATATGTACTGAATTGAACTCTTACTCCTCATTGTGCTGTGGTCATACTGACATACACTTCTTCAAACTAAGAAGAAAAAAGTCTTGGTTGCACATTACTGAATTTCAGCTACTGTAGTGCAACTAGGAATTCTGCTCTTTCTGGAATATCACACTGCTACACAGCAAGCTTCTCTGCAGGGAGCTATTATGGGATTTTCAAGCAGATGATATATTCAGTGCAGTGAAGGGGACATTTTATAGCTGGTTTGATGTCTTAAGACAAATCCCCAAAGTTGCTTTAACAGCAAGTATTCTCCCAGCTCAAAATGCCCCCCTCACTTAACTGGCCACACATTACTAACATAAATATAAAAAGTGCTTAAGAATCAGGCATTCTTGATTATATAAAATGCACACCTAAACAACTTAGCTTTCTGACCAAACCAGAATTTAACAAATTAAAGACAAAAGTCACCCGAAAATTAACATTTCAGGCCATTTTTTCCATATACTGAATCATTTGCCAAAGAAAGCCTCGTATGGAATTGATGGTCATAACTGCTGGCTCTGAATTTTCACAAATGAAGAGGAAAAGTAGTCTTCAGCTGGGGTTTCTTTTCTCACATCAGTGGCTGTGAATCACCTGTTTGGGAAAAAAAAGAAAAAGGAACATCTGAAAAGCTAAACAGCTGTACAAATATTCTCTGATCAACATATTATGTAATTCCAACATGCAATACTGAGCAGTGCCTTCAAAAGCCTTGATTCTCTTTGCTCCAAGAAAACCACACAGAATATGACCTGGTATTTCTTTGCCTTCTAGTAATATGGCCAGCAAACAGAGATTAGAGTTTGAAGAGGCCCAGAATACTAGATTAGAAGACTACGGAGAGCAAAAGCTTGCTTTTTATCTATTACTTTGTCTGCCACTCCCAGGAAGCCAGGTTTTGCATTACTTACAGTGCTTTTAATGTACTGTACTGATTTACGTGCACCCTTATGTAAACACACACAGATAGGCTTGGGACACTTTTGCTAACCAGTAATCTTCTCATTTTTCATACAGCAGCTACTGCATCTTTATACTGCTTGTTCAGCTGAACTTCCAATACATAGAATGCCTCAGCATTTTTGTACATGGTTTAGTGTCTGTAAGGAAGGAACTGCTCTTAAAAAAAGACAATCATAACTTTATGTAGAAGCTAACTCAAAAGGCAGGTAATATAAGAGATGACTAGATCACCTGCAGGGAATTAGTTACTACTAGTTTGTCTTCAGACTTAAATAATTGATGAAACCGCTTCAATGGGCATTGTTAATACTCTTTGCACATACATCAAGACACCTTTTGGCACCTGATAGACATACATCATTATATTAGATTTAGCCCTCATTCCTAGGGCAAATAATTCCATTCTATTTAGCATGTAAGGATGCGTATGTATTAAGCATAGTTCATAACACATGTGCCAATATACCTTTGCCTGTTTTCAACCTAAAATCTCTATGCAACTGTTTTTTGTATGTGGAGATTACAGTTAAAAATCAGTAGGTCAATCTTAAAGCACAGTATTGAATACCGTGCTTTAAGATTGACCTACTAATATTAAATATTAAAATACCATTCGGCAATTTCTGCAACAGACTTGCATTAGATTTTACTCTTGTGTAATAAATTCTGGGTAACCAGCCTGTATGTTCAAGCAAGCAAACTCATCTATGTGAAATGTATTTATTCAACTGAATTTCACGAGAGCTTTGTTTCAATCTCTGTTCTCCCAAATTATTTCACGTGCTTCCATAGCAGGGGCCTATTTTTTCCTTTCTGAGCTGTTAGCTATTTTGTACAACCATTTTTCAATCAAATCTGTACTACCTATTAAATAGTCTCATCTCATGAAAACTGGATTGTTTTTGTAATAAAATATGACTATCGGTAAGAGAAAGCGGGTCCCAGATGTGTGAAGAACTCCAAGGAGAACACACTCAGAACCCTGACACTGCATCCTGCTTTAGG
The DNA here is from genome assembly GCA_011057875.1 of Pterocles orientalis. NCBI lineage: Eukaryota > Metazoa > Chordata > Aves > Pterocliformes > Pteroclidae > Pterocles > Pterocles orientalis. The sequence continues at coordinate 1,161,761 of WKFP01015227.1, forward strand.
TCCAAGTGATTCCATGTGACCTCAGAATTCAACAGGAGTGTCTCCTTAAGAGAGGAAGATGTCATAACTGTGGATCGGTAAAAAGGAAACAACAACCTGTGCACTACAGGTATGGATTGGCAGTGATTTTCAGCCTGCACTCTGAACTGCTTCTATGCGGCTGCAGAAGATAGCAGAGGAAAACATGTATTTATATTGTACAGCAATGGACACATAAGGCTTCAAGATGATGCACTTCCAATGGAAAAAGTTTAGGAGGTTCACCAACAAGATTAAAAAAAAAAATCAAAGTAACTCTTGGAATATCCTTTTTTTTTTTCTTTCTTTCTGTTTTTTTAATGACCCATAGTATTAAAGAGTATACTTGCTAAAAAAATGCAAAAAAGATCCCAAAGAATAAGTAAGATTTACTAAAAACATAAAGTCAAAACACAAAGTTTAAATTTTCTCAGTTATCCACTAAATGAAAAGATAATAATTGCACTGAGAAAGCCAAGTTCATTCCAAGGCATGTTTTTTCTTATGGCTGTCACTTGACTTCTGAAGGGCTGTGGTAATTGGGAGTTTTCAGTATGCAACTGAAAAAAGTTACATCCAAGCAATAATAATTTTCACTTTGAGTTTCGGCAAGAGTTAAGTACACCTCCACTCCTGGCTTTGCAATTCCAGTACTACCAGTACATTTGGTATGGAATGGAAGGAGCATGCCATAATTAAACAGCATTAGATCATTAGTGTGGCTAATGGCTAGTTCATGAGGAAATAAAGGCAACATTTATTTTCCTTTTTAAAAATTTTAAATATTATTATTTGAATATAGCAAACCAATGGAACAGTTTGAGAAATAGTATTTCATAATCACAACAACATTCAGATGATGATGTGCTAAGTCACTATCACTTTTTGAACAGCTGTAGCACTTCATCAGTGGTCACTCTCCAGCTATGGTAATAACTAACCAGGGTAGAAATGTCTGACTGTAAACATCAAAAAAGGTTATCTTTTTCCCGTTGCTAGCGGTGTTACAAGGATGATAAATATTTATCTTCCATACTTTTGAAAAAGCCTTTGATTTCTAAACAGATTTTAAAATTCTTTACAGATTGTCATACCTCTCATTTCTCCAAATTTTAAGTTTAGTGGGAACTTTCACTGAGACTTAAGTTCACCCACATGCCAGTAGCAGAAAAGAACCACCACAGAAGAATAGTGGTGTATGCTGTTGTTGTAATCAAGAATCTCTCTGTGCTATGGATGCCGCCATAATTTTGAAAACGGTCTTGCCAATTTCTGGTTTGTTCTGAAATCATTAATTTAATCTGCTGAAGTCTAATATCTGTACTTTCAGGCACTGTAGCTTAGTTCACAGGATTTGTATGAGTAGCAGAAGTATAAATAATATTTGTTTATTTACTGTTTATAGTCTGCAAATTCAATTAAGTCAGAGTTTACAGACTGAAACCAAGCTATCAAAGAGTCAGTCACACATGGTAACCAATGAGATTTCAATGTGTTCAGCAGTCAAATCTAAACGACCTTCACTTGGAGCTATTCAATCTGAAGTGATAAACATGCTAAATTTTTACAAGGACAGAACTAATTAAAAAATAAGTACAAGGTGTGTCCAGGAGTGATTATGCTGCTTTGTTTCTTAAAAGCTTTTTGGTAAGCCGCAAACAGTCTCTTCAAATTTACTAAATAAAATAGAGCTTTTTATAGGAGCAGTCCTGTCAATATTCAGCAAAACTATTCAAACAATAAAAGGCTAAGATGTCACCTAAAAAAAGTTTTCCTTACTATGAACCTTAAATTCTTTGAAAAGTCAGTGATACTAAATTCATATGTGCATGTTTTACCACGCTGGATATCAGCTTAGTCACATTCACACTAAGTCTCCTAGAATGCACAACCTGAGGTTTAGCCACTATTGTTATACAAAATGTTTTGAAGAAATATTAGTTTTAAAGGTAGGCTAATTACAGGTTAGTTTTCCCAGTCTGTGCAAGGTAAACTCTCCTCTTCATCCTCTGATTCAGGTGATGCTTCCTTAATTCGTCGCAATGCTTCATGGATGCTCCTTGTTAGAGGGTCAGTATCAGGCAGAATTGTAAAGGATTCTCTGGAAACATCTTTCTGCACTTTCTTCAGTTTCACCCCTTTCCTGATCTGTGCCAAGATGTTATTGCTATCATCTTCATCAGGAAAAGGAGGAAGACTTCTCTGCTCAACTTTTCTTAAGTGAAAGCTGCCACGTTTCAAGGAAGCCAGCACTTCATCCATCGGGGAACTCACTGCAGTAAATCAAAAGACCTTCAGTATTATTTTTACTAAATGTTGTCAGTCTTCATTTGTATTTCCTACAGACCAAAAAGGAGCTGCATACTATTAATGTGACCATCCCACACCACAGGTATAATAGTAGCTCCAATATTGTTTTAGCCTCCAAATTTATCTTCCCTGTTACCAGGTCAAAACTGGTTTATACAATTATAATTTCTGAAACCACTCAGCCTCAGGTAGTAAAACTTTTTGAGAAAGATGGCTTTCCTGTTTACCTCAGCTCTCTAGGGTACTTAAGGGTTTGTGGATTTTTGTATGAAAATTTGAAGAAACCTTGAGGAAAGCATTCTCAAGGTTTTTTATGTCCCAAGATAGGTATTCATTTTACTAGGTCATGAAATATGTAAAATTCTGTTATTAAAACAGACTGGACCCTCAGGTGAAGCATATAATATTTGCAGAGCTTGCTGTAAACCAGATAAAAAAAGATTCTTTTAGACAACATTCAGCTCCATTTTCTAGCTAGTCTAATGTGGTATATCATAGAGCCAGTTACACAATGTTTTTTCTCTAACTGAACAAGTATACTGCATGCTGTTGTATAGGTCCTAACATATGTTTGAGTTGCCAACATTTGTCAACCAAAAAGTATGTAACATCTTTCCCATTAATAATTACAAATGAATCACAGCATACACTGTTCTATAGAGGAATTCAAAACAGGAACTGATGTGCATTACAATTAAATACACCAAAATGAAAACTTTACCTCTCCTTTTTGGTAAACCCTGCAGATCACCGGTCTTCCTAAGCTTCTTCTTGGCACTGACTAGCTGACTGCTGTCAAAGAGATGTGCTGGTGGGACACCAGAAGAGTGCTGGACTCCCTTCTCCTCACTCTGACGTTTAACAAAGCTGTTGCTTTTCTCTAAGGATTTAGTGGCATCTTCCTTGGAGGGCAAAGGTGGAGCCGGAGGGGGAGGTGGTGGAGGCAAAGGGGGTGGAAGTGGTACTACAGCAAGAGTCTCTGGTTGAAGCTCGTTACTGGTGAGTGGAGAGGTACTAACATGAGGCAGTTCAGAAGTAACGCCATTGGGAGGTAACGAGATATCGTGAAGTTGTTCTAAGCTTGTGGATTCCTGCACTTGCAAAGGCTGAACTGCATTTTCCAATTCCACTTCTTCACTTTTCTCTTGGATTTGTATGGTTGCTGGCAAAGATTGAGGCTGATCGACACAGGACACTGAGCTGGCTGCACATTTTCTTCTTGCATGTGCCAGCCGTAGTCTCGTTGATTTAAGTATTACTTGCCCAGGGTACCGCTAAAGTGGGTAAGTTATTGACAATTAGATAAGCACATGCAATGCACTATTCTAGATTCTAAGTACCTGTCATTAGGGTTTACCTTTTTGACAAGTAGAATCTATCTGCTATTTTCATTCATTTTGCTCTACACGTAAAAAACAAAGAAAATACATCCTCACCTTTATGCAAAATTTATCTATTTTCTTAGTTTTTATTCTTGGTTAAACCACGATTTACAAGTGATTGGTCTAGTCAGGGATATACACATGTTGGAATTAGGATTTCACAGAATCACAGAATGTTAAGGATTGGAAGGGACCTCGAAAGATCATCTAGTCCAATCCCCCTGCCAGAGCAGGAACACCTAGATCAGATCACACAGGAACACATCCAGGCGGGCTTTGAATGTCTCCAGAGAAGGAGACTCCACAACCTCTCTGGGCAGCCTGTTCCAGTGCTCTGTCACCCTCACTATAAAGAAGTTTTTTCTCATATTCAAATGGAACCTCCTATGTTCCAGCTTGAACCCATTGCCCCTTGTCCTATCACTGGATGTCCCAGAGAAGAGCCTGGCTCCATCCTCCTGACACTCACCCTTCACATATTTATAAACATTCATTAGGTCACCCCTCAGTCTCCTCTTTTCCAAGCTAAAGAGACAAAGCTCCCTCAGCCTTTCCTCATAAGGGAGATGCTCCATTCCCTTCATCATCTTTGTGGCTCTGCGCTGGACTCTTTCCAGCAGTTCCCTGTCCATCTTGAACTGAGGGGCCCAGAACTGGACACAATATTCCAGATGCGGTCTCACCAGGGCAGAGTAGAGGGGGAGGAGAACCTCTCTT
>WKFP01015227.1:1167213-1196891 GCA_011057875.1 Pterocles orientalis
TCCGCCCTAAACTCCTGAAATCTCTTTTCATAGTTCTCAGACTCCTCTGAGCAATTTCATCACTGCCCACCTGAACTATGAGTAGTGGGTAGTAATCAGTGGGGTGAACCAGCTCCGGGAGTTTTCTAGTTATATCCCTGACCCGAGCCCCAGGGAGGCAGCACACTTCCCTGCGGCTCGGGTCCGGTCTGCAAATGGGCCCCTCCGTTCCTCTGAGAATGGAGTCACCTACCACAAGCACCCTTCTTTCTTTCCTGGCAGAGGCAGTCTGAATGCGCAGAGTCGACTGCCTCGCCCTTGGAAACCTCTCAGGGGAACCTTCCCGCGCCTCTCCACTTACCTCCCCTTCAATGTCCAAGGCTGCAAACCTATTGCCCAGGGGGACCTGGGGACACATGACAGGCAGAGGGGGGGTTTGCCCACGACACCAAGCAGGGATCCTCTCCCAACCCTCCCCATCCCTCAGTTCCCCTCCTCTGCTCTTTCACTAAGAACCAGACTGTAAATTCAAAACTGTTTTTTCTGGAAACTGAGATTAAAAATTCCCCCTTGCTTGTCTTTTCTAAAACTAGCCAATGGCTCCCTCCACAACAAAGTCCTCTCTGACCTAATAGACTGGCCTTAGAAATGAATCATTCTGCTTAAAGAGGTATCTCTTGAAGACATCAAACATTTTGAGACTTTTTGAAGTATTTTTAATTTTGTTCTTAAATTTGCTGCCTCAATACCCCCCAATATCTGTCTTTTCATATTAGTTTCATCCATAACCATTTTTATGCAAAAATTTAAACCACTTCTGAAAGACAGTTTTAATACATTTTACACAACTGTGGTACGTCTAAAGCAACAGAGATCATAACAATATAAACATGCTCATATATAAAGTGCACTTACAGTTGCTGGTTAAAATAATTAAATTTGCTTTAACTTACAGAAGCTATGCAATTCAAAAACCTTGCAAACAACAGGGATACAAAGGATGTACTGCGGAGCAACAGAGCTTTCCAGAAAAGAAACTTCTTATATCTGTATTTTTTAATGTGTTCAGCAAAACAAAAAGTATTCGCCAATTCCAGCAGTCCCTGCTTTCTTCCATTTTCATCCCTTTCTTTATTCTCTCCCCTTCATTCCATCTGCTGTCATTTTTCTGATACTTACATTGTAATAGGAAGGGGTAGGTATTGGCAGGTGTCCTAGCAATTGGTGGTAGTGGGGTTATGTCAGAGGGTAATCTCTTTGTGGGAAATACCATTTAGATTATACTTCTTTTAGGAACATTTGCTAAGTGTCTTTTCAAAAGGTATAGATGTAAGAGTGAACAGAAGCTTATTATGGCACTGGGAATGCAACAGCCAGAGGAATTCGTTTCCACGAATGCCATATTTTGTTGTAAATTTTACAAAGAACAGTTAACTGCACAATGAAAGAGAACAGCTAATAGGATAGTATTGTCCTGGAATGAGTGAAAATTTATTTTGCAATTTGTTACCTGTTTAAATTTGCGGAGTCTGTCCAGTGTTTTCTGTCGTTCTTGACTCACCCAGGAACTCTTTCTTTCCTCTTCATCTTGTAATTGATCTCGCTTCTGAGAAAATGTATGGAAAACATGTAAAGCATCATTGAAAAAAATGAATTAAAATAACTCTTCTACTAATTGTTAAGAATTACCTAACAATCTACTTCTCAAATAAACACATCAATGATCTTAACTTGGCCTTTGTCTTCCCCTTTAAAAATATTATGCATTTCATGTTTTATAATCTTGAAGAAATGCAAAGCTCAGTTAAGAAATATTTCTATCTGGAATTGGAACACTTTAAAACCTGTTACCTTGAAAGATGAGAAATAACTAGAGTTGTGACAGAATTTGTCTGAAGGACTGAAAAAAGCCCCCTTAAATTAAAAATGGTATAAATTAGCCAGACAGAAAAACTGTTACCTATTTTCTCACATTTCAAGAAGAAAATGACAGTCCAAATTGCAAGGCTGCCCACTTAAAACAAATCATGTTAGTATTTTCAAAATTCCAAAAACACAGAACTCAGTGCCACAAAGTTTTGAATCCCATACTGAGAAAATTAAGTAAACATTTTCATTATAATTTACAACAATAAATGAAAGCTTTGTTTAATTAACTTAAGCTGTCATTATTTAATCCACCTTGATCTTCTGTAATCGTACTTCAATAAAGGTTTGCAGCTCCTCCTTGCAGCTAAGACAGTTGTATCTTTTCTTGTTTTGGGATTTTACCTTAGTGAAAACACACATTTGTATTCTCCTTTAACTAGTCATCCATTCTCACAAAACTTCAACAAAATTACCTCATTCTTTGAAACAAAACACCATTCTCCTGTCAAATTTATTAAAAGTGGATGCTAGTTATCAGATGGCAAATGTCACTGTTTCCAAGTTCAGAAGGTACCAGGAAAAGTGATAGAACGGATGACTATAAAGAAAAATCCCTGAGCAGAAACAGCAGCTTTCATTCTTAAATGACTCACGGCATTTAGTATTAATTTTAAAAGCTCATCTTCGTAACACTTATTAAAAATTCTGACCACTTTTGTGAAGTGTTATTGTCATTCAGTCAACACAAAAACAGCATCTGCCTGCCATTTTCAGAAGTCAGCTAATGGCCTGGTGTCCTTCACAAGGAGCCAACTCCTGTGATTTGGAAGTAAATAAGTATAGATGCATTAGAGAGAGGAAGAGGAGAACATACCTGAAGAATAGCAAGGGCAAGAAACAAGAAAAGGTGAAGAGGAACAGAAGCATATGGTGAAAAGAAAATAATGGAGCAACGGGGCAACAAAGTTAAAACAGAAGCATAGAGAAAAGATTATAGCAAGAAGAAAGGATAGTTCTACCACCACACCTGCATGTTACATTATGCAATCAAATAAAACTTTTCCTGAAGCAGTCTCAAACTCAAGGGGCTTTTTTTGTTTGATTTGGTTTTAAGTAAGAACACTGAGACTGCAATTCTTATTTGATTTCAGGTTTGGACACCCTTGAGGCTATCTTTTCAAAATTCCTCATGAAAACCAGTGGCTGAAAACCTATTTTATAATAATAGTAGAAATTTCCAGTCACATAATTAAGAGAAAAAAGGCAAAAAATATTAGCATAAAGTTCTTTATATGATGCAAGCAAGCAACTCCTTGAAATAACTATTAACGCCTTGTAGTGTTTGAGAGACAAGAAAAGCCTTCAGCTTTGTCAAGTCTTATTTTTAAGAGGGACAAATTGTCTACAGTCCACACAGCATATTCCTTTGCCTTTCCTGTAGGCCCCCTTCAGGTACTGGAAGGCTGCTATTAAGTCTCCTCGAAGCCTTCTCTTCTCCAGGCTGAACAACCCTAACTCTCTCAGCCTGTCCTCATAGGGGAGGTGCTCCAGCCCTCTGAACATCTTCATGGCTCTCCTTTGGACCTGCTCCAACAGCTCAACATCCCTCCTGCATTTGCGGGCCCAGACCTGCATGCAGTACTCCAGGTGGCATCTCATGAGAGCAGAGTACAAGGGGAGAATCACCTCCCTTGTCCTGCTGGCCACACTTCTTTTGATGCAGCCCAGGATCCGGTTGGCCTTCTGTTCCGCAAGTGCACAATGCCAGCTCATGTTCAGTTTTTCATCTACAGACACCCCCAAATCCTTCTCCTCTGAGCTGCTCTCAAGCCATTCTCCGCCCAGCCTGTATTTGTGCTTGGGATTGCCTTGACCCATGTGCAGGACCTTGCATTTGGCATGAGGTTGGGATGGACCCACCTCTCAAGCCTGCCCAGGTCGCTCTAGACGGCATCCCTTCCCTCTAGCATGTCAACTGCACCACACAGCTTGGTGTCATCGGCAGACTTGCTGAGGGTGCACTCAATCCCACTGTCCATGTCGCCAATAAGGATGCTAAACAGCACCAGTCCCAATCCCTGAGGAACGCCACTCATTACTGATCTCCGTTCAGACTTTGAGCCATTGACTGCAACTCTGAGTGCGACCATCCAGCCAATTCCTTATCCAGCAGGTGGTCCATCCATCAAACACGTATTTTTCCAGCTTGACCACCAGGATGTTGTGCGGGACAGTGTCAAATTGCCTTGCAGAAGTCCAGGTAGATGATGTCAGTTGCTCTTTGTTTGTCCACCGATGCCATAACTCTATCATAGAAGGCCACCAGGTTTGTCAGGCGCAATTTGCCCTTGGTGAAGCCATGCTGATTACCAATCACCTCTCCTTCATTTTCCATGTGCGTCAGTACAGCCTTCAGGAGGATCTACTCCATGATCTTGCCAGGCACAGAGGTGAGACTGACTGGCCTGTAGTTCACTGGGTCTTCTTTTTTACTCTCCTTGAAAATGGGGGTTATGTTTCCCCTTTTCTGGTCAGTGGGAACTTCACCACTTTCACCATACAGATGAAAGAGAATCACCCTCACTAATCTAACTGAAGCCTGAATTAAAGAGACTTGGATTTCAGTGCAACTTTGTCAGTGATCTTTATTAAATATTGATACTATATTAACTCCGAAAACCTAGACCAGAATTTGAATATTCTTTAAGATAAAGTCTATTATGTCCAGCACAAGAGCTAGATTAGCTAGCCTTTTCTCTGCAGTAAGACTGTGCACAGAATGAGGGAGCATACGGCTGGCAGCACGTCTTTATACAGCACAATTCAAGTGATTTATTTCGAGAAAGAAGAAAAATAACAAGCTTATTAAGATTTAAGAATAAATGCGTATGGTTTCCTTATTCATCTCAGCATATCTGTATGCTGACACTGTAACTCAGAGATGTCTGGAATCACCTCTGTGTGTGTGAAAGCAAACTGCATGCAGCCTAACCCTAGCAGTAATCACTTAGACTGTGAACCTGGTATTAAAGAACTGCTTTATTTAGTTGAGTTCAATGTCATCCTAACACAGCTATATACCCTTGCAAGCATAAAATCCATGGTGTAAAGGTCAGGGATACACATGCAAGCTATTAACTAAAGGCTTAACTTAACAACAGAAAAATAAAACTCACTAGCTGAACAGCATGGTGCGTTTTGTATTCTTCCTCACTCTGGTGGTGCTGCTGGATCTTTTCATTATGCTTTGCGATACAGATCTCCTATAGAGACATAAAATGTTACTTATAGAATATGAATTTCAAATATCCATTTACAGGGCATAATGTAATATTTAGCAAATAGTACTAAGAATTACAAAAATAATTACAATTGTAATTATAAATAATTATAAAGCCTATCTCAGCAAGTTATTTTAACCAAGCTAATTTAACTTACAATAAAACCATAAAATGGAAACAAAACAGACAAAACCAAACCTATTACTTTTAACTGTCAAAAGAATACACACAAGTAACAGCTGCTTGAAAAGTCTGTTCCACCATACCAGTACAAAAATGGCAACAAACACCGATTGTAAGAATATCATAAAATATAACACCCTTGTGTAACTCCATGTATTTCTATACATGGATAATAAGTAACTCTTAAATAGACTGCATATTTCTGTTAATGCAACTAGACAGCTCCCCATTGAGAAGTGTCAGTTCATCTTTTGCAAGTACAATCTGCAAGCGCAGACATCAATGAAGTTGTTACAGTTTTATGCATACACAAGCAGGTTCACTTATTATATACACAGGCCATGTTAAACAGATTAAAGGAAATAGAATGACACTCAGACTTCAGGTAGATGATATAAAAAGAAGTGAATTAAGTCTCAGTTACAAAGAAAAGGTATTTGCAAGGATTTAGAGTAGCAAGAAGACAAGTTCATAGGACAATACTGGGGGCCAGGAAATCAGACAGCATGGGCAATGAAATTCAGTCCTGTACAAGCACTACACAGAACTAGAACAAAGTCAGATCTGTAGTTAGAAACAGATCTCATGTCTGTGTGAGAGTGGGCAGTGTCAGGAAGCATTCTGGAGTGTGACTTTAGCTAGAAGAACACTGAAGTGATGGGCTGCCCAGGCCAGTAAGTCACTTTTGACTTACTGGGTGGAGTCAGACAGGAGCTTTGACATTGAAAGCACTGCTTAGTGCAGCTGATGGACTTGTCAGCCATTGAGCAAGATACTACAGTATTTTGCAGGCAGTAGTGGCAGAATGTCACAAAAACAAGGAGGAATAAAAAAGCCCACAATTTTGGACACATGGAAATGCAGAAAAAGCTATGTTCTCCTACAAGCTGACTATGGATGTACTGTGGTGACATAAAGAGGTAGCCAGTGTTCCCACGTAGGACATAAATACCATGCCATCCTGAATGTTTCTAGACAGTAAGACCATCAATGTTGCTACCATATACAGGCAACACTCTGACAAGAGCATAAGGTTCTGTGGAAATACTGTCCCAGCTTTATTGCTGCATAAAATGGAGCAATAAAACATTGCTGCGTTTTATGTTTGTTTGTGGAGTTTTTTCCCCCTGATGAAAAGTGTTTAATTAATACAGCTGGAAAAGTTAATCCATCTAATTTGTAACTGCAGAAGTACAAACTACCTAATTTCTGCATTTCAAAAACACAGCAATACCTTCAGAATATTATTAGACAAAGACTTTTTGTAATATTACTACCAGTTTATCTTCATAGTTTATTTATGTGTCTTCCAAAACAACAAGGAATGTATGCTATGAGATACAAAAAGTATTATAAAATAATGAGAATAGGTTTGGTTTGGTTTTTTTGACACATTCATAAATACTTGGGAGACACACTTTACGAAACATTTTCTCTTCAGCATCATTGTTTAAATCTTTCTGGTTAAGACCAATAAGGAAAGATATTTTAAGCACAGAGAGGATAAACCAGACCAAAACATATTTGGTGTTGACTTTTTTACTAGTAAACAACTTTAATGTAATTAGATCTCTATGACCTGAAATAATAAAAAAAGGCTAGGAGGGGCTGAAAACATGTTGCAGCACAGGATTAGAAATCTGAATCATCTTAACTAATTACAGAAATGGTTCTAAAATAGAAAAAAGAAAGGTTGCAATTTCATAGGGACAAATGCAGGGTTCTACCTGTAGACAAGATTAATAATCTACAAAGGATTAAGGAAAAAAATGGTCAGATGGCAGCATTAACAAAAATTATCTCGATGATTATGGCACATCACAAGTTGAACATACACCAACAAACCCTGGCAAGAAAAGAAAGCATCATAATTGGGTACATCAATAGGAATACAGCCTGCTGCACGTGTGAAGTGGTCCTTCCTTCTCAGCACTAGGAAAGAAGAAGAGTTATGTCCAGTGAGAGCCACACTTCAAGAAAGATGTTGACCAACTGTATAGAATTGAGAGAGCATCATGAAGCAATGTTCATTTCTCTTTCAATCATCTGACTGATTTCACAGTATAAAAGTGTACTTCTATCAAATAGAGAGAAAAAGGGGGAGCTGAGGGACTATTTCAACCCTTGTCACTAGTTAAGGTACCACGTTTAAGACTACTAACGTGCGATACACATACAAGAGATCTGCATTAGTATTATATTTAAGCAGTTCCAGAGAGCCCGGCTTTCAGATTGAAAAGCATCCCAATTAAAAGGTTAGCGTCTCACTCAGTAAGCTCAGAACGTGCAGAAACTGTATTTTACTGTAAGCATTCACTGTAGTTACACCCTTATATTGCTGCAAGAGTAGAAGTAGTAGTAATAATACCACCACCACAGCATACAAAGTAACCCTATGACAGCTGTCACAGCATCTATGTAACACCTGTTTTGGCATGGGCTATGCTGTCAACTGTGGGCTTGTGTAGGAAAGGTGTCCTATTAAATGGACACAACAGCATGTGAGGAAGCTTTCTAGGTCAAACCACACATTATGAACATAACCCAAAAAGCTTCCCCAACTAGCTGCTACTCTTCCTGGATGTAACATAATTCAATTTCTTCACAACTCTATTTTCCCAAAGATATTCTTCTAGACGCCTTTTACACCATGTTTTTTTAACTTGACTCTTTACTATAAATCTAGCTCCCTAATAAAACAGCTGCTTGTTCCATATGACAACATAATTAATACTAGTGTGCAGCCAGCAGGGGGAAGACTGGGATAACAACAGCAATATCCTGCATGAAAAATCCATAACTAGCTTTCAAGAAATATGAAAAATAAGACTGATATTAAAATATTTTTAATAACTACGTCACTGTCATCAACACAAAGGAACATCAGGAAATGATGACAAATGACAAATGCAAAAATATGAGAATAAGGAGTTTATACTCATGGTGGTACAGTGAAAGATCATCAACCTCTGTAAAACTATAAATTTAGAAAACGCTGGCTCAGTTATTCAGAATCACAACCAAATCAGGTTTCTAATGAACCTTTAGCAAAAGTTCCTAAATAAAGGCCTGTTAACAATTATTTGACATCAATTAAAAATAAAAGCATCAACTGCAAAAAACAGGGCAGCAATTTCTGAAGAACAAAATGAGCAGAGACTATAGACACATAAGCTTCTATTTATATTATATATAGTCTTACTCTGCACAGAGTAATTTATTCACTTTCACTGTGTTATTTCCTCAACAGAAAAGATTTTCAAAAACTGAAATGATGAAATGACCTCCAAAAAATAAAAAATTATAGAGAATCATTTCTTATTGTTTGCTTAATCATGATACCTGCTGCTAGAAAGAAGGCATTCTCCTATGGGAATCTTCAGTTGCCAAAACCTAACAATACGCAAGGACTGTAGTTTCTAAATACATCACAAGACTGTGATCTACACCACTTAATGCACAGCTTGCCTTTTGATTTCAACTACAGAACGAAAGCATCTCACTGGAGCACTCAACTTCAGATAATGCTACACTGGGCAATGAAATCAGTGGAGAGCTGGAACTAGTTCTGCAAGTGCTGGGATGTCCAATAGTGAAGTTCCATTTGAAGACATTACCTCAGGTCCTGAAAACAGTATAGCTACGTTCTTCCAGCACAATGTTGAGCCGACATGACTATACTACTGCTGCACCTAGACCCAGCTGAGCACTACTACCATACACAACTCTGCATCATGTGTTGGTGCATAAGCAGGCATGCTGCAACTGCTGTTACAGCCTAGAACTAATTCCTTCAGCTTAAACAAGGTATTTTATCATAGCATAACCTTGAAACAAATGAGACAACTGAAGGTGACTAATTTATTATGCAGATAAGAAAGCATGCTAAAAAATCTGTACTCCTGCTTCAGGGTTGCTTCTCAACTTGTTACCTCCCATAAATTAAGTAAGGAACAGCAACCAGCTGTTACTTTTAAACACTTGTGTACTCTCTAAGATGCCAATAGTGTCTTTTCACATTCCGGAGAAAACAGTGTAACTATTATAATGTAGCCTACAACAATTAGTATAACATGACAGGTAGGATGTATTCCTTAAAGTACTAAAAAGCCCAGCTTCTCGATACTTTTTCTTTTTACAAGCTTACATAAAACAAACTCAGTGACTGAGCAAACTGCTTCCCATAACTAGCTAAAGAGAAACATTTCTTTTATAATAATTTGCAGTCTTCTCCATATTGTGTTAATCAGAGACAGGACAATGACTGAAGAAATATTTAAAAATCCAAAATATTAAATTTATCAACTACTGTTTTGTTTGCTCTGTTATGATTTAGATTCAGGTACAGAAATAGATGTATTAATTATGAAGGCAGGCAAGACCTGAAGTCTTTACCCTCAATATACCACAACTGTTTATATAAAGGGATGATCTCTCACATCAAGAGACACGACTTGGAACATACAATCACATCAACTCCCGATCCCAATCTAGAATGAGGTCTCAATGGAGGCTTCTGCATAGCTTCATAGTATATAGTACAAGCTGGAAACCTATTTTATAAGGAGTACTACAATGCTCTCTCAGAACTTTGATCTATTCTACTCATTAAGCTATCTCACTCATTAATAATGCATATTCATGTAACCACAAACTGCTAGGGAACAATAAACAAGTCATTCTGGAAAAAAGGAAATGAACATATTTACATATATTGATATACAATTTCAAGACATTAGCTATACTAAAACAATTGTCTGCACAACAACCCAACCATGTAATGCATAAAAAAGGAAAATGGCCCTAAAGAGCATACCTAGTTTTACAAATTAAGAATCTATACTGGATTTCATATGTATCTGCTGAATACAGAGTATCAATGACACATGACTTAAGTTTAGGATGACGTAAAGAGAACGAAAATAGAACTCATTAGTGAGAAAACACCCTTTTAAATTCTCTTCTGCAAACATATATAAAACTACTCTCTGAAGAAACATGCATTCTAGCATGTACTTTCCACATGAAAGTACTCCGATCACTAATAGAAACAAGTTTGTTTGTTGTCTTCAAAGTGATTAAAGGTTCCTTTAAGGCTAAAAGGTAAACTGAATCTTAAATATATCAATTTAATAATATATGCTATTGTATTTGGTACTCTGTAAAACAACTTTTAGTCAGTAGTAAATATAATCTATGAAAAGTCTGGGAGACTTAGAAGTTGTATCTAAAATTAAACCTTTTGAAGTTTTATTAAATTTGCTAATTATGCTACAAGTTTCCAAATTAATAATACCTTCTTATTTCTGAGGTAGGCTTTCTTGGCTGAAATACGTCCACGCCTTGCTTCCAGCTGCCGGATTTTTTGTTGTAACTTTTGCAGCTCCTCTTTTTGCAAGTGTATAGATGTTGCCATATCCTCTTTTTCAAGCATGGCTTCCATACTTTCATAAGTGTCATAATACACCACTTCATCTCTCTTCTCTGTTTTAAAAATGTCAGCAATGAAAAAGTCAAATCAATAGTTTGTATTTGATTAACATTTCGTTTTGTTCAGTAACATTCCCCCAACTGTGTTGCAAGATTTAATGTAGAAGAATTCTGTAGTCCTTCCAGGGAACTACCAAAAATCAAAAAGGTCAGACAAAAAGCACTGAACAGCAAAGCACTGTAGGGCTTTAAAGTTTATATGAAGAACAGAAATCAATACCAATGAAGCACAGCCTGGTATTCAGGTAAGCTCAGAGCATTAAAAAACAAATGCAACTGTAAATGTATGCTTGTGTTTGTAGCCTAACTTGATCACAACGCCCATGCATGTCTTTGGGTCTCTTAACTAATACAAGGGACCCACATGTGCAGTAATATCCTCTGGCCTTTACTACAAAGCTCAGGATATACAGACTCTTTCTGAAGTCTTTGGCATGAGATTCTTCCACCACAACTTACTATCAATTTCATGAAAGGGAAATTAAGACAAAAAAATACCAGAAACCCTGTTTTAGAAGGTTTTTGACCTCACAGTCGTTGCTTCTGCTCAGAGGCAGGAGAGGGAGGGTAACTGCAATACAATCCTTCAAAGCATTACAGGCCTGAAAAGGAGGTCATTACTAATAGTTTTATCAACACTCATGATTGTTAGCCTCCTGCGTAGAAGCATTCAGTATAACATTGAGCTCATCTCTGAATGCTGCCTTCTCATCTCTTGCCAAGAAGGAAAGAGTGATGATTATAAATCCTTGAAGAATGCTGGGAAGAAGAAGCAGCAAAGGCCCCTTGTTCCTTATTTCACTGGCATATCAAGTAGGATATTTTTGTAACATACCAAAAGGGATATATATTACTGCTAGTTGAAACAGGCAGGTACAGATGGCATGACTATCAACTGTCTACTCTGCAGCACCTCCAAACCTTCTCATTTCAACATCATCAGCTACTTTCAGCAAGACTGCAACTTCCTCCTACTTCTGCTACTGGATTATTCGGGCAGAGGGGCAGGGTTTCTTCAGTACACTGTCCATTTTAAAAATGTTGTCACTTCATGTTATTTGTGCATACAGCCTCTTCTTCAACCAAAATTCTGGTTGTCAACCTAATTTCAGCTCAGCAGAAGAAATGGCAGGACCAGAAAAGAAAGCACAGCACTATATTCACCTTAAAATAAAACCTAATAAAAACAGACCTACTAGATCCTTCACTCCAGCGCTCACTTGAAAAAAAGAAAAACCAAACATGAACTTTCATCCATATGTAAAAGTGCCAGGTCACTTTTAAAAACCCACTCACCTAGGTGAGTAAAAATAAGACTCATGGCTAACAAGAACTATGTATTACCATGTACATGTAAAATGCGAGAATTTCCATGCAGATTTTGTTTTAGAACATTTTCATGCAGTGTTAAAGACAGGAATTTTACAAGTGAAACCCCAATAGCTCAGCTGCAATCCAGTTAAATCTACCAGTTCTAAAACATAATATGTTTTACTCTTTCAAAAAAAACCTTGACAACTCTTTTGCAACCTCCATCAAACATTTCAAGAGTTTTCTACAAAGTTTTTGAGCTTATGAAATGCCTATAACTTTGGTAAGTGCTTAAGCTTCTAATGACTCAATGACTTAGAATAAAATCAGTAGAATTAGTCCTTTTTAGATACGACCCACACTATTTGCACTTGTTCACAGCAAGAACCTACTATCACATTCTCTGCTGACAGCAATGCAACCGCCACAAAACCACATTACAAGCATGTACAAATTGTTTGTACAGATAGGCTGTATAGATAGGGTAAGACCCTTTAAAATTCTAACCTAACAAATTCACATTTTGTGAATTTCAGTGCAGGTATTTGGTTAATGACAGTAAAAAAATTACTATTGTTGTTTATAATATGACACCTGGTTACCATTTGATACTTTTCAGACACAATGTGCTGAATCTGCATAAGAAAATGCTTTTCTTCTAGCTTACAACCAACTGGAAGTCAAGTCAAATCACACTCTCAAAAATTCCACTGGGACTTCATTAGCAGCACCTTAAATCGAAACAGAATCCACAATTCTCTATAATATCTATGCAGAGCCAGTACAGTCAAAGACTAAAGAACAGGAATAGCCTCTACAAGTAACTAAGACACGTGTATTTCACATCATGCAGATGTGCACAATCAAAAGGTTACTACTTTACTAACTACAGGCACACTTTAAAAAAAGAAGCGTAACAGAAGATTCCACAGACCACTATTTTCTCTTTGACTGCACAGGAAACAACACATATGAAAAGACCCCTGTATGTTTTAGGTGCTTTCATTTAGATTAGGTGCTGAACAGTCTTGAAGAGATGTAGTCACTTCAGTGTCACATTCTTCACATTAATTGTTCTGCCCCTCCACATAAGTCAAGTCTAAAGAGGTAATTTCAGCCTTTGAACAAAATTCCCACACATTTAGGATCTGTATGTTTGATTTCCTGTCCTATGAAATATTAACTGAGAGTTGTTAAAAACCAATAATACCTTCTAACATAGCTGTCTTAAATAGGAAAAAACACTTTGGGATTTTATGTTAAAGAATACTTTATAAATTTAAAACAGCAAAGGAAACCAGAACAGTGAACTATTTTGTTGCCCTGGGGGAAAGAAAAGGTTGGTTGTCCAGCTGACTAGGGTTTTTGCTTTATTCTGAGTCAGGTTCTGGGGCTGAAGTTTTTTCAAGATTTCTGGAGAAAACTTTAGTGGCAAATTGTAATAACCCATGATGTTTTTACAGCAGGCTTAATCTCTAAGTGCCCTTAGGTTTTACTACCACTACACCAAAGATAAAGGATTTTGATAGACATTCTTTCTCAGCCTCCTGCTCAAGGGATTTCCTTCAGCCTGCAGGCAAGCAAACCATACAATGTCTTCAGCACCAAAATTAAATGTCTGATTTCTCAGGTACAAAAATCTATCTATCTCTAAAGCAGTAACTAGCTCTCCACAGAGGCACCTGGTCAAAGCTGCCACATTTCTTTAAGTCATTTGCCGAGTTTTGAACCCTCACCTTCCACACATGCCGTTATAGTTGTTGCCATCTCAAGCCTAAACGGGAGAGATTCACGTAAGAGTACAAAGGATCCGTGATGCCTACATTTTATTTTTCCAGAGCCAGCTCACAATATAATCCAGCTTCAAATGCCTCTTAAATTGCTCTTCTGTGCATGTCTTATGCATTAAACAACAAAATAGTTTGTACGAATATTAACTATAGAAAGGTCCAAAGGACAGAACTGGATCCAAAAATGCTGTATTATTTACCTGTACCACTTCCATAGTTTCTGAGTACACAAGGTGTTCTGGAAACATTCTGCATTACTGCTCTAAACCAGTGAGATGGCACTACAACAACCTTGTAAGTTTAGTTGAAGGACTCCATATTTTCAGGAACTCCTTTTGAAAACCAGTCACTTCAAAGAAACGGATAATACCAATGCGATTTTTTTAATGAGACAAGTGCAGTAATTAAGACATTTCCTCCTCCCTGAATTTAGTTTTCTAAAACTTATAGTATTTCACATGCTTATTTCTAAACAGAGGCAATGAGAACCAGACCAAAACTTCTGTATGTGTACATACATGCCTTATGAACAGGCGTAGATTTTAATCTAACCATACTTATGTTAGAAGATCCAGCTCTTCACATGGTAAAGAATCTGTTCTCATTTCATTCCCACAGGCTTTACTAGACTCTTAGGAAGAGAATTTATCTTTTACAGATTATGTCTTAATTAAAATGCATAGAGCACCTGACATCAGTCTTCTGATGCTTTCAAGTTGTGCTGTCAGCAGCAGTTCTTCACATTTCAAGATCTCAAACTGTACTTCATATAATTGAAGCTGTAGATCATAATAATCAGCTTCTAACTGGTCCAAATGGGCTATGGCTTCTGTACCACCTTTCAGGCTCTGCATCTAAATGGAAAGAGAAAAAAAAAAAAACCAACAAAGAACAAAAATACATGACTGCAGGATAATGAGAACAAAATGACAGACTTCACAAAGCTGAACTGAGGGAAAAAAAGTGAAAGGTGGTGTAAACAGGGATAATTACATGCACTGATCCTCTTGTAATGACAACTTAACTGAGGAGTTTCATATTTTCTGGAGTACTCCACAGGAAGAAAAAAGATCTTTATTAAAATACTTATATATATTTTAGCGCTTATTTGTGTCATACATCTCACATAGAAAAGTGACACAAGCCACAACCAAAGTAAACTCAAATCATCCTCTTCCATTCAGTCAAACAAGATTTAATGTCTCAATATAGGGTAGCCATGCAGAGCACATTTTAAAAATACCAACAGGCAAGGGAATCTTATCTGGAATCTCACTTTGGAGGGAATTCAAAGCCCTGCAGCTCTACAACCTGCACGCAGAAGACTTAAGGCCACATCCAAGTTCTCTAACTGCTCAAAAAAAAAAACAAAAGTATCTCTGACAACTTCTCCTAGGTAACAAATGAAAGTAATTCTAAATTTTACTGAAGATTACTGAAGATACCTTACCATTCTGATGAAATGTGGTCCTGTTTCTGTATTACAGAAATTCAATCATTAAAAAGGGTTGTTTACCAAGCAAAAATACATGACCTAGCAAACTACACATTTTAAAAAACATTTGCTAGTATATAGGTGTAAAACTGTATCTGTAATTCATAACCTATATCTGTAATTAGTAGCCAGAAACGGGTTTCCTCTATTTATCACAGTTTTAAATATAACTATACTAAACCAGAAAGCTATCTGTACTGAATTAAACCAAAGACTCATCTTGCTCAACATCCTGTTTGATCAGACAAAAGTTAACTGCAAATATCCAGGATGACAAAAAATAGTAGGCAGTGCAGTGATACCTCCCCCATAAGTTTCACGAGCCTCTTAGCACAGCTTGCAGCACAGCTTAAGCCACAGTGCTGCCTTTTACACAGAATCTACTTACTGGATTTTATTTCAGATTTGTCGTATCCCCTTCTTTTTAGCATGTATGGTTTTAGTACCTGCATCACTATCCATTGACAGGGATTTCACAGCTCAGTTAAACACAAAGGAAACAGTTCTGTATATTACGCTTCTTTCCATGTAAAACTGATAAGACAGAAGACCTGTGAATCAATTCTTGTAGCATCTGTTTTAAACATTTCTCCTACTATATCGTATACTTACTTGAATGCATTTTTTTGTGTATCAACTATTAGCCTGAAAGGTTCAGTAAATCTTAAGTGAGTATCACAAATCTTACAATCAATAATGTATAATTTATATTTTTCAGTCTAGTGTGACACCAAAATGTCTTGTTCTGCCGTTCTATTGCTCTGTTGCCATATAAACTTACTAATTGCGACCAGGACAGTAGATGACAGAATGATGGCACATTTGGAGTGAATTAGAGGCTAGTTTTCAAGACAGAAGAACTGATTCTCTTGAACCCTCCAGTTTCTCTTATATGCAGAAAAATATATATGCAGAGGGATAATATTCACTGGTCACGCAGGGTATCCTGGGTTTTGGCATTTTCAAAGGATTTTCTCATTGTAAAAAATATTCCATAGCAACAATGTCATGGCTTTTTTTTTTTTCCTTTTTTTTGGTGTGGGATTTTTCTTTTTTCAAATTAAGCAAATGTGATTCAAACTTCTACCACACCTAAGAACTTTTGCTTTCTCAGTGAACTATGAAATTCACTCAAACTAACATATATTTTTTTTTCTTTAAAAAAGATATTCTCAAATTTAAGTCCACAGACTTTGTATAAAGACTGCACAGAAATATAAATGGGTCATCTTCAAAAGTATCACCTAATCAAATTACAGCAGTTCAGTATTTCATTCACTTGCAGTGCTAAAGGACTTGTCTGACAATCAAAGCTCAGCCATATAAGCAAACTTTACAGATGCCAACAGCTACCTGGTCTGTTCTAGGGGTAAAACAGCACTATATTCAGTTTTCAGGTGCAACAGCAATGGGAAATTAATATTGTTGTATGGTTCTCAGGCAGATATTCTAGCTACATAACAGCCCCTCACAAAAAAGAAAAATTGAGACCTTTAATTTCAACCATTTATGTTAAAACTTGATGTGAGATACTAGATAGGTTCGATTCGTAACGTTACAAGTTGCTATCTAATCTGTACTAGTAATTTGCTGCATCCTTGGTAGGTCTCAACCTGATCAACATGGTGAAAGAAACACTAAGAACTTTAATGTGAGACTGTTAGAGGAAAGAAACATTTTGCAGTTGGACAAAGAACCAGAATTGAGGAGATCCAAGTTTAATTTCCTGCTATGCCACAACTTCCTGCATTCACTCAAGCAAATTATTTAATCTTTCTGGCCCTAATTCAAGTAACAGCATTTACGGTTTTTGTTGTCTCATTCATACCAAGTAAAGAACTTAAGCAGGAACTTGGGCTTCTCAACAGTTCTAAGGCAGAAATATATCATCTGTAAACCCACATATTGGTAATAAAGATATGACAGGTTAAAACAGAAAGCCTCTGACAAGAACTGTGAACACACATATTAAATGGACAGATGACACAGTTAACAAAAAATAGCCAAACATGGAATACAGGAGTGAGGGCCATCAAGTACAACCATGGAATGCTTTCAGACAAATCTAAAATTAACTGCTTGCATAAACTGAGTTCTTAAAATAATTTCTATGGTGTTATTGTTCTTATTTTGCTTTTGTAAAAACAAAAACAAAACAAAAAGCTCACACAAAATTCTATGCTTGTTACTCCCACTGCAAGTCTGTTCCAGATACTCCCTCTGAACTACCAGAAAACTTCTTCCATATTTCCAATGTATTCACCACCACATAGTAACATTTGTTCTTGCATCAGTACTGAACAGCAAGACACAATGCTCTTGACTAATATTTATTCCCATTTGTATTTTTCATAGAATCATAGAATAGTTTGGTGCCCTGGTTTCGTCTCGGATAGAGTTAATTTTTTCTCATAGTAGCTAGCAGGAAGCTGTGTTTCAGATTTGTCCATATACTGATGTTTTCAGTTGTTGTCAAGGACTTTTCAGCTTCCGATTATTTGCTAGTACACAGGTGCACAAGAAGCTAGGAATGTGCACAGCCAGAGTAATGGACCCACAGTTACTGGTTTAGGCTTTGAGCTTAGGTTTAGGATTGAGGCCCAAATTGGCCAATGGTATATTCTACATCATCCCACACCACACTCAGTACATTAGAAGTGTCTGCTGGGAAGCATTCTCTCTCTTCTGGGATTGACATTTTGGGACTCTCTCTGCGCTGGGATCATTAGCCAGGAAGAAGCTGGGACTTGGTCAGCAGGTGGTAAGCAGTTGCACTATGTATCACTCATTTGTATATTATTACTATTATCTTCATCATCATCATCACTTCCAACTTTATCTTATTTCAGTTATCACATTGTTCTTATCTCAACCCACAAGTCCCCTTTTCCTTTATCCCTTCAATTCTCTCCCCCATTCCCCAGGGACAGGTAGGCAAGCGGCTGTGTGATATTTGTCACTGGCTGGGCTAAACCCATGACATTCGGGTTGGAAGGGACTTTTAAAGGTCATCTAGTCCAACCCCCCTGCAATGACCAGGGACATCTTCAACTAGATCAGGTTGCTCAGAGCCTTGCCCAACTTGACATTGAATGTTTCCACGATGGGGTATCTACCACCTCTCTGGGCAATCTGTTCCAGTGTTTCACCATCCTCACCTTAAAAAATTTCTTCCTTATATCTAATCTGAACCTACCCTCTTATTTTAAAACTGTTACCCCTTGTCCTATTGCAACAGGCTCTACAGTTGGGCTGCTAGGCCCAACTCCCCTGTTTTTGTGGACAACAATTTTGTATGATCTCAACCTTCATTTTATTCATCAAGACAACTTCAAATCCTCTTGTAAAATAGACTTGTCATTCCCGGCATCATTGTGTAGCCCTCCCTGCAACTGCTTCAGTTAGAAATACTCTTTATTGGGGGATCAGGAACACATGGAAAAAAGGTGTAGAAGAAATCTCACAAGTCTGTGTGCAGTGAAACTAACACTTCTTCTGTAGCTAGAAATACCTGATTTGACAGACTGGAGAGTACCTGCTGCTGTACCACCCTGTTGTACCGGTGGCTCAATCATGTTTCTACCAAGTTATAAGACCACGGTAATTTTCATCTGCTGTCATTTAAAAAGCAAATAACCTGTAATTCATGGTAAAAATTTGTATTAGTTTTCCCTAAGTGTGAATATGGAAGCTCATCCTCAAAACCAGGAGAAAATAATTTTAAAGAATTTCTGAATTATTTTAAGGGAAACACAGAGCACTCTGACCACCAATAAAAGGCAGGCTCTCACCCATATGTAGAAACTCATGGAACAGAAATATTCCTCCAACCTATTAAGTATAGGAGTCAACTATACAGTCAGCCCATAACACTACAGGATGCAATATTATAAAAAAATATGGTTAAAGATGATCACTCACAATTAGTATCCCAGCCAACCAAAAAAAGTTACTACACTAAAAGAAACAACTTTCCCAATGAAAAGGATGTACCAGTATTTTTACAAACTTGTTTCTTTTCTAAGACTAAATGTCAAAAAATCCATAGACAACCTGTTGAACACCAACAGTGTCCTCATAAACAGTCAGATCTGGTCTTTTTTTTGAATTGTCATTCATTCTTTCTTAATCCTCAACTCAAACACTGCTAAAATATTTTCTAGAGCATTTTAACCTTTTTAAAGGAATATCCTGTTTTTATCTTCTATGCCTAGAAAATAGTGGCTAAATGATTTGCCAGAGAAGGTATTTCACAGAATCATAGCATGGCCTGGGATGAAAAGGACCTCAAAGATCATCTAGTTTCAACCCCCCTGTTGTGGGCAGGGTTGCCAACCACTAGAGCAGCTGCCCAAGGCCCCATCCAGCCTGGCCTTGAATGCCTCCAGGGATGGGGCATCCACAGCTTCTCTGGGCAACCTGTTCCAGTGCCTCACCACCCTCACAGTGAAAAATTTCTGCCTAATATCCAACCTAAATCTCCCCTCTGTTTAAAACCATTCCCCCTCATCCTGTCACTATCAACCCCTGTAAATAGTCGCTCCCCCTCCTGTTTATAGGCTCCCTTCAAGTACTGGAAGGCTGCAATGAGGTCTCCCCGGAGCCTTCTCTTCTCCAAGCTAAACAAGCCCAGTTCCCTCAACCTTTCCTCACAGGAGAGGTGCTCCAGACCTCTGATCATCTTAGTGGCCCTCCTCTGCACCCACTCCAAGAGCTCGATGTCCTTCTTGTGCTGGGGGCCCCAGGCCTGGACACAGTACTCCAGATGGGGCCTCACAAGAGCCGAGTAGAGGGGCACAATCACCTCCCTCTCCCTGCTGGCCACCCCTTTTTTAATGCAGCCCAAAACACAGTTGGCTTTGCGGGCTGCAAGCACACACTGCTGGCTCATGTCCAGCTTCTCATCCACCAGGACCCCCAAGTCCTTCTCCACAGGGCTGCTCTCAAGGAGTTCTTCTCCCAGTTTATGAGTACCCGGGATTACTCCGGCCCAAGTGCAACACCTTGCAGTTGGCCTTGTTGAACCTCATTATGTTCTCATGGGCCCACTTGTCCAGCCTGTCCAGGTCCCTCTGGATGGCATCCCTTCCCTCTGTTGTATCAACTGCACCACTCATTTTGGTGTCATCGGCAAATTAGCTGATGGTGCACTCAATTCCCTCGTCTATGTTGCCGATAAAGATGTTGAAGAGTACTGGTCCCAAGACAGACCCTTGAAGGATACTGCTTGTGATCGGCCTCCACCCAGACATAGAACCGTTGACCACAACCCTTTGGCTGCGACCAGCCAACCAATTCTTTATCCATGGAACAGTCCATCGTTCAAATCCATACCTCTCCAATTTAGAGAGAAGGATGTTGTGAGGGACCACGTCAAAAGCTTTGCAGAAGTCCAGGTAAATTACATCTGTCACCCTTCCTTTGTCCACCGATGCCATCACTCCATCACAGAAGGCCACCAGATCGGTCAGGCAAGATCTGCATTTGGTGAAGCCATGTTGGCTGTCTCAGATCACCTCATGGTCTCATGTATGCCTTAACCTGGCTTCAAGGAGGATCTGCTCCATGATCTTCCCAGACACAGAGGTGAGGCTCACCGGCCTGTAGTTCCCCAGGTCTTCTTTTCTCCCTTTCTTAAAAATAGGAGTAATGTTTCCCTTTTTCCAGTCACCGGGGACTTCACCCGACAGCCATGATTTTTCAAATATGATGGAGAGTGGCTCGGCAACCACATCAGCCAGCTCTTTCAGAACCCTGAGACGCATATCGTCTGGCCCCATAGACTTATATACATTCGGTGTCATGAGGCAGTCTCGGACTTGCTCTGCTGTTACAGGGATTCCACTCCTTTCACACTCACCTAGAGGTTCAGGGTCCTGACAGACAAGGGAATTTTCTGGGATAGGGGGGAGGTAAATTATGTTCTAATAATGTTACTTCAAAAGATTTTATGTGTGCTTTGATAACTATTAAGTTCGAAGTAGGTTATCATTGCTAATGAGTAATTTTATAATAATATCTCACTGCATTATTAAAAGCCTAACTATGACTCCAAGTTTTGTCTATAGAACACACCCCACTACTTCACCTGGGGTGCTTAAAGCTGCCTGCTTTCTATTTTTGTTATACATAATGGCCACTTAAAATACTTTTAATTTCTAAGTCTTTCTGACCTTTTGATTAAACTGGAGTGTATTACACAAATGTTTAATATAAGATTAAAGAAATAAAATTGTCGCTTTTACAACCAATTCTAGTTTGCCAGTTTGACCAATGAAAGTGAAGAAAGCAAAAGCACTCCTAATCTGTTATTAATAATTCAAATGTTTAAACAAATCTTCAAAGATTTCCCAATTTTAGCTTTCTACTTAGCCTTTCCAAAAAGCTGTCACAGAAAAAAAAAGTTTAGGAAAAAAAACACACAATGAAAGCTAACAAGGTAAAACATTTTTCTGAAAAATATTATGTTGCACCTGTACCAAAATCACTGTCCATTTCTTACAGAAAGATGATTAATTTTCCTGAACAGCTCTTGAATATAATCCTTAATAAAATTACTATTTTTATTGATGCAGTAAATACCATTATTTACAGTTTGAACTTGGGCAAAAGTAAAATGACAGTCACAAAACGCAAGATATGCTTAAATACTCAGTCATTGGAAACAAATACGTATTTGTTCAGTCTCAATGTGCAGGAAAATAAAGTACTCTTAGAATTATGAAACATTCTTAAAAAACCTGACCGGTCCTTTGGTGGAATATGATTTTGTTAATGAAAATATCACGGTGTACTTATCATATAAACTAAAAATTGTTTTTGAAGTGTATTTTGGTAACTAGTCTTCTCTTTTTTCCTTCTGGAAAAGGAAAAAAGTGTACAGTTCAGTTCTGAGTCCTATATATGCTAGATGAGACTTGTTGGATTTTAAGTCTCCAGTCACATGCTTCCATTTGTCCAAACTATTTTACATACTTGGAGAATTACAAAGGATTCTCACTCTGACTTAATGTTTCTGTTCACTGTCACAAGGACAAGACTTGGCAACCAGTCCATGAAAGCAGCCTCTGGTCTACCTCAAAAGGAAAGCTCTTATTCCCTGCAAACAAAATTCAGAAAAACAGATGGAACTTAAAAGGCACAAACCAGGAAAATAAAAAAGCACAGTATGTAATTTGTGTAGAATTAGTCTTTTTTTTTTTTAAATACAGATTATAGGGCTAACACTTTCAGCTGTCAAATTAAAAAAAAATATAACTAACCTATTCACCTAACAAGGTAATTTTCATATCATGATAACTTGGAAAATATAGCAGTTTTCTAGATATATACAGTGTCAACACATTTTAGGAAACAAACAAGTTCTCAATTAATACTAAACGAAAACTACAGAAACAAGGACATTTTTGCTGTCCCTCTTAAAAATCAATCAGCAGGGTCAGTTTAAATTTGGAAAAGAAGGAATTAAGTGCAAGAGAAACACATGTATTATCTCCCATGTCTCCTTTTCCTATCTAAGCATAGCAGGAAAGTCTTCACTTTTTAAGGTTAACGGAGAAAATGTATTACATTTTCATTTTCTGTTGTTTTCTTTTTTCACTGTCATGTCTTCTAAATATACCAGCTAATGTAATCACCAAGTGTTTTCTTTATAAGACCGCAATCCTTCTTCTCCAGTATGGGATTCCCAGCCATGTTTGTCACATCCAACTTTGCATACTTAGGGCTATTACATTCTCAAAGCAAAAAAAGATGTTTCAGAACAAAAATTGCTCCCCATATCTTCCCATCACCATGTTTTGACCCAGAGCTCTTTATACCTTTGTAATACACTATTCCAAAGCACCATGCCCATGCACACCCATGAGATGTTTCTCATTTCTCTGTCCCCAGAAGTCCCAACATCTCAGTTCAGAGCCCTTCACCCTCCAGTGTACTGCAACAAACCTCTCCATTTCCTATATAGCCCCTATTGCTTTGACACATCAAAACAATTAATCACTCATCTACCAGACAGATCTCATTGAACTAAAATTCACAGAGGTCTCCACTAGGAGAAAAATAAGATGTGTTACAGAAAAGATGATGCATAGCTGCCCTAAATACATGAATATATTAAATATATTTCCACTTAGTACTGCTCAATTCTCTCATCAACTCTTGGCTAAAGATGGCAGAAGCGTGATAAACTCAGGTTTCCAGACAACTCTTGGCTTTCTAAATACAAAGAGAATTGAAATGGAGAAAACTTTTTACGTTCATGCTCCTAAAATACAGTCTACCAGGCTTACAAACCTACCAATCTACACAGTACTAGAGTCATGAGTTATCTGGATAACCTTTTCACAACAGAGACACTGGTTTAGTCAAATTTTGCTGAAACATTTCAAAAGTGCTCTAAAACAAGCAATTGATTGGACAGAATGTAAATTAATATTAGTATGACAGAAACACTTAGAACCTAATATCCATATGACAGCAAATTTTAAAAGAGGATTTGGAGTATTTTTGCTTTTGAGGAGGTGTCTTAAAAATCAGTAAATGTGGAGGTTTTCTGCCAAGACATTTAAACACCGTTCAATACACACATTTTCCTCAGGAAAGCTGTAGCTAGCACAACTCCTTCTGGAACACTGCCCTAATAATTAGGGTAGTTAAGAGACAGAAAGTGCAGTAAAACAGCTTCGTCATCTGTATATTTACTAATGTTCAGACACTTTCCATCTAGAATGTCAAAATTATTCCAAAAAGGTGGTCACGCCTTTGAGAGCTGAAGTGTGGAGATTACATAGCAGCAGATTTCTGTCCTATCCCTTCTCTTCACTGTATTCATCTCAGTGTATAGTTGTAAACATTAACAGCAAAAACTGTCTTCCTGGTTGACTAACCAGGAAAAGGTGAACAGAAAAATAAGTGGCAAAAAACCCATCATAGCTACACTGAAACTCCATTTGTCTAACATGGTAGATTGTAGTAAATGTTTAAATACAAACTTTTGTTATTAAAAGCAGAAAAGTAATTACTTTCAAGTCTGGGTTTCTTTGTTTTGTTTTGTTTCTGCTTTTTAAGTACATCATCACTCTTTAAGGTTTAGGTTTTTTCTGGATGTTTTGTTTTTCTATTTATTGCTATGAAAAATTACCTCCTCTTTTAGTGCATGTTTCTTCTGCTCCAAACAGATTTCTTTAGCACGCATCAACTGCAGTGTCTCCTTCGAAACTGCATACTGAAGCTTTTCCATACGTTCCACCGCTGCTGCCCATGCTGCCTTACCAAATTTTTTCTGGTCTGCTCGCATTCGATCATACACAGCTATAGAAGGGAAGAAACAAAAGGCAGACAGCTTACCAGTATACTCTTCAGATCACTAGCGGTTCTACTGCAGAGACAATTTGTATCCAAAAGCATACAAAATTCTCTTTCTTAGCAGAGAGTAGTCATTCTACACAGAATTAACCTTCAAATTCAGGATGTAAGTACTCTTAGGATTCATGTAAATAAGCAATTAGCTATTTGTTGATCATTTTATCATTATAAATCCAATTTTCATTATCCACAGAGGACCATTTTATATGTGCAGTACTGAACACTTGAACCACTGGTTCAGAATCCTTGACTTAAGAAAAATATATCATTAATGCTACCATGTGGTATTAAACTTCATCCCAAATCTTCCTAACTTCTGAAAGACCCAATATCAGCTACTAAAGTCTCCAGTTTCCCTTGACAACTTCTATAGTGCAGTTTAAGTTTAAGTTTAACTTTAAGTTTAAACAAATCTGGAGAGTGAAAAAAATAAATTACCATTTAAAACAAAAATTTCCACTTGACCTCAAGTGCAATGCTGTAACAATACTGAAATAAAATAACATCTATCTTTTAACTCAAAATGAAGGTTGCTTCACAAAATTAATTCAAATCAACTAAACAAATTATAACCTCATCTTAATATGCAGGGACAAATGAGAATATTTTCACAAAGACTTCAGAGTAGCAGCAGTCCCTTGCCTGATTCAGATTTCCTATTCTTGAGCCCCAGACAATATCTAGAATGACACACATGAGATTTTCACCATTTTTAATATATAGAACAACCACACGACACTGTACACTTAGCTTTGCAAAGCAAAAGCCACTAAAGCCACACAGTTTAAGGAATTGCACTCAGTTTTCCAGCTGCTAGAAGATATTACATGCCGTTGTTAGGTAATAAAAAATACCTTTATGTTCTCATGTGGTTTTCCTCTGCCATCTGTTAGTATTTTGGTATGTAAGACCACCCTGTGATCAGCAGGAGGCCAAAACCACACCAAACATAACAGAACAGGCTAGCAACCTGTACACCAAAGGTCTGTGGTTGTAAATGCTCTCCAGGCATTTAATTTCTCAAGAGTTTTTCCCCACAATCCTGACTGCTGTACATAAAGAAAGCATGTGAAGAAAACAAAAACTGTAACTGTAAATACATAGTCTTTATCAACTAATGGGGTATTTTATTTGCTGCCTTTGCTGTACTAGAAAAGGAACTAAACTCATTAAATACATTTAGAATTTGTTCTACTTAAATTCATTCCAACATGCTTGAACTGGTTTAGTCACTTTTTCAAAATAAGGTGGAGTTTCATGCTATACCTAGGTTGTCACCAAAAGGAATAGTTTTGCAGTGACTGCTTCTCGAGGCAGATCTAGCAGTCTTCAAAGGAGACGACAGGAAACCTACCCATCAAAAAATATTTTTGCCCCAGGGGTACAAGCTCATTTATCTGGTTGGACAATCACTCTCATGAAGATAAAGAAAGTAACAGGAACCACAGTCAGGCAAGGAAGACAGTGGGACTTAAACTCTAGTGGTAACTCACAGTCAAATTAAAAGAGATTACATGAAACCACATCCTCAGGTGCATTTGCCCCAGTAAACCGATTACTTAAGTTAAAATGGTACAAGGATGAGAGAGCAGATGTACATGGCAAGTCATATGACCTGGTTTTACTGCACCAACTCTTCAGTAAAACTGCCACATTCTTCAAGCATAGAAATGCCAAGGTTATATCCATGATTTCTGAACAGAAAAGCTTTCACCAAGCTGTTAAACTGAGCTGTTGCTCAATATTTAAAGCTAAGAAAAAAAAAAATTACTGAAAGGCAGGGGAGATAGGAAAAGGAAATGAACTGAAAGGTAATTAATTCTTACTATGGCAGTCTGCCATATCCAGTATAGAAGACAGAATCCATCAGGGACTCTTTATGTTCCCTAAATCCTTCGCAAAGGTACAATGCAGCTAATACAATTACATTGAGAAAGTGGTTGTGAAACTTAACTAAAATTTCTCTTCTGCTGACTTCTGATGATGTTCTGAGAAGGCTTACTGGTGAAAGATTCGAATAGACACAGAGGAAAAAACAAAATGGCATAACAACTACATTTTCCTCAGGCAGCATTGATGAAAACCACAGATAAATCACAGTAAAATACTGAACACGGTAAACATTAAATACATTTTTAAAGATATTTTATTTGACAGATAGAATAGTAGAAAATAACTACCTTTCTGTGTTTTAGCTGTTATTTCAAAGTATTTAACTGTAAGATCTTGAATAGAAAGCACAGCCATGTGGGCTTTCCTCTGCCAATCAGCATCTTCTTTTTGCAGACTCTCAATTCTTCTGGGGCCTAGGTAGTCATTCTCTATCGAGATCTGAAAATAAATCAGTTCATAATTAACAACACAATTAATTGTTGCTATTTTGCCAGCAGTAACCAGTTTCAGGGTGGCCAAGAAAGAAAGAAAAACAAAGAGAAAACTACCAGCAAATCACCATGCGTTCTATTCTAACGTTTTCTCAGAACTGCCTTTTTGGTCTTGAAGTTCCTCATTTGGGCTCAAGGTCCTGAAGCAAGTGTGGTCTAGCAGAGAAACCTCTCATCTCATAACTAGATCACATAGCCAAATCTATGGTTTCTTTTCTAGTAATCACTTTCTTAAAAAACCCATTCCAGCTGTTCTTCCAAAACCCTATATTCTCCTTGAGAAGAATCCAAGCCTCATGGTAAAATTGGCTAAGATAGGTTGGTTTGTTTGTTTTTTTTTCCCCCGATGATGAAACTTGCTTTTGAAGACTTTCATGTTTCGCGAGCTTTACTTCAAATAATGTTTTGAAACTAAGAAAATTATGCCAGTTTTCACAAAAGTGGTTGTTGGAAAGCATACATGAAAAGGAAGAAACAGCAGGAGCCATTAACTTCAACACATATGTAAACATCTATTTCCATCAACTATTGCTTCAGAGTAATGAAACATAAAAGAACACATTTCTACACCGTATGGATAAGTTTCTGAAGGAAAACAAACTAGTTCTTCAGAGGAAACAAACTGAAAGCAGGTCCCTAATCCAGTTTGTGAGCAAGCGACAAAAATCAGAGTGGCAAGACTCTTCTACTGGAAACCTTCTTCTCTGGAAAAGTTAACACATTGTTGTCATGTTGACTTTTCTTGGGGGGTAAAGTTTATTGTGAGAAGATATGAGAAACAGGCCTGAAACTATAGGATTTTGTGGAGTTTTCTATAGTATATATCTCCTAAATAAATAGTCCTCAAAGATCTTTAATAGTTCCTAGGTTCTTTCTGAAGACAGCTGGAACAAGAATGGACAAGTCTGACAGGAAGACAGACTTGTAATAGGTAGAAAATGAGAAAAAAAACCAAAATGTAACAGGAGGTTGATTAATTGTAAGAATGAAAAAAATAAGTTAAGGGAGTGCTATAGACAGCAGAGGTAACATACAAAAAGGAAACACCTTCCTACACAAAGGAGTGTTTCAGCTCACTCAGCTACCTTCCTTCAACACATTCCAGAAGCCCAAACAACCAATTACAACCACAGAGTGCTGGATATATTATCAATAATGCATGCATTCCAGCTTCATCATGCATTCAAGGACTTCTTAAAGTTAGTCTGACAGGTTTTAATTTAACTATGCTCCCAGCTTGTCACACAAACCCAGCACAATTTCCCAACATATGTTATGATTCCATATGTACAGCCCCAATTATATTAAGTCAAAGCACTCAGCTGAAAAAAGGGCTTTACAGGTTTACTGCTTTTATCCTAATGAATGCTAACATGGACTATGGAAACTTAGAATGGATGGTCTAGATTCTTTAAAATATTTGAAGCCTGGGACTAGCAATACATAGGGGGTTTGATAATCAAGGTACAGGAGAATGACATATACAATTCAAAAAAGACTAAAAGAAATAAACTAAAAAGCAAACAAGATGTTAGGACGTACAGAAAGAAGACTAAACAATAAGGCCATTATACTGCAACGTGCAGTTGTGAATGTTTTTTTCAGAACTATGGAGAATGCTGAAAAGTTAAATATTCAGACAAGAAAATCATAGAAGATTAAGGTTATGTCAGAGTAAGAGGAATGACTGGGATTACTGAACTGTATTTTCCCCAGGCAGATAAGAGGGTATATACAGTAGCCCTAAAACCACTAAGTTAAAGTATTTTATATTGGCAGTTGACAGAATTAAGGCTAAATTGTGCATCCTGAATTCTGCCTTACTTACTCACCCATATATATGTATATATAACCTAAAACCTTTATTTAAATTTCAGCTTCACATTGACTGAGCTCCAGGCTAAAAAAAGTTCACCTTCAAAAATAAACCTTTAATTTTTTAAAAAATGAATATGTATTTTTAATAAGACATATTCTACTAGTTATTCAAAAACTTTGTTTAAGCAAGTGATCTTGAGGGTTTCTCTGAATGTTCTAGATTCCATTTGTGGATGAAAAGGCTTGGGTGGATTTCTAACTCTTCAGTTAAAGGAACTTAATATATAGAGTAGGCAAAATATTAAGCACATCCATCAGGAACTCATAAAAACATGGTTGACAGTTTTTATATACATATATACCGAAAAAAAGGAAAATAACCCACATAAGTGTTAAGAAATCACATTAAATGCATAAATGCCCATGAATAGAGATACTAAAAATAACCATTAACAACTGCAAATTAAGCCCTACAAGATCCAGTATAATGTCAGCAAATGTCATGACAGGTTACAAAAACTGTTTTTTCAGAGCACTACTGAAAACAGAGGTACTACATTTCGGTCTATTTACAGATTTAGGTAAACATGGACTACTGAGGAGCATTTCTCAATTTGATAATACCATTCATTACAAATTGGCTTTTATTTGTGTGTTCCCCATAAAGCCGTTGGAGCAAGCAGGATTATTCCTGTATCATATATATATATAT
>WKFP01015227.1:1196911-1218464 GCA_011057875.1 Pterocles orientalis
CACTGCTGTGCTTGCAGTGTCCAATTTTTTTCAAGAATGCATGGTATCTGGTCAGCATTTTGCCATGCTTAGAGGGAGGTCCCCATGGACTTGAGAAGCCTGTACAAATACTAAGCTTATCTACAAACAAAACTAGGTTTCTGAAACTGGAAGCCCAAAAAATGAGAAACATACCACTACTGAATGCACTGTTCTAGGGTCAGATGACTAGTCCACAATTAAACAGAAATTTTGGCAGAAGTCAATTTTCCAGAGTGACATTTCATTTCATACTAAGCCATCCTTTCTTCCTTCTATCATCTTCTACCTTTTATTGTTTTCCAACTTCAGCAATATCCAAGTGTTTCACAATACAACTTCGATTCTTCACCTATACTAAATGATCCATCCTTTATACAAAATGAGGTAAAATGCACCTGAAAAACTAGCATACAGTCAAGTTTAATATGAAAACAAAAAAAAGAAAAAACTTCTATCATGTCTATCATGGACGACACGAATCTGCACTTCCTAGCTTCTAAATGTTCATAACAAAGTTGAAACTTTTGTTCTGGTTTTGGGTGGGTTTTTTTTCCAAAAAAGGCATCTGTATATAATGCAGCTCTCATACTCTAACAAGCCTCCACTGAGCAGACAGAATTTTGTGTTTGTTTCTCCCTTCCCTCCTGTAGACTTGTCTCTTCTAAAAGTTTCACAGCAACAGCAGAATTTTAATACCCTTTATATATCTTCCAGTTTTCACGTCTTGCTCCAAAACAAGCACTAAACACTTTTGTCAAAGATTGGAGGCAAAGCAACTGATTTTCTCCTAAACTCATTCTGAAAACCAACAAAATGAAACCGATTAAAATACTAAAAATCCCAAATTCTTAAAAAAACAAATGACAACAACTTCCCCACAAATCAAAAACAGAAACCTAAAAGAGAAAAGGCCCAAAAATGTTAAATAACATAATTACAGAAGGCATATGCAATCTTGTCACAGCGCCCATTTCACTAAGGTAGTAAATATCAGAAATACTTCTGTTATGCATGAAAATTGAGCTAATCCCAACCATCAGGGTTTATAGAAGCCTAAGGATCTTTGTTCCATTATTAAGCCTGACAGAAAAACACATGCATCAAGTTAACACAAACCATTTCATGCACAAGTTCTATTTATAATGCAATTCTTCTACCCTGCTACCCAGCATACCATATATTTTGTCATCACAGATACAAGTACTGCTTTCTCTCAAACAATGAAATAAAAAACAAGAGATGGCATCTTTCTTTACCACATAATACAGATGACCAAGTTTTAAAACTCAAAAATTGCCAAGTTAGGAAGAGAACTCAATGTACATTAGATGCAATTATGTACAACTAAAATAATCAACCACAGAACATGCCCCTGAAGTTTACCAAGATTTTTCTTTCAGGAAAAATGGAAAATGAGGTAATTTTAAAACTGGAATTCAATATATCATTGAGGTTAAAAACAAAACACAACTCAATTCATATTCTGTACTCAGTATGATATTTATCTTTTCTTGATTGACAAAAGAAAAAAATCTTTTCCTCTGCTACAAATTCAAATAAAATGTGAACTATTTCATCATGTTTTGAAGAAGGCTTTTTATTAAATGTAGTGTTCATAAGTTTCAATCATGCAATATATCTAAAAAAATATGAATCCCAATTCTCTATGCAGCACCATTTATTATTCAGGGTGAAAAAAAAGCATTTTTAGCTCAAATATCACATTATCTCACTGAGTTCATTTCAGATTGCTGAACTTTCTGAAAAATTACTTTATGGACACAGCAATATCTCAAAATAAAACTAATTTTGGAATTGTAAATCCTTTTGACTGTCTCCTTCACCTTCATTCTATACTCAAAACCAGAAAAAACCACTGTATTTTTAAAATGAAACCAGTAAAAACAACATTGGCTAACTGAACAAGGTGCCAAGCTGAGATAAATTTACATCTGCAATAGAGATTAAATCAAACAAACCAATTTTATCCTCTATGTTACAAAACATATATTGAAAGAGTCTTGATAATCTGCACAGGAACTAATGATTTTATCAGAAGTACTTCTGAAATGAAATAAAGAGGACATTTGTTATTTTTGGTTAAATATTCAAAATTAGAATTATTTTTAAATAAAACAAATTTGCATTATAAAACAGTTTCACTAAAATGTATTCTTCAGCTGGCTATATTTTTTCAGCTCTTAGGAAAATATACTGTTAAAGTGTTACAACAAATTACATACTTCTAATACACTTATATGTTTTTAAGTGTTCCACAACATTAGATGAGAAGCAACTGACTTCTCATGGTTTATCAGATATACCTCAGAAAACTAAAAGTATCTTCTCATATAATCTTTAAAATAATTAACAATTGCATAGACATTGTACAGACGTCTCTTCCTATTTTATGTATTAGTCAGTATTCCCAGTAATCACAAGATCGTAAGTTTCACCTACTAAATTCTGCAATTAATTTCAACAGTCAAACATAGTAAATAAAACAGGTGATGGCTAGCTACATACGTCAGAGACACTTTCACTCTTCAAAAGCACTCCTTTGAGTGGAGGAACCAGAAAAATAGGGTCAATGACTAGTCGAGAAATCATCACCAAATAGTAACTAAAAAGCATGATTTCCCATTAATAAGACGTTCAGTTACCTTTACCATACCTTTATCTGCTGTCTTCTAAGCATCGCAAGTTCCCTCATATCTCGGAATGGCTGTAGTAAGTACTGGTAGAGCTCTGTTGTAGCTTCTGCAAGGCTACTGTAGGCTTCATCTTCCAATTGATACAGTTCAAGCAGCTCTACCATGCTTTCCGTGTTCTTATGTTTTTCCAGAAGCTGTAAAAAAAGTGGTAATTCTAGTGAGTGTGTTCAAGCATTCCTGCTAAAACTGACAGCCATTTCAAAAATATTTTTAAGCTATCCCCTTGTATTATCTTCCCTTTCCCACAAAATCATCACTTAGATAAACTAACAAGTCTCAATCCCCACCCTTGTCTTGAGTTTAGCCAGTCAAGAATGAGCACGTCTCTGATAACCTTAACTCAAAATGTGCAGCACTCCTACTGATTTTTTTCTTTCCAAAAAATCTCTGGAAGGTAATGAATATAAGCACAAAGAGTAACTTAGTACAATAATCCAAAATGTATTAATCAGACATGCTACTTCACACATTTCCCACTTTCAGGTGTCGAGGTGGGGAAGGAGTGACAGGATAGCAGGCAAAAGAGAAGTTACATTTTGGTCTTTCTAGTGTTTTTGATGTTTAGGTTTGGGTTTTTTTCCACTTGTCTGTACTTTGGACCCACACAGTCCTGTTACAAACAGTACAGTTCCAGACGCAGACAAGAACCTCTATGAAACAAAACACTGCGCTGCATTTCTGGTAATTTTGCTATCCAGTTTCTGATTTCAGCTTCGTCAGTTTAGGCATGAAATTTCAAATGCATGAAGATTCCATTAGATTTTTTGTAAAAAGGAAATTATCTAAGTATTATAAGCTTTAAAAAATATTTCAAATAACATAGTTTGTTTTAATTCATGAAAGAAAACACAACATCATGAACGTCTGTCCATTCCTTCCTTTAGTTCTTACTATGCAAAAACTTCATCTATTTGTACAAATTTGCTACAGTGTATGTTTTTAACTCATATGCTTGTTTTGCTTCTATTTTGGGCACTTACCTGAGCAGACCTCACATGATGCTGGAAATCTTACCATTTCTAAAAAAAAATTAAACTGTTTAACAAAACCTAATCTCATACAGACATGTGGAGCTCTTGATGTATCTACAAGGACAAGACTATCTGAAATTAATGTTAATGAAAATGTAATTTTCAAATTCTAAGTCTCTTGTCCTTTATATTATCATCTCAAAAGCATGTATCTCAAGTTTATTTAAACTTAACATAGATTAGGAACACTATGGAATAAGCACATCGTAACTTCTATGTGTTCATTCAAATTGGATGCCAAGCCTACATGAAAGTTCTCAGTGTAATCAACCACATCAAGTATTATAACTGGAAGACAAAATAGAGGGAACTGCAAATTAGAAATCGAAGATTTGGTCAAGTCCTTTGGTGTCCGGTTCACTTATATCCAGGACAGTAATGAGAAGTCTTGACTACCATACTGTCTACTCCATTTGCTCCATTACATTTACATTACTATGCTGTGTTTCAGTTACCTGACAGGCTAGTAATTTTTTCTTTCTTCATAATGTAAACTTTTCTTCTTAAGATCCCCCTAACCCCACCTAGGCTTCCTTTGAAGCACTAAAGATGGGCCAAGAATGGAGAGATGATGCAGAGCAGAATCCAGAGAGGCTCATAGTAGCTTTGTTTACATGTTCAGCATTAAAATGATGGTCAGATGACAAACTAGAAGAGCCTTCCCTCAGCAAGGCTTAGCAAGGATGAAAGGTCTGGGAGAGACGGTATAGAACAGATGTGACATTTCTCAGCAGCATGAAGCATTTGTTGTATTACCTAAACAATTTTACATAGGAAATTGTTCCCATTGCAAGGTCATTTGCTATGCCCTTCTGCTGTCTTCCAGCAGCACGTAATATTTGGTGACATTTGAGTTCCCACTGAGAGTACTGGGTAGTGGTTCGTGGCTTGAAGTCTGTAAAACTGACATTTTATTAACTTTCAGGGTTAAACACAAATAACACAACCTGTAAAGACAGGGACAGAAGTCATCCCAAGATTCTCTTGGGTTTGAGTCCTAAGTCCCTACGCACTTTATGCATTATTCCAGGCCACTAGCTGTTCTACCATCTGGGCTATAAAGCCACATTGCTCCTCAGCTCATCTTGCTTGCTGCTAGTGCCTAAAAACAGTTGCCATACTCAAGCCTTCTCCTACTTCCCTCAGCACTATCAGAAAACCTTAAACCTTCTTGCAGTCCCAAAGCTGTAATTATCCCTCTCTCAAAGTACTGAAAAACCAAACCTTTCTTCTCAAGCTACCAATTGCAAGAAGGGTCTGTATTATTAGCAGCAATTCTACAGCACACTGTAATGTTAATCTCCTTTTAGTTGCTTAGGCTATTAGTCTCTTCTTATTAAATAAATTTACACCTTTGTTGCATTGTGAAACCCTGCTATTTCACTAGGATAAAAATCCTAGAGGGCAACAAAAAACTGACAAAGAATAGAGAAAACTTAAGTAATCTCATTCCAGGAACAGAACAACCGAATGCAGGCCTTTTTTTTCCCTTTACAGACCATTCTTTAGGCCTGCTTAATAGTTCTGATATTATGGAAGACAGTCACAACTTTGCAGATGCTGAAGTGAAAGTGCCAGGAAGGACAATTTCAATTTATGATCATCAATAAAGAAATCTTAAAGACACAGAAAGCAAGTATCTAACTTGTAATTAGTTGGTTGGTCAGTGAAAACCATTTCCATCACTGGAAACAGTATGGATAAAGTAAAAAATTATCAATACATTCCTGCACATATAGAAGGTAAGTAAATGGGCATCATTTCAAGGTTTTGTCCATGTCCAGGTCTGCTGCTTGCATTATCCCAAGCCTAAAGATAATCCTCAGCTCCTTCAGAAATACCAACCACCCCCCCACCTCCCCCACCAAGTACAAGTGAGGGCAGCTTATTCATATAGAATATATTTATTCTAAAATTATTACCACAAGGTAAGCAACCATTCTTCCCTTCTAAGGCACTGATGCAGAGAGTCCATTTCCTGTGCCTAATGAAGACCTTTCTGAGTGAAAATGGTGATGAAATTTCATTTGAACTACAGTTGCCAGAAAAGACAACAAAACATGAAAACTGATTTGGAAAGATATCAACGAGTATCACCTTATTTGGTTTAGAGCAAAGACCAAAGAGCTACTGAACAGGGATATTCTTCAAAACAGGTAGGAAGATTACCAGCCTGCTATCATTGATTACATACAGCCTCATCACACTCATCCATTAACATGTTCTTCAATGGGATCATTCAGACAGCGTTTTGGGTAAAAACATACCAACATTAACCTTTTCAACAAAGGTTGTAAACCAGCTCAAGAGCACTGAAAAACAGAAAGACGCTGAGGTGTTGGAGCGCATCCAAAGAGCAACAAAGCTGGTGAAGGGCCTAGAGCAGAGGCCCTTATGAGGAGAGGCTGAGAAAACTGGGGTGGTTTAGTCTGGAGGAGGCTGAGGGGAGACCTTATCGCTCTCTACAACTACCTGAAAGGAGGTTGTAGTGAGGTGGGTGTCAGCCTCTTCTCCCAAATAACAAGTGACAGGATGAGAGGAAATGGCATCAAGTTGTGCCAATGGAGTTTCAGACTGGGTATTAGGAAAAATTTCTTACCAAAAGGGTTATCAAGCATTGGACCAGGCTACCCTGGGAAGTGACTGAGTCACCATCCTTGAAGGTATTTAAAAGAAGTGTAGACATGGTGCTTAGGGACCCGACTTAGTGGTAGACTTGGCATTGTTGAGTTTGCAGTTGGACTAGATGATCTTAAGGGTCTTCTCCAACCTAAATGATTCTATGATTCTATATACATGGTTTAAAGGAATACAGAAGGGTCAGACTGTTCTCTCTCACTTTCTGGAACTGATATGATTGCCAATCACCAAGCCTTCACCAATACAGCATAGTATGAACCAAAGACTGATAGCTTTGATTCTGCTTCTAGACAGAGCCTTGTAAGCCTGAAGAAGAGTCCACCCTGCTTTACTGCCACCAGTCCTAAAGAGGCACTGACATGAGGCAGATGGTGCTAAGCTAGCTACATAGAGGACCTCTCCAACTTTGCTCTATAAAGCAGCCCAATGGAAGCTTTCCTGTTCTGGATCAAAGTCAGCTGGAGAGTTTTTTTTTAGCTGGCTGCTATCCAGACAGTATCAGACTATTGGATAACAGGAACGCTGGGTCTAACACAGCATCCACTGAATTAATAATGTCATAAGGCAAACCAGGTCCTCCGTAGACTCACAGGTAGTCTTAACTGTTCATGATTCTATTTTCACACAAGCAGTACATAGACAATACACTATATTAGAAACATGAAAATTCAGCTAATACCTTTTTGTAAGATAGAGCCATTGGTCAGACTGGCTGAATGCCTAAACCAACCTGGTACCTTAAAACCACGCAGTTTTCAAGGTGTTAGCATAAAATACATGAAGAATTTTTGTGGTGTGTTTTATGCCCCACTCGTGGTTAATTGTCAGCACAGACATACAGTGTTACTGTTCATTTATACCAGCAGTCTGGGTAAGAATTTTCTACTTTCACAATTTTTTAATTATATTATTTAAAGAAGTGGGTGGAGGAGAGTAGAGTAATATCCTGTACAGGCCTGACTAGCGCTATACCCATTGAATACTGCATTTATTTTAAGAATCATGTTTCACAGATGTTACATTGTTCACAACTAAATGAATCCATATATTTTAGGCAACTATTATGCAGATAGACTCTAACCAGCAGGAAACACTTTTTTTTTCCAATTTAACAGTGCATATATTTGAACTATATGACAAAGATTATTTCTGTCTTCAGTATTTTTTTAAAAATTATTTTGTCCATAAAGCTTTAAAAGCATTAAAGCAGACAATTATGTTTGGGTTGACCACAGCTGGGAGCACAATCCAAAGATTGATTTAATCAGCAAAGAGTCAAATCTTACATTTTCTTTTTCTTTGTTCCCAAAACTTCCCCCCTTATTTCTATTTTATTTTGCTTATTTTATAACAACATTGCAAAATGACACATATCCATTTTTAGCTAAAACAGGCCATATTTTTCAGTCTCTCCTACGCTTCTTCATATTTTTGAAATAATAGTAATTACAGAGTAACCCATTTTCCTATGAATTTATATTCTCGGAAGCCTGACAGCATTACTTGCCCTTTCCATGACAAAGTTTTTTAATTGAAGCAGCATTAGTTAAGAACACAGGTAAAACTAAAGATAGCTGTTTTCAGAGAGAAGCACAGTCCTCCAGATGGAGTAGTTTCTAGATACTCCATCCTTTCCACTGAATAGGAGTCCTAAGAGTAAAATACCAAATCCTTCTGCTGATACACTTGCAATAATCTGCAACGAGCTCGAGACAATGAGTTCCAAAGAACTAGAGCTCCAGAGTACATAAAATTTGGATACAAAATTTTAGCAAATGAACTTAGACTGCAATGTCTTATCAGAACGTGCTGAAAGTTTTATGTTCTCCCTCCTTTTAACCTATGTTTAAGCAAACAAAAAAACCCTCTTATTATAAGCAAACACACTCCTACATGTTCTGGTAACAAGCAGTAGTCTCAACTATATGAAATCTGTACTACAGGCAAACTGCTTTTCTCTTACACACATGGTCTTGTATTTAAATGTCACCTGTTGTGGTTAAAAGGTCAAACCTTGCCAGGACATTTAGCTTTCTGTTTGCATGCCATCCACAATACTTACCTTTTTAGTATAAGAAGACCGCTTGCCTTTTTGTAGCAGGTGAATGCCCCAGTAACAGACTGAAGCCTGACTCTCCAATACAGATCTAAAATACATTTTACTGTTGAGGCATAAATCAGCTAAGAGAATATAAAAGATGGATACAGAGTAGGGACAACATAAATAAATAAGGTAACACTGTCCAACATGAGAAATGCTGGAACCAGCACTACATCTGTCTAACCTCTTAAGATTAAAAGAAGATACAAACAAGTAAGTAAGATTAAACTTATTTGTAAGCCACAGTTTATAATTGGTACATAAAGCAATCCTCCACCTCCTGAGTGGACAAAAAAGTCCAATTTTTTCAACCAGGCTTCTGAAGATAGGGAATTGGAAGTGCATGCTGGGGCACTGCAAAGGTTATTGCCTGGATTTTGGAGGAATTTTCTGAAAGACCGATTACAGAAGATTAAATTAATTAAATTTTAATTTAAAAAAATCAATCCAAATGCACACACAAAACAGACATAAAGAAGAAGCTCAAAGTTTGCAATTATTCTGAGAAACAAACAGCACACACACACAAAACCCAAAAAAATACATTGGAAAGTAAAACACAGGGTGTTTAAAACACAAGAAATAAAAAGGAACACTTCCATAAGCTGTGTCTTCTAGGCCTCTGAAGAGCTGCTCATATCAAGTGACCCACACTATTCCCCTTTAAACCCTGTTTAAAACAGTCTATTACCTGCGTGCAGAGAGCCTGTATACCTCAGTACGTGTGTGCAGAAATGTATTGTGATTGCATGGTAAGGTTTTTGTAGCAAGTCTACAAGTGTGGCATCTGTGAGAAGATGACAGAAGCTTCCCCCATGTCTGATGGAGCCAATGCCAGCCAGCTCCGAGATGGACCCACCACTGGCCAAAGTTGAGCCCATCAGCCATGGAGGTAGAGTCTCTGCAATAACATAATCAAGAAGGGGAAAAAAACCTGCTGCACAACAGTAACTGCAATAGTTAAAGAGAAGCAAAAGTAACTGAAAGAAACAACTCTGCAGACACCAAGGTCAGCACAGAAGTAAGAGGAAGAGGTGCTCCAGGCGCCAGAGCAGAGGTTCCCCTGGAGCCCATGGTGCAGCCCATGGTGAGGCAGCTGTGCCCCTGCAGCCATGGAGGGTAACGGTGGAGCAGAGATACACCTGCCACCCATGGAAGAACCCACAGCAGAGCAGGTGGATGTGCCTGAAAGAAGCTGTGACGCCATGGAGACTGGAGCAGGCTTCTGGCAGGACCTGTGATCTCATGGGGAACCCACATTGGAGCAGCCTGTTCCTAAAGAACTGCACCCTGTGGAAGGAACCCACAGTGGAGAAGTTTGTGGAGGTCTGCCTCCCACGGGTGGGGCTCCACACTGAAGCAGGGGAAAAGTGACAAGGAAGGAGCAGCAGAAGCAACGTGATAAAACTGACTGCAATCCCTGTTCCCTGTCACCCTGCACTACTTCGGGGGGGGAGGCAGAGAAAGTGGGAGTAAAGTTGAGCCCAGGAAGAAGAGAGAGTTGGGGGGAAGGTGTTTTTAAGTTTTAGTTTTATTCTTCATTATCCTACTCTGATTTGATTGGCAATAAATTAAATTAATTTCCCCAAGTCAAGTCTGTTTTGCCTGTGACAGAAATTGGTGAATGAGCTCTCTGTCTTTATCTCAGGCCAAGAGCCTTTTGTCATATTTTCTTCACCCCTGTCCAGCAGAGGAGGGGGAGTTACCTGGTGGCCATGGTCAACTCACTTCCAGAGAGCACACTAGAAGGCTAAGACCAGCACACTGCAGAAGGCCTGGCCTCTCTTCACTTATCAGTTATCTTCATTTACACTCAGTTTAACAGCTCCTAGGATGGTAACAATTACTTTTGTTAAGTTAATTTACACTGCCTACCAAAATGCACCTCATTTCAATGCAATGCCTGTAATATAAATCCACAGAAAAGAACTGAACGGGGTAAGAAAAGTTGTAGTATTATAACACAGCCAAGTGAGCCAAAACATTATTTCCACGTATGCATCATTACTGAACTATGCAGCTTCTCTCCACCCACCCAAAATTCTAAATAGAAATCTCAGCAGAACTGTATGTATATATATATAACTTGTTGGAATATCACAAGGCTCAGGCTTAAAGCTGCCAACTCTGACAACAATGTATGGCACACCAGATCTCTCTTGAAAACTCAAGAGGGAGATGTCAACAATTAAAAGCTATGCAACTCCTTTTCTGTAAACAAGACAAACATATGTGTAACATCATGGTAAAGTTGCTTTTATTTTAAGATGGTACGTGTCTGATCACCCTACCTTACTGTGTGATGCAGTTGTGCCACTCCCAAGTTACACTATCATGCCACATGAATACCTATAAAGACCACGTATTTATTTGAATTTAGTATATT
The DNA here is from genome assembly GCA_011057875.1 of Pterocles orientalis. Lineage (NCBI taxonomy): Eukaryota > Metazoa > Chordata > Aves > Pterocliformes > Pteroclidae > Pterocles > Pterocles orientalis. Next base: position 1,207,805 of record WKFP01015227.1, read on the forward strand.
ACTTAGAATAGCACAAATAAGCTACAGAAATCATAGCAAACAAGGGCTAATTGCATAGGAGTGCTCATTGTACCAGAGTGCTAGGCTTTTTTCTCCTGTTAGTAACACAGAAATAAGTATGTATATTGTAATGTAATTTCACAAATAAAATAGATCTATTTATTGTGTTTCAAAATTATGGCACTCTGGGACACCTTCTCTCTGTGGAAAGTGGCAAAATAACTAAAAGATAAAGTCACCAACGAATCACTGATCAGTTGGAACATGGTAACTCTGAACAAAAAGACTTCTAGGCAACACCTCACCCTGAAGGCTTGGCAAAGAGCTTATTTTACACATGTTCTAATGAGTTCTAAGTAATTTTCTTTTTGCTGGAGTCCAAGCAATAAAAAAAAGAAACACCACAGCCAGAACACTGAGAACATACATTGCATAAGCAGTCATGCTGTGCCATAAAATACACTAATTTTGGTCTACAGACCCTCTTCTTCTGTGTTTCTGAACGATGTTGTTACTCAGGAAAACACATTCAAAAGCCTCAAAACTGACAACTGTCTAAACAAACTAATATTTGCATACAATGAATACATTTACTTAGCAGGTATTACAACACTACTCTTAGAACTCTTCTTTATGTAAGGTTTGCAATGTCAGGACATAGGCCTAGCCACATACCCACTCCACTAAAAAGCACAATGTTCTTTATGAAAACAAAGGTGAAAATTTTATGGGAAGAAAAAAAGGTTAAAAGCTATAATCAATTTCATTCTGAAGTCACCTCTTGGAAATCATATCAGCAGCACTGAATTAGTACTCTTACAATTTTACAGTGCATTTGGCACGGTAGCAGATATTCTCAAGTGTCTGATACATCTAATGCCATACTTTTAAAAATCTAATTCAATGCAGGTAAAGCATCGTTACAATACCAGATTCAAAGCACCGGTAGGGATTAATTTACATTTTCAAACTGAGCAGAGCTAATGGATTGGTCCTATCAAAAGGAGGTCCCACTTCCCATCCCCCCCCCAAATCCACCCTGGTTCCTTGTTCTATCTCCTCTCAGGTGCCGTCTTCCTCCACTACACTGGCTTTGGTATTTCTCAGACCCTTCAACAAACTAACTGAGCATCTGGCAGAAAGCTGTTTCTGTAGGTTCCCTTGGATTAATTTACTGAGTTGAATTAGCACATTGCAAGGACAGAGAAGCACAACAGAAGGAACACAAAGCCAAAGGTGGGAGGACAGAAAGAGAAAGGATCCCCCCCTTTCAGCACTAGCAAGCTTATGATCCCGTTTGTCAGTGGCTGATGAACCACCTTTAAATCCTGGACAACAGCTGACAGTTAACTCAAATGGCCCTCTGTGTGATTTCTCAAGGCTGGTACAGTTCAACACCGTTTCAAGTTTTACACCACCTTATACAATGGTGAAATCACAGAAAGGCAGGTCTAAGAAGGAAACAGCATTACATATGGCTCAATGCCATTTTTAAAGTTTCTAAGCTAAAATAATGGGGTTTTTTATTTAAAAGTTCAATAAAACATCCAAGAAAAACCCAACAGAAAGAACATATTTACAGCCCACTAATACTAACAATAGGCTAAATACAGAGAAACTCCTGAAATCCTATATTATGCACACTATTTTTCTTCTTTAACAGCAAATATCACGTAAATAACAAGCTATTAAATCACTTTCGTAACAGTACAACATTTCAGACAAAAGCAATTTACATTAGTATCAGGTGAACACAGATTTGTATTCTGTAGTGTTACCTGTTTAGTTGGGTTTGTTCCTGTTTTCATGGACAAATGAAGGGAAAAGTATACACAGTTTAAATGTTATGGGGAAATAGAATTCATGTGTGAAATACTAGGGCCTGAGCAGTGAGGCCCTGAACCAAAGTTGACCTCTAGGTGAACCTCACAACCTAACAATATCCCTAATATGTATAATATTGATCACACATGCAATGTATTACCTTACAATATATATAAAATGCATATTATATTGATCACATATGCCATATATTACCTTACTAATATACGTCAGTTTATGAAAGTTTTGTTGTAATGCTTATAGAGCTTTGCTCTAACGCTTGCTGTGTAAGCTTGGTCAGCAGAAAGATACTAATTGCAGAACAGTAGCCAAAATTAAGCAGGGATTTGCCCTGTCACCACAGATGGCAAAGGAATGTGGCAAGTCATGACAAGCTTTTTTGAGAGATACATAATCAAGATGAGTAGATTCTTTTGTTCTTGCTATCTCCCCTCTCCGCCCAGTCCAGGCTCCAGACAGAAGTAACAAGGAGAAAATCACACCAGATGTTAGATGTTTTTCACAGTTGAAGATAGAAAGTTGTTTATTCAACCGTGTAAAAGCAGGGACCGTTTGCAGGGAAATTTGGAAGCCTCATCTATACAGTGGACGCACTGTACAGAGATTTCCCAATTGCCAGGAAGGGTTCTCTAAATCCTCACTGCAACTGGACGCCCCAGCAACTGCAGATCTGAACTATGATAAGGTATTATTAGGGCAATCGGTATGCAACTTTCTTAATCACTATCGTTAACTCTATGTAGTAATGATTAGGTGCATTACCCTACTTTTGCTTGCTATAGTAGTTTGCTTATTATTTTGCTGCTTTACCTTATCTTGCTTTAATTTATTTTCACTGTATTATTTTTCTCATTATATTATCACTTAAACATAAGTAAAAATAAGGTAACTTCTTTAACTTGGTGCCTCTTTCTTTGTGCTAACCCTGTCGATGGGCAAAACAATGTGTGACAAAACACTGTGGAAATAATACACATTATTTACCTATTAATTCAGCTCCTCCAGAACAGCTCCAATATTGCAAGCAGTTTGGGATTTTTTAAACTCCTCCCATATATGGATTTCTTGCTGAATTATACTACTCTGAAGTGATAAAATGGTACAATTTAAAATTCTGACATCTGATTTATAAACAAATATCAGAATACTGAGGGCTAAAAAATTTGAGATCTGAAGCCCTTTTACTTTTTTAATAATTTCCTTAAAACAGATATAAAGCACACAATGCTTATTTACAGTCTGTTTTGTTTTGTTTTTAAAAAGCCCTGATCAAAATTAGTTCTATTTTAAGCATGAGGTTCAACTAGAAAACCCAAAGAGGTTCCTTTTAATATAATAATCTATGATTCCAATTTATTGAAAAAATCTTCTACAATACCCTCTCCCTAAAATAGCTCAAAAAGTCATGATACAATGTTGTTATGTGAAAAGTTGTGCTACTACTATTTTAGATGACCCACATAAATTGCCTGCAAATTATCACAAATGCTAATTCATTGCTGAATCAACATTTTTCAAAGGAAAAAAAAAAAAACATCCAGTCCCCTCACACCAACATCATAGCATTTTTTCCAAAATAAGGTCATATAAATGGTAAAAACAAAACTTTGCATTACCATTTAAGAAAGAGGTACTCAAATTACTTCCAGAAAAAAATAACATAAGTTGCTGAATGACTGGAAGTGTTTTATAACACCTTTCTAGACAAAAAAAGGCCACTAAGCATTCAAATTTTTTTCTGAATGAGTAATGTTTGTCTGCTCAATATGTAAAAAAATCCATGCACTTGCTAACTTCTACTATATAAATACCACAAACAGGAAAGGATAGAGAGGAAACACAGAGATAGAGTCTTACAAGTAAAGCATTTTTCACTGAAAACACCTCTGCCAAAATACTTGCAACTGGTGACTGGAATCATTGGCAGATATACCACTAGTGTTCTATTTACATCTACTCTGAACAGCTCCAGACGATAATTTTCAAAAACTACCTTGCCAGGGAAGCTCTCTGCATCAGAACACTGTTCTTCCTATGACCAGAAGAGTTAATCTAAAAGTAAAATCCAAACTGCACAAATGAGTCTCTAATAGAGTTAATAATAATGGACACAGTCGACAAGCCAGAGCTAGTAAACAAGGAGACATTAGTGGGAGCATTTCAAGTTAACATCTACCAATGCGTGTTCAAATTCCTCACAAAGTTTTTAGGCCAACTAATAATGGTTTGGTTTATATTCCAGGCCCAAATTCTTCAGAAAAATGGAAATTGGGCAAGTTACAACAACAAACTAATTAAAACAAAAACACATTTCCCTTATTAATTTATACAGCTAATGACTGGAAGATACTATGAGATCATCCGATCTCCTGCCCAACAAATTTGGGCAATTTTCTTTGTTTCTGTAAATCCTGTTTCAAGTTATGCAAGGGCTTCAAAAATATTCTTAAAGACTAACCTGTGTTCTAGCAAACAGCACCACCAGATTTTTTCCTTTAAGGGCACAATCATTCTTTCTTCACCACTCTTAAAACATTCCTGTATGTTTGCTATTAAACAGCACTGCACTTAAAGCAGGGATTTTCAGTGAACTATCCAAGATCTTTGTTCTGAATGGCTAACAGTGATAGTACTATGCAAGATGTAAGAGCAATTCAAAGAAATTTTTCCAATGTATACTAACTTCGGCTCCCTTCCTCAAAACCTCTCAATCTTCTAATCTAGATCAGTACAGACCACACAGTTTAACACAGAGTTGCTGTTAGCCTCATAGGCCCCTTTATCAGAGCAGTACCATGCTTAATACAAATAGCAGGACAAAACTAGACACTCAATTTTTATCATACAAAAATGTTTACAACAGCAGAATATCTTATTTACAAGATCTTACAATATAGTAAATTAACAACTTGTTGCATATTTTAAAAATAAAGTTAATTTATTTTAACTAAGGGGTTTTTATTTGTTATCTGGGAAAAACAGAAGAAATAATGTAACTCTTATATTACTGGCAATTCCTGAGTACTGCAGTTGCCCAAAATCACCAAACGTGTTTTAGGTGCAGATTCCTCTATAGAGTTCACATTCATTTGCTTCTCTTGCTTTTGTATGGTACTAAAAAATTACACTGTGGCATTATAGACTCACTCACAGTAGAATTATAGTATCACCAAATGTGAATAGTTGGTTCTTCTCTGGAGAAAATAAAGAAGGCAGAGGATTGAAGTTACTTAGAAGATAACACTCAAATGCTAAAGCAACAGGCTCAACATGCTGGCTGATGAGAACCTCAGTATGACCTGGCAAAATGTGCCTACAGCCCAGAAAGCTAACCGTACCCTGGGCTGCATCAAAAAAAGCATGACCAGCTCCCAGGTCAAGGGAGGTGATTCTCCTCCTCTACCCCACTCTTATGGAACCCCACCTGGAGTACTGTGTTCAGCTCCGGGGCCCTCCACATAAGAAAGACCTGTTGGAGTGAGTCCAGAGGAGAGCCACGAAGATAGTCAGAGGGCTGGAGCACCTCCCCTGTGAAGACAGGCTGAGAGAGTTGGGGTTGTTCAGCCTAGAAAATACACAGCTCCAGGAAGACATTATAGCAGCCTTCCAGTACTTCAAGGGGGCCTACAAGAAAGCTGGGGAGGGACTTTTTCCAAGGGCCTGTAGTGACAGGACAAGGGGTAATGGTTTGCAACTGATAGTAGATTTAGGTGAGATATTAGGAAGAAATTCTTTCCTGTGAGGGTACTGAGGTATTGGAACAGGTTTCCCAGAGAAACTGTGGATGCCCCATCCCTGGAGGTGTTCAAGGCCAGGCTGGATGAGGCTTTGAGCAACCTGGTCTAGTGGGAAGTGTTCCTGCCCATGGCAGGGGGGTTGGAACTTGATGATCTTTAAGGTCCCTTCCAACCCTAACCACTTCATTATTCTATTTTAAGCATTCTGGTGTTTTCAAGTACAGCAGTAGTATTCATCACCTTCAGCTAGCTCTTGTCAAAGTTAACACAGCATTAATAAAACAATGCATAAAGCCTATCTACATATGTATGTCAGAAATGAACAGTAGAAAGGGAAAAAAAGAAAAACACACCAAACTTCAAATCCAAAACAAGTGTTCTACTGGGACTGGAAAAGAGACAACACAGAAAGATCAACAAAAATAAAACAAAACAAAAAAAAAAACCCAATTAACCTATGATCACAAGTCTGTGATTCTGTGATTCTGTGAATCTCTCTACAATTTGCTGCTACCTACAAAATAGAAGTAAAAGCGAAGGGCAGCAGAAAAAAAAACAAAACATTTACTTAAGAAAACAGTAAATGGAAGAAGGATAAAAGATAAGATTTTCAATTAAAAGGTAAATTGTTATTTTGCTTAGGACTTAGAAGGCTCTAGTACAGAGTAAAGAGAGAAGCAAATACTATGTTAATATGGTCTAATGTCCTTTAAATACAGGGTTCCTAGAAGTCATTTTAAAGCATGTGTTTTAAAATGGTATGTGATCACATCTTAGGCTTTCAGCAACTGTGAGTCCACCATATGATTAAGCTGTTGCATATTTAATTATCCTTATTATTATTATAAGGGTTCAAGAATCTGAAGTAATACAGCCCTCTCTACCTTACCTCCACATCTTCCAGTGACACCAGATGTCTTCAAGTATATTCTAACATAAATACAGTACACCCTTCAGAAACTCACTGAAACACTGAAAACAAAAGATCTATGTGACTTAGATTTTTATTATTTGCAGAAAAGGGGAAGGGCGGAACCACTCCACATTTAATTCTGCTATCTTAAAAATGTACTGCAGTATCCTTGCTATTGGGTTTGATACTTGCAGAACGAGTCACCTATGAACATCCAACACCTAAAATGCCAAGGGTTTAAACTATCTATTAACTTAGAACTAGTTTATAACAACCAGAAATAACTGCTAATGACTCCAGCTGCAAATTAATTAAATAAAGAGATGATGGTTGACAAGGAAGAAAACATCTTTGGTTGGACAGTAACACAGCTACCAGCCAAAGTACTATTATCATGTGTCTCCTAAGGACTTGGGAGTCTACTTTCGTGTTCTACAAAGGATGCCCTACAGCTGCTGACATATTATATTTCAGTTAGTACTATCTTACACTACTGGTACAGTACTTAAATAGCCTATGTACAAAGTATTTAGAAGTGAACCAAAACAGTTTTAGTGGAAACAAGTGTTAACGCTACAAATAATGAGTATATAAAAAAAAAATCTTTCAACAAAAAATAGGTTGGGTTTCCAGAATGCTCAGCATTAGTCGTAACTCTGCTCTATTCACATCAATAGGAAAAAAAAAATCCACAGTGTATTTTTTTTTTATCCTCACTGCCCTTAAGTTAAATCTGAATCAGTGCTCTCTTCTCTCCTGAGACGCCTTCAATATTTTCTACATCTAGCTACTGCAGTTAACATACAGGATGTTGTTTTCTTTGCTTTTTGCATATAAAAATATCATATTGGTTTTGATGGAAACACTATTGGCTAGCATTTTATTATTTGTATTACTGGAACACTGATTTTTTTATAGTGTTTAATATTATTTCTTTTGCATTATTTATGAGTTTGATGTCAAAATCTCTCTTTAAATCACACTGTGACTAGCAGTAGATAACTGCATAGAAACAGGTTACGTTACCTTTAGGAAACTTGCATTTTTGGTACAATGCCCCACTACCTAACATATCCGCATTTACTTTAGAAGTGAATGCACATAGTCATAAGCAAGGAAATAAAATTTTCCTAGTTACTGTGATGATTCTGAAGGTTAATTTTCTCTAAAATATTAGAGCAGGTTCAACAAAACAAAAGAATAACCTATGGATATTATTTAGCTTTTTTAGATATAAACAAAAATACGTGACAGTACCCTTGGCAAGCAACAGATGTGAAATTCCATTGTTTATAAAAAAACACACTTACCAATTTGTGTGATTTTATAATCATATTTCATGCACTGAAAAAATACTTCCATACTAAAGCTGTGCCAGTCATCTTAAAAAACTATATACATACTGATTTAAGAAAAGAAGATTACAATATAGGTTCCTGTCAACAAAACTACATTTCCTTCTCACACAACTTGCTACTGTAACAAAATAGATAAAAGATCTTTATTTTATTTTTTCTTAACCTTTCCAGCACTTTGAATCGAAAGAAAAACAAGCCAACTGACATAAAAGTTCCCAGGCCTATTCTGGTGCTTAATAAAATATTCCACTATACAGGGGAAGAAGATTAAAAATATCAGCAGGTCCTCATTCCCAAGGCAGTCTTAGGTTAGCCACAGAAAATAACATGCTCTCAGAATTTCTTCAGAATTTACTGATCACTTAAAAGTGTTTCTGAACTTTTCTATCAAAGCAATTCAAAAGAACACAGAACAGAGACGCAAAATGGTCTTTAACAGTCTTTAACAGCACACACTGGAACTCATAGACTTTACACAGAAACAACAAAATGAAAGCAAGTCCCTGTGTAGTTTTGTAACTGGCATTCAAGATCCTATAGGCTACCATCCGGCAAATTTCAAACTGCCATGGCAATTAAGAGTAATAAGGAACACACAGATTCACGGCTACCATTAATTCAAAGATGCTAAAGTAGGCATGTAATGTAAAGACAGGCTTCACAACTTGCTACATTAAGAGCATACAATGGAACATCTTTGTTGGTGTGACTAAGCCACTAAACCCTTTTAATCATAGTTTATATTAAAACCACTTGTTATTTAGCAAAACTGTGACTATGTTCAACCTTTTGCCAACACAGCATTAACAAAGAGGTATGAAACCATATGTGATATTACTATACTCACAAAAATTTACAAGCATGTACCCTTAGCCTAGAAAAACTCCTCCCATGTAATATGGGGAAGAACATAGACAGGAAACTGGCAGGAACAAACAAGAGTACAGAGGAGAACTTTTTCTGCCTCCTAGACACAAAGTTTAACATTTGGGAAATACTGGTCAAGAAGCTAGAATCCCAAAGAAGGATTCAGTGTCATCCTCTCTGTTAAATAATAACATCTTTTTACCTGGTCATTAACTGGTTCTGTATCATGTCTCCATTTGGAAGTTCAGACCTCTAGCTAAGCACCTGAAGAATTTTTTAAACAGTCATAAACTTAATGAGCAAGGGCTTCAAACAAGTGTTTATTTGTTTTCAAAAATGAGATAGAACAATATTTACTCCATTAGATACAAGTTTTTACTTTAACATAAATTAACATAAATTAAATTCCTAAGCTATTTCAGAACGAATAGCTTTATTTGAAAAAATAAACGATGTGCTATTTCAAAACTGAAAATTATGCAGAAGAAACTAATTCCAGGTCATACAGTTCCTCTACAACTATTTTTCTTCCTTATCTTGGATCTGTTTCCACTTGCAACATTATTCTGGCTTATTAAAGCTTTATAATTGAGACAGAGATGAAAATGCCTATTACAAAGAGCAACAATTATTAACTGCTGTGAAAATAAACTGGCTTGTGTGTAACTTATGGAAAGCAACAGATGGCCAAGTAGGGTATGCTGAAACAACAAACATGAGTGGTTTTGTTGCTCACTTTGCTTCTCCACCCCAAAGAATATCAACAGAAACTGCAAGCATTTCTCAAGTAATAGCTAATTGCACAGAGGAATTTGTCCTGGAAAAAAAAGATATATATGAAATAATCATAAACCGCAGAGGCATATTTTAAAGTGTTAAGCCAAAGTCTTTCAGTTCTAGACTTGTTTTTTTACACAATTTTGCATTAAGATTCTCCACATCCATTATTCTCCTTGATACCATTTCAGTTACTAATGCTGCTCAATTCCTTCTCCCTTTTCCCCAAAAGTTCTTGTAAGAAGCTGTTTAAAACTGCAGGAATCCAACAAGCACAAATGGAATAGCAAATTAAAGGGAGAGATGAAACATTGATTCAGTAGGTTCTCTTGAAAGTACAAAAACCCCTTCCTTCAGAAATACTGAGCAGTACCTATCATCCATTGTTTCATTTGCCTCAAATTGCAATGACAAACAATATCAGTATTTGCTTAAAAGAAAGATATTTCCTGTGGACCAAGTAAACCACAAACAGGTAAGGAAAAGAGAAACCTAAGAGACAAATGAGAAAGAGAGATCATTCTATTGGTTTCTTTTTTTAAATATGAACTACTTTTAATTAAAGAAGGATCAATTTACAGAACTGACAGCGACAGGACAGCTGTAATGACTTTAGGTACACTACGGGATTGGTTACCACGGGAAAGGAAGGTTGTATTGTAGTCAAATACACAAATAGGCTCTGCCATTTTGAATGCCCCATGTACTGAACAGAGAGTAAGATGATGTAGTTCAGAGATCTTGATGGATAAAGCTTGCATTGCCTATTGGTAACTGACATTTTTTACCAACAGCGCTGGTGCTAACAAAAACAGAAGTTGAGATCCTCCAAGAAACAAATAGTTCTTGCACAGTAATTTCAAAGTAGTGTTTCCTCAATAACACAACCGGCTTTGAGTTAGGTACCCAGTTCCCAAACTCCACACATTAAACAAGAACTTTTCTTCTCCTGCTCAGCTCCTTGTAGAAACTGCTCAGGTGAAGGCTAACTGAATCCCAAGCATTCATGTAGTCAAAGAGAAAAAAGCAGAAGACAATATGCTTTTGTATATTGTGGACTAAAATTACTGCAGAAGACTATTAGACTAATTACTAGTTGTATACCGAAACTAACAAGGATTAATTCAACCCTTGAAATAGCCACAGGAAAAAAAAAAAAAAAAAAA
>WKFP01015227.1:1219396-1316231 GCA_011057875.1 Pterocles orientalis
CCCAGGCCCAGGCCCAGGCCCAGGCCCAGGCCCAGGCAGCTGCCCGGCTGTAGCTCCCCTGCCGGCTCTGCTGCCCGCTCTCAACTGGCTGGCAGCTAGTGCCGCTTGCCAGAGCCTCTGCCCCTGACTGGCCCGTGGATTTTAAGTGTGGGGGTCCAGCTAGGCAGCAAGTCCTCCCGCAGGGAAGTGGTATCTGTGGAGGGTTTGTTTCTGCCTTTTTTGTAAAGTGGCGTTCTGCATGGTGACAGGAAATGATGTGGTGCTTCCGCAGCTTGTGTGACTTAATTCTGACTAGAGGTTGAAACAGAATACTTCAAAGATCCCTTATCAAGACCACCTCATGGGACAGCAGAAGTTTCTACCTGTGCTTGGGCTGTGAAAGAGCGTAGCATCTGTGACAAGACCTGGAGACAAGGGCGTGATCTGAAATAGCTGTCTTGGGCAACTGTGTACTTTCATAACTGAAGGTAACTGTCCTGAGACATGGCGTTTTATGCTTATGTTGGCCAGTTCTACTTAAGAACTGGCAGTGCTCTCAGAGGTTTCCAAGTGCATTGTTGAGCGCATAGGTTACAGTCAGCTAGCACAGCCAGCTTCCATAAGCATGTCTGAAAGGAAGCAATAACCACCTGTGCTTCCAAGGTAAAGGGCCACTTTCCTGGTGCCCTTCAGGATATTCCATTTCTCCTCTTGTATAAATGAGAAAAGAAAAACCCAAATCCTTACTATAACAATCCCAAAATGCTTTCATGAAAAAAAAAAAGATCAGTAGACAATATGCATTGGCCCATCTGTGATTCTGTTGTCCTGCTCCAGAGTAGAGGAAGCACTAGGGAAATAAAGCATTCTCAGTTGAGTTTGCTACAGAAGCAGGAGTGAGTCACAGCTTTTTTCTAAAGTTACTGCATTGACTAGCATCCTGTCCTTAGAGGCTGAAGTTTTTGAGGAGAGCATCTGGCAAGCCAAGCATTCTCTGGTCATTAACAAAGCAACCTTGTGCAGGCTGAATGCAGGAGAATCAAGGTTATGTCTGGAATACCCAAAGTCACAGCTGTTAGAAGAAAGGAGGAAATTATGGCTCAGCAGGCAGAGGAAGGACTATATCTGCATTCTGAAGCTAAGGGTGATGCATGCTGTACATCTCGGAGAGCAGCATTCTTTTCTGTTAGTGTAAATTTAGGCACAAGATCAAAGCACCTGTGAGATGATCTATCTGAAAGATTTGGTTTTACCCCATGTGAAGAAGCCAAGCAAGCAAGCAAAGAATGGTGAAGGAGATACAGTCTCTTTCTGTTAAGTATTCAGAAACAATTTTTCAGTAGATGAATGTAAGCAGCAATCCAATTTTGTCTTTAGTAAACCATGAAAGAAAAATTAAAACAATGATGGTACAACAGTATATGTGTATCAATATCTTCAGGCTTAAGAAAATTAAACATGGATTAAAAATTCCTCATCAGCCAAAGGATCAGAGTCTTAGTATTTCAGGTATGTTACCATATATGCTGAGATCTTTGAAGCAGTATTAGCCTGGCTGTTCTAAGATAGCAGAGGGACAAGCTGGTATGATGTAAAGGAGATATTGGGTAAATGTAGCATTTGGGAGCTGGCTAAAAACTAGTCTGAAAATCACTCAGCTACAGTCTAGTTTCTGATAGGCCTGTTTTCATGCAGCAGAAAAGCTGTGCCATCAGCTCTCAAGAGCTATTGTACTTTGCCAAAATTGTACCCATACAGAAGAACCTGGAAGGAAATATCAATTTTTCAAAGGCACATTATCAGGGAGCACTGAGTAGCCTTCATAGTAACTTCTGTATTGGGGTATATGCATAACTTGTCATTCATAAAAATATAAAGGGCAGGTTTTTCAGATGTTGGTGAATTGCTCTTAAGGGTGGTTATAGGAAATACATAACTGATTTCTACTGAATAAACCAGCAAAAAATTAAAAATACATTTCTAAAGGCCTAACATTGCCTTCTGAACAGGGCTTGTTGTGGTATGTGCTGTTCATCACTAAGCAGAAGTGAGTTAGGTGGCTCCCAATCAGCCTGACCTGCCGGTGATTCCCACACTTTAAAAAGGTGCCGAGTTTGCAGCGACTGAAAGAATGACTTGGGGAGTGTCTCTGAAGAAAACCGAAGCTGTTTGGAGAGAAGCAAACTGCTGCCAGGCTGCTGCCAAGGACATGGCACTTCAGCATATAATGATTCCATTGCTATCATGGAAATTGCACAAGTGAGAGGCCTATTTAACATTACCAACAAGGATGGTGGAAGTAGCAGTTACTCATCCAACAAGCCATTACATTTTATAGAGCCAAATCTTTTTGAGAGCCACAAGCATCCTGTTGCTAGTGAGCTGAAATGTAAGGTTAGGAATTCAGTTGATGTAGTTTTGGGGTTTTTTTCGTAAGACTGGGTCAAGAGCCAGAACTTTTAAGGCAGGGAGTACTTGGAGTCGTTACTATCCCTCAGTCTTCAAGCAGTGATGTTTAATAAGATCTTGAATTAGTAGCCAGTGAAGAGTAGGTTTGCAAACTTCCAGGAGTTACTCTGTGCTTTTTCTGCCTTGCAGTAGCATTTCCGTGAGCCTGTATCTGTTGGTTCTTAGATGTGATCTCAATTTATGTCATTGCTGGGAGAACGAGAAAACTACAAAATCCAAATTCAACACAAAAGGTTAGCCTGCCTAGGCAGCAGTTATGTACGTAATAAAGGCAGAACTGGACTGGTGATGGTATGAAACCCTGTGGAAGTGAACATGCGTGGGGTGAATTAGTAATTGCCAGGCATTAAAGGTTGGGTCCTCTGTGGACTGGATAACCTGAACCACTGCAAAGTGCTGCCTAAATTGTCTTCTGCGTGCTGATGTTCTGAACAAGAACAGAGCTACTCCTTCAGGTGTTTGTACAAACATTTCACCACCTAGTGTGTGACTGCAGGCTGAACTACCCTTCTGGATCTGAATCTTTGAGCACCTCGGATAAACTAGCTTTAGTACAAAGCATTTATGAGAAATGAGGCCTTATGTGGGAAGCCTTATTTAAAGTTTGATCAGTTCGAAACAACTGCTGTTGCAAGGTGATTTCTGTCCAAATACAAGATTATTGTATTCTCAGTTGACCAGCTGCGCAGTTCCTTACAGGTGAAGGGGGGAGGATATTCAATAGCATGCTTCAAACTACTGTAGCATTGGGAGTACTTTTAGGTGTCCTGAAGTTACTATTAAGTACTGAGCTTAATACAGCTATGCTGGTCAAGCATTTTTAATAGGTTTCTGTTGATAGTATGATTCAAATTTTAATGTGGGCAAGCCAAATAGCCATATCTGTTTGTTGTTAGTGGGAGGCTTCTTTTGGGGAAAAGTTTTAAGAGGTTTTGAGAGTATGTCTGTGTGAAGTGAGACAAGAAGCTGGATGCGTGAAAGCACTGGTGATTTTGTGATGGCTTACTAGCAATGAAACATCCACCCAAAGGCATACTTTCTAGTAGTAATTGTATCTGCACTTGGAATTCTGTAAGTGCCTGCCCTTAAGAGCTTTGATACAAGAGATTTTTGGGTAGTTTCTGAGGACAAGGAATTGCGTTGCACAGAAGAACCAGTGTAGTTGCAGTGCATGTGATAGCCCATCCATTTTAATTGAGGAAAACTGTATCCTTTGGATATTTATGCTGGCCCTAAACTGAAGAATTTTCTACAACTACGTATTATTGCAGTTGTAGAACATGTGGAGTTATTACTATGTGGCAAGCTTTTCAAACGTGTGATAAACTGAACATGTAATGTAATCTCTCACTTACTACTGAGAGGACCCTGTAGCTTAAATATAAATAAATTTTTCCTTGAAAGGAATCATTCATAGAAGTTAATCTCCCTCTTAGCCAAACAGGTACACTGGCAAAGTTAGTTTGTTTAAGTGAAAGGCAGAATGAACTTAATGGAGTAACGATTATGTCAGCAATACTCAACAGTCCCTCTTTGAAAGCTCAGATGAAACAAAAACCTAAGTTTCCAATTTAAACTTGCCATCGTAGTGGGAAAATTCTAAATTTAACTAATAAGAATTTTACTAAATTGCAATGAGAGTTATCATGGTAGATAGCACGGTCTCTGTGGTAGATAAACAGTTTGCAACAAGAAAGACAAGTGGAGCAGTCCTGTCTTGCAGGCTGGATGAGGTGGGAGTGATGGTGCTTGCAGCTCTCTCTTAGTGGTTTACAAAGCGAATTGTCAACTTGTTTGTTTACAGAAGCCCTATTCTTACATGCTCCACCCTAGTACATGAGGATAGGGAAAATGAGCCTGGTGACAGAAAGAACAGTTTGTAGCTTTGAGAAATATAAAGTTGTCTGAAAGTACTTGATTTTTTGTCTTAAGTGCAAAAATGCAGGAAATATTTCTAACATTTAAAAAAATAATTTTTTTTATGCTTGGTATCTCATAATTATACAAAGACAATTTTATCAAACAGTCCCCCAAAAGTTGTATTTTCTTGGAGGATGAGAGTGAAAAACTCATTTTTTTGAGATTTCTTAAAATGTTGGTTTATAAAGAAAATGCGTGCTTGGCTCTGAAGACAGTGTACTGAGCTGTGCAGCAATATCAAGACTGTAATTGAGCATTGGAAGCTATTATTGAAGGAAAGAGGAAGCAATATGTTTAACCACATCCACAATTCAACTCAATCAAGAACATTTTTAACTAGTCTGGGAAGCCACAAACCGCAGAACAAGCATCAAGTTATAACAGATGAAATACCTACATGAATCTAAAAAAAGGAACTTATATTTCCTGTGGTAGTGAATACAGTCTGCCTTCTGAATAATCAGTGAAACAAGAAAACAGTTTAGATGTTTGTAGGTAGTCTTAGAGGTTCCATCCTCTCTCTCCCTGAGATACTGATGGAGAGATCAATAGCCTGCCAGTCCTGGTCTGTCTGCGAGATCACAGCAGGCCTATACTAAAATAATTGGAATGTGTGGGAAAAGATTTATCTGAAGAAATCTGCCTTGCATTTTGGGTGGGAAGAGTAGGTTGAAGACCACTTAGCTTTTGACCCCTGTATTGGGTTTATGTGGGTTTTGGTAGCAGAGGGGGATGGCTACAAGGGTGGCTTCTGTGAGAAGCTGCCAGAAGTGTCCCCCATGCCTGACAGAGCCAATGCCAGCCGGCTGCGAGATGGACCCACTGCTGGCCAAGGCTGAGTCCATCAGTGACAGTGGTAGCACCTCTCTGATCACATATTTAAGAAGGGGAAAAAAACTTCTGTGCAACAGCAACTGCAGCAGGAAGAGAGGAACAAGAATATGTGAAAGAAGCAACTCTGTAGACACCAAGGCCAGTGCAGAAGGAGGGGGAGGAGGTGCTTCAGGCACTGGAGCAGAGATTTCCCTGCAGCCTGTGGTGCAGCCCATGGTGAGGCAGCTGTGCCCCTGCAGCCACGGAGGGTAACGGGGGAGCAGATCTCCACCTGCAGCCCGTGGAGAGCCCCATGCCAGAGCAGGTGGATGCCCGAAGAAAGGTGTGCCCTCATGTGGGAAGCCCGTGCTGGAGCAGGTTTGATGCCAGGACTTGTGACCCCATGGGGGACCCACGCTGGAGCGTGTCTGAAAGACTGCACCCGGCAGAAGGCACCCACACCGGAGCAGTTTGTGAAGGACTGCAAGCCCTTGGGAAGGACCCACAGTGGAGTTTTGTGGAGGTTCTGTGTCCTGTGGATGGGGCCCCATGCTGGAGCAAGGGAAGAGCAGGAAGCAGTAGAAAGGACCTGTGATGAACTGACCACAGCCCCCATTCTGTGCCCCCCTGTGCCCCCTCTCGGGAGGAGGTGGAGAATTCAAGAGTGAAATAGATCCCAGGAAGAAGAGCAGGGTAGGGGGAAGGTGTTTTTAAGATTTGTTCTTTTTTTCTCATTATCCTACTTTGATTTGATTGGCAATAAATTAAATTAATTTCCCCAAGTTAAGTCTGTTTTGCCTGTGATGGTAACTGCTGTCATTGTCCTTATCTCAGGCCATGAGCCTTTTGTCATACTTTCTTCACCCCTTGTCCAGCTGAGGAGGGAAGTGATGGAGCAGCTTGGTGGGATTGTGACAGCCAAAGTCAGCACACCACAAACACTTATTTTTTTAGTGTGTGATCCTGGCATCTCCCATAAACATGTAAACTGTTGTTCCTTTGGTCTGAGGGAGAAAAACTTTGAGTGCTGGATGAGTCATTTATATTTCCAGTATGTTTCCAGGCCATCTGACCCCTGCAAGATTTTGAAGGACTTATGTTGCTGCATTATACCCTGTCTGAGATGAGCATAACAGACTATTGTAAGCACAGCCAATGCTGTCCTTGGGTCACAATTTGGATGGTAAAATTTCTAAATACATTCTCTACAAGGCTAAGAATAGATTGAGTAATGGACCTAAATTACTCAATTACATGATTAAGGGGTCCGTGTGCCATTTTTAGCCAATACTCAGGAGTTCATAGCTCGCATCTGATAAATTTAATATATTAAAATAACAAAAATCTGCAGTCAGCCAAGAAAGCATTGTTTGTATTGTTTGTGAGTTTCAAAGATGTCTTACCAGAGAAGGAATTTGATCACTAATCAAGACAACACCTTCAGGGAGTGACGGGAAATTTGTCTTTTGCTGTCCAATTAATCCCCATTGCTTTCTGTGTGTTGCTTAAGATTCTAAGCATGATGGACTGTCAAATTAAGTATCTGTGATTTACAAAATCACAGGAACACCATCATAATTTTTTTCTACACCAACATATGCCAATGTTTATCATTCTGCCCCTTATTTGTATAGGTTAGGGAGGCCCATGGATATTTATTGATTTTCATTATTAGTAACTCACTGTCTCAAGGATGCCCAGTGCAATTTGAGTCATTCACTAGCCTTACCACAGAACTAGTGTATCTCCAGCCTGTATGTAATCTCCCTGATATTTCAGCTGTGCTCTTCTAAATACCCAACCTGCTTATGTTGAAAGCTGCCTTGTATACATTTGTGCAGGATTCAGTCACAGCTCTGGCTGCAGTATAGGCATACTTAAAGCCTTTGAAGAGGACATCTTAGAAAATTAATTTTTGTTTGGCACAACAGCAACAGAGTACACTAAGATAGAGGCTGAGTTGGGGCAGAACCTATAACACAAGGCAGATTAACACCAGTATTAACAGACTTTGGAAGTCTATGATGTTTACTAAACACAGAGTATTTTCCTAGGCATTTTGAAATTCTGTCTTCTAGTAAAGCACAAGTCATCAGTCTAGAGTGAAGTTTAAAGACTTACCAGCTTTTGAGCAGAAATAACCACTGATAGCAGTGGTAGTTTGACAGACATGTGTTCCAGCATTTTGGGATCCAATGAGATTGGAGACAGTTCAAGACAGAGGACAGCCTGCTGGCTAAAGAAGTGCATCCTAGTGAGAAAGTTTTGCAAAAAAATTCTCCAGAGCACTATGGGAACCCTCCACACATCAGCACAAGCTCAGCTTACAGTGTGAAAGGTGCCAATAATGCTGCTGGTAGTATAGGCAAGCCTTCATCTTGAGCGTTCATATCAAAGGATGTTAGGATGAGACCCCTACATCTAGGCGATCTGAGGTGTTCTCCTGTACTCATCAGCAGAAGGCCTGATATTTAGCTTCACTTATGAAAGAAGTTCTCATCCTGATTAAACTGTTCTGGAGAAATACTGGATAGCATCAGCTGCTGTCTGTAGACATAGCTACACCCAAAGCTGCTACATACTTGAGTCTGATCCAGTTACTCAGTACAGGAGAAACAGATGGTATCTTCATCTGGTTCCATCTTCAGCTGCATTGCCATGTGATCCCACTGCCAGCACCGAGGCAGGGAAACAGTCCTGGCAAAAAGAAGTCCAAATCTTTTGTCAAGGGGCCTCCATGCTTCCCAGCGAGTGGATAAAATACCTCCTTAAATCCAGATGGTCAGATTTTGAAGAGTAGCAAAGTCCAAGAGAGACCATACAGAGCTATAATTTGTACTTTAAATGAGAGTGATGAAAAGGAGATGAGTTTTGTTTCTTTTTGTAATGTCACTGGGCATTACTGTTTGGCAAGCCTCTAAGTATGCATTCTGCAGTGAAGCAGCAAAGTTCAAGGATGTGGGGTGGGAGAGAGCATACTGTTAGAAATAATACACATTTCTGTATCCAAATAATGTTCAGCATTTGTAGAAAGTGTTTGTTTCAGTGATTCTTTGTTACTGTCATGTGATTGCTGATGAATAGCTGGGCTGAAAGAAAATCAGGCTTGTAAAAAAAGAGAAGAACAGCTTTTATTTTTAGAAATATTTTTCCTCTCAAGCAGCATCTTAAACTCTTTGCACAAAAATTCACCTTCTGATTGCGGGCCCTTCAGAATAGAAACAGCATCCATATCATTACTTTATAAAGTGGTTTGTAGGCAGAAGTGAAACATGGCCTTTTTACCTGAAATTAGAACGTCACCTGTGTCAGGTTTTATGCTGCTCTTCTCTAGCCCATTTAATGAGTCTTACTGTTTTGAGTTTTTACATTTATGCCTCAGGCAAACAATTTATTCTATGAAGAACAGAATATTCAAAACTATTTTCTTACAGATTTATGTTCTATATCCTCAAATCCTAACTCACCCTGCGGCTCCCAAGGTACCACCCCAACTGGGTAAGCATCAGTATGTGCTATGACTCATCTAAAGCTATGTTAATACAGGTATGTGTGTCTTAGTTGGTCGGTCAGCTGATACAAAGCATAAGCTGTGTGTATGAGTATGTTAATGGCAGATTTTTTTGAAACTTGTTAAAAATGCCTTTACCCATTGACACTTGATCAGTTGAACCAGATGACCTCTTGAGGTCTCATCCAATCTGAATCATTTTGTGATTCAACATTGTTAAAATAAATTTATTTTATTTTATTTTATTTGGATACTTCATCAGTTGGACTCTTCCAACCTGAATTATTTTGCAATTCAGTGCAAAAATTGGCCAGCATGTTCAAATTTTATTAGATGTGGAGTGTCAGGGACATGACTGATGGGTGGTGATTGATAAGCCGTGTTTTCTTAGAAGATCATGCTAGCATACCATACCCAGCAGTGGAGTCTGAGACTGGCACTGGCACTTCAGCGTTGCTAGCTCAGAGCTCTGCTTCTCAAATTACCAAAGTTTACTTTCAGCATCTGTTCAGAAAATCTGTTCCATACCTGACCTTACTGAAATGAAATGTAATGACACTATAAGCTATTATCATATATTTTAACAATCACCTCTTTGGTTTTAGCATAATACAGCACACATAAGACAAACCAATTTTTATTATGGTATTGTATTTTTGCTTTAAGGCAGTGGTCTTGTTTTCTTTTGCAGAGAAGCTGATCATCCGTAGGAGTTGTTTTTATTAATTATTTCTCATGTGCTTGTCATTAATTACCAGCTGACACCTTTTCCAGACAGTCTTTATTCCTAGAATTGCGTCATATGACAAACACATCTTAACATCCTTTGCTCTTGATGTAATATGTAAAGAATTCTAAGTTGTTATTCAAGTTCCTGTTGGTAATTTCTTGTCATCATACTGTGGCAAATCCTTTCTGTTTAATTGTATCAAAGCTACATTCTGCATGTTTACTCTTTCTGGAGATACTCAGGTTGTCATAACCATAGTTATAAAAAATGTAAGACTAACAATGTTTAAAATAAGGGAGAGATGTCTTTTATTAGACAAATATAGTGGGAGGAAAAACATGCTCTTCTTTAAATATTGCTAATTGATACTATAAGTAGCTGTTAAATTATATTATTTTTCCTTTACACTGTTTACAAGATCTTTTTTTTTGGTAGTATAAGGTTTGTTTTCTTAATGATTATGTTATTTTCTATTTGTTGACTACTGAAAGATAGCCATATTTCTTTTGCTTGATAATTCCTTGTTTGTTTACCAACATAGAAAATTCATTTATGCATTAATCACTCCATTTCTGCTTATTTTAAATATCAATGCTTCTTCTCTAATTAACAACTGGAACTGTTTTAGTGGCTTCCTGTTTCTGTAAGACTTGACAGACTTTAACCTGTTCTGTCTTTTTGATGGTTTTTAGCCGAAGTTATGAATGTGTCTACTGACAGAAGCAGATGTGCTGAAGATCTTCACCTGTTGCAACTCATTCAAGTCAGCTGCATCATATTCTGATTTTATTGGATATGTCAGAGGAGTTAAAAGTCTGAAATCAAAATTTTCTACTGCCTCATCTCTTTTTTACCTTTGCTCTAATGAGTTACTGATCATTTCCTCTGGGAAGGGATGTTTCACTGGTGACCTCATTAATAATAACAGGAGACTCCTCATCTGGTGTCTTTGTTTAGCATCCCATCATTTTAATTTCACAAATTGCATTTGGAATTTTTCTGAGGATTCTAAGTGGTACCAAGTGTATTTTATATGACAATTATTTTTTACTGCAAGTCCCTCTTTTTAATTTGGAGAACTGCAAAAGCTCCAATGCCATTTCAGTCATCAAAAGTATAACTTCCATGTAGTTGATTTGTTATTCCTTATTGCAGCTATCTGAATGTGAGTCTCCACAGTCCCTCAAATCTGCATTGTTATTACACTAATATTTTACAGACGTGTATATGTGTTTAACTTTACTACCCTGAATTGTCTCACTTAATTGAACATCTTCCAAGTAGAATGGCAAATATTTCATTTAACTATTTTTCTTGACATGTTTGCAGTCAGAGCACATAGTAAGAAGCAGGGGAAGGGATCTGGGGAAAGGCTAGTATAAAAAAGGGCAACCTGCAATTTGACCACAGGTGGTGGCAACATACTTCTTTTGTTAAACAATTACCAAGAGCTTGGCTTCACTGTAATTTGAGCACATCTTTTAAGTGGCCACTTGAACAGAACTCGGGGTAGGCTTACCTTGCTTAGGTGGAGTCAGATATTGTTACTTTTATTACAGGATCAGTAACTATGTCTGGGAAGGACCTCAACAGACCAGATGGGACATCCATTCTCCCAGAACATAATCCACTGCCAGTAACCTGTTCCTAGCATCTCTTTCCTGATGTGTCCAACAACAGAGATTCCTCAGTCTTGTTAGGAGAACTGTTACACCAACAAGTTTTCTTTGTAATCAGAAGATGT
This sequence comes from Pterocles orientalis, assembly GCA_011057875.1. Taxonomy (NCBI): domain Eukaryota; kingdom Metazoa; phylum Chordata; class Aves; order Pterocliformes; family Pteroclidae; genus Pterocles; species Pterocles orientalis. The sequence goes on from WKFP01015227.1 coordinate 1,230,563, forward strand.
TTCCTTGTGTCTAACTTACTTTTTGAAGTTTCAATACTGAGTGAACTCCTTTGGCTTTATATTGGCTAGAATCTGTGATATTAGCAGGGAATAATAAATTGGAAGAGGATGGACGTCTAGGAGCCTGGCATGCATAAACAGTCTTTCCAAGGAAAGTGGCTACACAAAAGATAGTGCGGAATGCTGCAGTGGCTGCTGAGGCCAGAAGGGAAGGATAAACTGCAATGGGGTAACAAATTATACCATAGTTGTAGGCTAGAATCTTGAAAGCAAGAATATGAATGATCTGAACTAAAAACAGGTACCTGGGCCTCATCTCCTCCTCATCATCATCACAAGATTTAGCATAAAGGACTGCCTTTTACTTCAGTAAAGGATATCATGGTAAGAGCAGCTCTGTCCTGGGGAGAGCAGAGGTGCTTGGGGCTCTGAAGTCAGTAAGGATGGGGAGGTAACACAAGGAATGGCAGCTAAGCAGTGAGAGGAAGAGCACTGGGAAGAAGAAAATAATGAAGAAACAATGGCACAGTGTTTATAGAGTCATTAGTGGGGGATGGAGAGATGATAGTGGCATCCTGTATTAATTAGAAGCTTTAAGCCTGTTTTACTGGAACATGTGAGTCAGGAGGGTCAAAGGTATTTATATGACCCACTTTACAATACTGAATAGTTAGTCTGGCCATTAGAGGCACCTAAATGTCCTTCAACAAACACCCACATCTCAAAAAACCAACCAACCAAAACAAAAACAAACAAAACCCCCCAAACCTCTAAAATTTTAAGCTTTTATTAGCCACAAAGAAAAGAAAAAAGCAGGGAAAGCTGTTGAGGGAGATTTTAACCAACCTCTTACTTCATTTCTCCATAGCTGTAGTAGTGCTTGTTGGTTTTGCTTTGTCTCTTATAATAAAGGAAACTGTTGTATTTGGCAGCCTTTTTGGTAGTATTAAAGATGGTGGTAACTTTTCTTTTTGGATGAAGAAGAAGTTAAGATGATGAGCCAGAGCTGCTGTTAACTACCATAGGGGTAAAAGCCCGAGTCTACCTTCTAAATGATAAATTAAGAGAAGCACGCACAAAAGGGGAAAGGGGGGGAAAAGGCCAAGTTCAAAATTGCACCTTCTGTTTCTGCTTCTGACTTTAATTTACAGCATTGTTGCTAGAGGAGACTAAGCATAGCACATGCTCATTCCAAGATTTGGCTTTTACGAGCACTGAGTGGTTTAAAGGCATTGCTTTACTCTGCCTCCCTGTTTTAGACTTGCATTGGTGCTGCCAAAACGAGTGATCTAGTTGGCTAAGATATAAACTGAAGGCATAGGAAGAGGAGCAGAAAGAAGAAGGTGTCAAGGAAGAAAAGAGCCACAAGCGAAAAGATGTGGCGGCAGGAATACAGGTTATCTTCCAGCAGCTGCATTTGCTTAAGCTGGAAGAAGAGCTAACATCCTGCACACAGCCCTCTTAGGCACTGCTTTAGTCAGGGTGTTTCTTAGGACTAAGGAAAGGAGGGTCAGAGGGGTCACACTGGATTTATTTGTTTGCCACACAATCTTTACGCTTCTTGGATAGGTACCTGCAGACCTTTATAGCTTTAATATTTTCTGACTTGTATAGGTAGCTAATACTGTTTTACAGCCTGCTACTTCTCCTCAACACTGATGTTTCCTGGCTGTCTTTCCCTGTCTGAGCTTCTCTCAGGGCACGTGCCTTTGAGTGTCAGATAGTCAGGTATTCTGAGCTGCTGTTACAGTTTGAGAGCCATGCATAACTTTTCAAATACCATGATTTACCATGCTGCTGACTGTGTTTTATTTAAAGAACCATTACACTTTTATTTGAGCTGGAATGGATACAAGGTAAACATCAACTAGCCTTCGTTAACTGATTTCCTCCTCCCTGTGGGACAAAAACCTAATTTTTAAGAAAATAATAGAATGGGTTGGTTGGAAGGCACCTCTAAAGATCATGTACTCCAACCCCCCTGCAATGGCAAGGACATCTTTCACTAGATCAGATTGTGTGCAGCCCTGTCCAACCTGATTTTGAATACTTCCAGGGATGGGGTATCCATAACTTCTTTGGGCAACCGTTGCCAGTGTCTCTCCGCCCTCATTGTAAAAATGCAAGTTTATTTCATGTGTAATTTGATCTGGCTGTGTTAGGACCAAATGACCTATCTACCATTCTTTTTTCCCTGATGTTCAAAACAATTGGTCTGGCTGGACTTCCACATGGGAAACCAAGATCTGTGCTTCTCTTCAGCCAGCAGCAAATGTTCTCTTAACCTACATTTAATAATATTTCCCATCTTACAGTCTACTTAGGAGTTCCCATCTTTACTGCACAGTTTTGGGTTAACTGCATATTTTCTTCATACTGACTGAACTCAGCTTTTGTACTCTGGACAACTTGGGACATGAGCTTCTGCCCCTGAGGCCAGGGCCTTGGTCAGAGGCCAAGCCTCTTCACTCCCCTGGGCTTGTAGGCAAAACCAGCTGATTTTGTATGAAAATATTTGAAGAAAAACAAAAGACTTTGTTCAGATTTCTTCACTTTGAACAGAAACAAAAACTGTTTCAGTGACATAGAAATACAAAAAATAGTTTTATTTTTTGTTTTCCTTCTCAAAGGTCAGAGGAAAATGTTATTTCATTATGAAAATGAAATTTTTGGGAATCTTTTAAACAATATAAGCATTTTCGTTGTGAAATACTGAGCACTTCCAAATTTAGTTTGCTAAAATGTTGTGGTTTACAAAGAGCAACGAAGCAATGGGAGCTATTGTGCTTTCAAACTACAAGACCAAAGGGGTTTGGGGCCCAGGAGGAATTAATTGGTGCCTGAATAAGGGCTAAGGACTGTTTTGTAATCAGATCTTCCACAGCCCTGAAAGAAGCAGTTTCTCCAATTTAGCCACATGAATACCTTTTACTACCTATGAACTCTGTCAAGGAGAGGAGCCGCAGCCTGGAGGGAAATGGAAGGTGTGGCTGTAGAGGGGAAGGAAACTGCTGGGTGGGAATCTGCAGTGATGAGTTTGTCGAAGACAGACTGATGGCTCAGAAACACACTCTGATTTTAGTGGACCATAGTCAATGGTGGAGGCCTGCCACAAGTCAAGGAAAACAAAGGCTGAAAAAATGCAGGATATGCTGTGATGCAAACACATTTTCATGAGGATGCATCGCCACCATCATGAAACACAGATCCTTGGGGAGGACACGGTGAGTGTGAAAGAGAAGTGAAACAGAACAGCTTTCAGAGCACTGCAGCAAGAGGTAAGCAGTTTGTTTCATTCTTTCCTCCTATTCTACTTTTCCTGCTTTTCTTCCTAATGTGGTTGTTTACATCTTTCCTCTCTAATTCCATCACTTGTATTCTTGTTGCTTAGCCTTCTTTGAGTGGCCCAATTAAAATCAAACTTCACTTTTGGATTAAAAAAGGGATTTCTCTACTACATTTTCCTTTGGCAATACAATTTGACTTAAAATGTTTTTGGTGTATGACAAAATTGAATTGAAATTTTGACCCTATAATATTTTTTAAAGTTCCAAGTTGTTTTCTCCCTTGCTCATGAGGATATACATTATAGAGATAAAGATATTTTATTTTGTTATCTTCCTCCTTCAAAAAAATCACTAAAATGTAAATCAAAGCCTTTGTGCCTTCATCTTTTATCAGCTCTTCTTTGCATACTTGTTGCTTCAATTTTCTTTCATTTTGCAATTGGCATGCCAGTTGCAGAGGTTATTTCTGATTTCTAGCTACAACTCGTAGTTCCTGTGAAACATTTTGTAGCCTTTTGATTCCAGTGTGGAGTCATCCCTATAAAGGGGAACATAATATACAACCTCTCATGAGGTCTTGCAATAACAATAGGGAGGAAAATAATGTTCTGAGTAGATTCCAGTGTTCGGCAACTACATCGGTTTGTACCTCAATCAAAGTAGTGTCTGAAGCAGCACAAATACCTTGAAAAACAATGTAATATATGGGTCTGGTTAAATCCCTGCATTGCGGCTTCTTTTTAACTTTTTTTTTTTTTTAGGTTAAAGGAAATCAAGCAAATTGTGTAATTAATTTGTAATATATATGTGGTATATTTTGTTTTCCAATATAGTGATTTCAGTCAGCAACAACTTCTATCAGTATTCATTCAGTTTGCTGCTGGCAGACAAGCAAAACAAGGAGGTGAGACTAAGATTACAGTTTGCCTTCTGGAGGTAGCACTTTGGCCACTAGAGAAGGCATGAAGGAGGTCTGTTTGCATCAAACCTGAACTCCAACCCTTTTTTTTTTCCTGCTAAACAGTTTTATATAGATGCAAAGTACAAACGTAGCATTGTGCAACTTTTGTAAATCAAGTAGCTGAGGACATTCTTTATTTCAATTTCAAAAGCATACACCCAAACCCCAGAAATTAAACTAGTTGCAGACACATTCCAGATAACCTTCTGATTTTAGATTTTATTCCAATTCCTGTGCAGCATCCCAAATTTTCTACCTTAGTATTGTTTCTCCGTTTCGGTATGAATCATTCATCAGTTTGGAAGGAATCACATGGTATTTCCAGTAAAAGAAGAAAATGATGGTGCAGCTAGGTATTTTATAATACAATCCAGGGCTTTGAGAGAGGCTGAGCATATTTCTTTTGAGTATATTTGAACTCAAGTAACAGGAGGAAGTTTCTCCGCTCTCAGTTCCAAGCCTTTTTCATCAGAGATAGCCCAAAAGCTGCTTTAGTTTTGTTCATCGTCGTGTTCCTGCTGCTGTTTCACTGGTCGTGTCTTGGGTTTTTTGCTGACTTGTCTGCATCTGCAGAGCGTCTCCTCACTCCTGTGTTTGTTACACACTGTTCTGCATTCAAATCAGTCCCATACGTCTGCACTATTTCCCACACTCGGGGAGAACCCATGGGACCCTACAGTTCAGCTGTTGCCCCACCCTCAGCATGGCTTAGTCCTTGTGTGACTGGTTTGCTGCACTTTTAGCCACTGCTGAACAAAGAGGGCCCTCTAAATTGTTTCATGAAATAGGCTGAGTGGAAGATAATTATCATGGCAGCAACTTCAGAGAAGTGCTGCAATTGCACAGACATCAAAGACTTATTCACTGGGAATTCAGCTAATGGAGAATTACAGAATATTCTTTATGGCTGTATCACAGGAAACTGAGTAGAATATGGGGGTTTAATTCTACTCGTGGAATTGCTCTTCAGTGAGCAATGGGTTGTCTAAATTACACATATTTTAATGACGTTTTTTAGTAAAAATTTCAGGTCAACTTTTCTATTTTTCTTTTCCCACTGGGTGTCTAGTGAATTTGATAATAATTTTCATTATTTAAGTCTGGAGTTTTTATTGAAGTGAAGGCAGATAGTGCCTAAAGGTAGAATTTAGGGCCCAGATTGCCAGTGTGTTGTTAGTTTCCAGAGATACAGGGATGGTTATGGTGCGCTGAGACTGAAGTGCAGCATTACCTTGAAGTTTGCTACAGGGAATCCTGCTTTCTCTCTTCCATTGTTTAAAATTTCAAGAGTCTAAAATTCCTTTGTTAATTTTTAAATTTTGTCTTCTGCTGCAATTTTGTGTTTAAAAGGGATGTCTTGTAGGTTTTTCTCTGCTAGATCCTATATCTTCCAGCCTTTATTTGTGAAACACGTTTGAAATGTGTAGAGAGAGTTTTCCTTCCCTAGCACAGAACATCCCTCATGGCTGGGTTTACCTTTTCCTCTGGCTCTCAGATGAAGAAGTATTTTTGTCAGTGCAACTTATCAGCTAGCTTGAAACTGCTTAGACAAGCAGTAATTTAAACTTTCTTTCCAGAGATTTAGCAATAAATATAAAATGCATATTGATCCTTGGAGCAAGTCTTATTTCTTTTTTATGAAGAGCTGTAGTTAATTTATACCATTAAAATAATCTGTTCCCTTGTGATGTTCCTTACCATGAAACAGGCAAAGTTATAATTTCCATGCAATAATATTCTTTATCATGGTTAGGGACCTTGTATGTTATTTACATATTCACTTTGTATAGAATTTACATTTTAGCTTTCTGCAAAGTAATGAACAGGCAATTTTTAGATTTTAGGATGTGCCTGTGTAATATATGTTCTTTTTTTTTGTTTCTTTCTAAGTTCTGTCTTTGAATGCCACTAAAAAAGGTATTCCAGAGTTTTGCTTATTGCTGTCAAAGCCAGAAGCTTCTAAGCCAGTGAGGGATTTGTTTTATGCCCTGTGTCACAATTCTGTGTTGTCATTGTTAATATGATGGCATGACAATATGAGGTTAGGATTGGATATTAGGAAAAATTTCTCCACCTAAAGGGTTATCAAGCATTGGAACAGGCTGCCCAGGGAAGTGGTTGAGTGACCATCCCTGGAAGTATTTTAAAGATGTGTAGATGTGGTGATTAGGGACATGGTTTAGTGATGGACTTGGCAATGTTAGCTTTACAGTTGAACTCGATGATCTTATGGGTCTTTTCCACCCTAAATGATCCTATGATTTCCAGACTGTGTTTATATAGATGGTGATTTAGGACAAGACTGGTCTGGCCTACTTGTGTGTGGGAAATGAAAGGGTTTTGGATGCCTTCCTTGATCCCGCTTGTTGTTACCAGTAGCATAGAGCATGGAGCTGCAATAATACTACTTCTTTCCCGAGTAGTGCAAGGAAGTGAAAGGGAAGAATCAGAGAACCATGGATCTCTGATGATGTTGTTCTCAGCCTGTTGGTGGGAATAACAGCTAGAAACTGCTCAAGTTGTGTAGATTGTGGGAGGGTCAGAACTGGTTTTTGCTTCTTGGAAAAGAAAAAAAAATGAGAAACTGAGATGAAAAGGGACTTTTCCCAACAGTAAGAGAAATTTTCCCATGGTGGCATCTGGTTCATGCTTTCTTAGCAAAGTAAACTGTGCTCTGCACAAATCTTGGCTGCTTTGATCTGAGGCCTCCAGGGATTTGACCTGTTCCCAACAGAGAAGGGCAGCATTTATGTATTTCTGAAGTATTTCAGCTACCAACTGTCCTTCAGTCTGTTCCACCTATCACTGTGGCATAGCCATCACATCCCTTCTGTCCTTTCAGTAAGAGTAAAGATGAGGATGAGATGGGTCACTACAGCAGCCCTTCACTGACTATAGATTTCTATACAGGGAAAATTATTTCTGTAAAAAGTAATTCTTCCTGGAACAATACAAACCCAGATGTTGTAGTGGCAGAGAAAAATATGCTACTGAGGAATGAGACGGCACTGTGGATTATAATAATTTGCTCTCTCACTAGTGGTCTCGAAAAGAAAGATATTAACTGCTGAAATACAAGAGAGAACACAATGGAGAATGAGGGTATTATCAGCATCTGCCTCTACAGTCATTATACTGTGTCATGTGAGGACAAATCAGTAAGGAACAAAATTTCCTATCTGAATTATGGTAGTTTCTTGTAGGAAGTATTGTCTGATTCTCCCACCAGCATTAGGGGATCCAAAATTGTTTCCATCATTTCAAGTGTAGAATGATTATTTAACTGTTGAGAAGTCTCCAAACAGATCATCCTGACAGGATACTTCAGCTAATAGAGATGACAGAGGATATATTCTGTTTCCTAAAATAAAATCTTAGGCATCTAAGCTTTCACTAGAAAGTTTGGATACATTGTCCTGTTCTTAGCATACCCGATATGTATATAAAAAAATAATCCAAGTCTTTATTTTCAGGTTTTTCTGTAGTATTTGAAAATATATTTGCTACATTTTCTGAAGATTTTTAAGGCTTCAGTCAGGATCAGTAACAGGCACTATCCCAAAAGATATCAAAACAGTCCTGAATTCACTGACTGAACTCCCAGTGCTGCAAGGCCATTTGTACAGGCAGACATTTGTGCCAGCAGTAAGATTCTTGCATGACTGTGTCCTTAGACAAGAAGTAATATATCAAATAGAATAAAAGAAAGGGATCAGTGAAATATAAGTGGTCTTACCATACATTTGTTTCTGTTGTTGAGATAGATAGATGAAGATATTAATGGAGTCTAAAGGACTATATTTTTGGCTAGCACAACAAGCTGTTTTATGTATGAGCTGCATGTAATTATATTGAAAACAAACTTTGCTTCAAGAACATTTTTGGCTCCGCAGTGCAATAACACAAAGGGCCTTTGTTGTGCTCTCAGCAGAGATATTTATGGTTGCTAAGGACTTATTAAAGAACAGTTTAATCTGGTGGTATTCATCCACTAACTCAAATTTAAATGTAGTGACTTGTGTTCATACAAATCATAATTACTAATATGATCAACCAGACAAAGATTTCTGAAACTAGAAATGGGATTGCTCTACAGATTCAGACTTAGAACAGCAATAAAGAGTTGGGTTTCAGATCCAGGGCTTTGAACAAGCCAGAAGGGAAAAAGCGACAAAAGGCTTTGCATCATTCACATCGATTATAATTATCTTCAGCTGAATTGAAAATTAAGCTCTTGGTCTCTTAAATGGAAAAAAAAGTCATGAAGAGCAGAGGGAGCAAAGTAGCTGTTGGGAAGAAAGGAATCTCAGGGCAAAGTGGGTTTGTGAACATCTGCCAGAAGCTCCTACAGGACCTTATGAAGCTGGGTAAGGAGACTGCTTTCCTCTAGCTCACCTAAAACTGCCACGATGTTAAAGGATTACTTTCAGAAATTCTGCTTTCCTGAAGTTTTTCCTGCCTGACCTGTGGGACTTGGGAAGTATCCAACATCAACTTTCTGTTCTACTTCAAACTCAGTATGACCATGGACAAGCTCTTTAGGGCAATATTCAGACCACTTGCTATCAGTAATGCAATTGCTTTGGCATCTAGGTTTAAGAGTGTGCCATTCAGCAATTATGAGCACTGTTTATACAAGACTGGAAGACCCAGCTTCCTTATGGCACCATTGGAGGAAGTATTTATGACAGTGAAGTTAACTTGAACTAGTCTGGATATAGCTCCTGTTCATTCTTTTGCTTTGACTTCCCAGCTGTAAAATAGACAGTCAGTATTTGTCTCACTGGGTTCCTGTAAAATTAAATGTTTTAAAAAACTATGAAGCACTGAGATACTGCCAGAAGGGAGGTTATATAAATGTAATCCAATTATATAAGCTTCTTCAGGTGACTTGCACTTTCATTACCATAACCTTCTGCTATGTCCTTGTTGTTTATTCATGCTATTAGTGGTTGCAGATACTAGATGTTATTTCAGATGAGGAATCGCAGTCTTATTTTCTTTACTCAGTGAAGAATTTTGTTTTGGTCATGCAAGCTGCTTGCATGTCACATTGGCTCCATCCGTAGTTACAAACACCAAATGCTTTGACCAAGCAGGGATGGTTTTCTGAAGAATTTCAGAATTTCCTTACTACAGTATGTCCCTCCTTGCAATTTCCATTACCTGTAGCTACCATTTAACTCAAAGTATTTTGTGACCATATGGGAAATTACAGCAGTGTTTGGTCAGAAGGAGGTACATGTATTAGGCGCAGGAAATAAGTAGACCAACTTAGCATCTTCATCAGTTCACTGTTTACAACTTATTCCTTGACATTGTGCTTTCTTTAGTTATTAACCAAATAATTAACTGTAATAATTAACTGTTAAATTAACAGTTAATTAACAAAAAGCACCAGATTCTAAGCAGATCATTGTTCTAAGCGATCAATGACATTGTTCTGTTGTTTCCTTTAGAAGAAGCCTGGAAAATATTACCGTCTTCCATGCGTAAGGAAATCCTGAGCTGTGAGTATCACACATTTTATTATTTTAATTAATTCCATGCATCCAGTCCTTGAAGATTGTAACAAAAATGTCACTGTGTGCGCCTGTAACACAAATGTGATTTTTGCTGGTTTATGGAAGCTTCATGTATATGTTCTCTATGAGTAGAAAAAAACTGAAGAATGTCCTACCAGATGTGCAAAGCACCCTTTATAGCTGTAGGCTGCCCATAGGATTGGATTTGTAAGTCTATCACCTGTACAATACATTTGCATTTAGGCACTACTTCTAGAAGTGAGGCCAGGATATTAGGACAAAAGAATGAGAAGAGCTTTGATTTATTAGCTACAACTAGCTAGATGAGTAACGGAATAGGCTATGTTACTAAGCATACTCTTTATGCTTCAGATAACTGTTTGTTAACCAGACACCCTATTAAAACAGATCTTGTTCTAGACAGACTATTAAACCAAGCCATGAACAGTAAGCCCTCATCAAGAGAGCTTTAAACTAGGTTCAAAGGGGAAAGGGGGAAATACCAGGCCCATTAGAGATGAGCCTAGACGTGGCATGCTGAGGGTAGGAGTGGATTTGACAGTTCAGCTCAAGTGCATCTACACTAATGCACGCAGTATGGGCAACAAACAAGAGGAGCTGGAGGCCATTGTACAGCAGAACAGCTGTGACCTAGTGGCCATCACAGAAACGTGGTGGGACGAGTCTCATATCTGGAGTGCTGCAATGGATGGCTATAAGCCCTTCAGAAGGGATAGGCGAGGAAGGAGAGGAGGTGGGGTTGCTCTCTATGTTAGGGAGTGTTTTGATTGTATAGAACTCAATGATTGTGATGATAAATTTGGATGCTTATGGGTAAGAATGAGGGGAAGGGCTAACAAGGCTGATACCCTGCTGGGAGTGTGTTATAGGCCACCCTCCCAGCAGGAGGAAGCAGGAGGAAGCAGATGAGGCATTCTATAAGTAGCTGGCAGAAGTCTCGCAATCACTCCCCCTTGTTCATGTGGGAGACCAATTTGCCAGACATCTGCTGGAAATACAACACACTGGAGAGGAAGCAGTCTAGGAGGCTTTTGGAGTGTGTGGAAGAGAACTTCCTGACATAGCTGGTAAGTGAGCCTACCAGGGGTGGAGCGTCGCTTGACCTGCTGTTCACAGAGAAGGATGGAGGCTGTCAGGCTTAGTGACCATGAAATGATAAGCGTTCTCGATCCTTGGTGAAGTAAGGAGAGCTACCAGCAAAACCAGTGACGTGGACTTCCAAAATGCAGATTTTAGGCTGTTTAGGATGCTGGTTGGGAGAGTCCCTTGGGAGACTGTCCTGAAGGGCAAGGGATCCCAGGAAGGCTGGACATTCCTCAAGAGGGAGGTCTTAAAAGAACAGGAGCAGGCTGTCCCCATCTGCAGAAAGACAAAGTGACAGAGAAGAAGACCAGCCTGGCTAAACAGAGAGATTTTCCTGGGACTCGGGGGAAAAAAGGAGAGTCTACCACCTCTGGAAGAAGGGTCAGGCAACCCAAAAAGAGTACAGGGATCTTGCCAGGTCATGCAGAGTTAAAATTAGGAAGGCAAAAGCCCAACTGGAACTCAACCTGGCTGCAGTAGTAAGAGATAATAAAAAATGTTTTTACAAAGACATGAACAACAAAAGGAGAGCTTTGGAGAATCTCCATCCCTTGTTGGATGCAGGAGGGAACATTATCACCAAGGACAAGGAAAAGGCTGAGGTGCTTAATGCCTTTTTTGCCTCAGTGTTCAATAGTCAGACTAGTTATCCTCAGGGTATTCAACTCCCTGAGCTGATAGAGAGGGACAAAGAGCAGAATAACCTTCCCACAGTCTAGTTAATGAGCTGCTACGCCACTTGAACACACAGAAGTCTATGGGGCCAGATGGGATCCACCGGAGAGTACTGAGGGAGCTGGCAGGGGAGCTTGCCAAGCCACTCTCCATCATTTATCAACAGTCCTGGCTAACAGGGAGGTCCCAGAAGACTGGAAACTTGCCAATGTGACACCCATCTACAAGAAGGGCTGTAAGGAGGACCCAGGGAACTACAGGCCTGTCAGTCTGACCTCGGTACCGGGGACAATTATGGAACGACTCATCTTGAGCGTGCTCACACAGTACGTACAGGACAACCAGGGGATCAAGTCCAGCCATCATGGATTCATGAAAGGAAGGTCATGCTTGACTAACCAGATCTCCTTCTATGACCAGGTGACCCGCCTAGTGGATGAGGGAAAGGCCATGGATGTCATCTACTTGGACTTTAGCGAGGCCTTTGACACCGTGTCCCACAGCATTCTCCTAGAAAAGCTAGTGGCTCATGGCTTAGACAGGAATACTCTTTGCTGGACTGAAAACTGAATGGCCGACCCCAGGGAGTCGTGGTGAACAGTTAAATCCACATGGTGGCCAATCACCAGTGGTGTTCCCCAGGGATCAGTTTTGGGGCCTGTCCTGTTTAACATCTTTCTCAATGACCTGGATGAGGGGATTGAGTGCTCCCTCAGTAAGTTTGCTGATGATACCAAATTGAGCGGGTGTGTTGATCTCCTTGAGGGTAGGGAGGCTTTGCAGAGGGATCTGGACAGGCTGGACTGATGGGCTGAGGCCAGTTGTATGAGGTTCAATAAAGCCAAGTGGCAGGTCCTGCACTTTGGTCACAATAACCCCTTGCAATGTTACAGGTTCGGGGGAAGAGTGGCTGGAAAGCTGCCCAGCAGAGAGGGACCTGGGGGTGCTGATCAACAGCCGGCTGAACATGAGCCAGCAGTGTGCCCAGGTGGCCAAGAAGGCCAATGGCATCCTGGCCTTCATCAGAAGTAGTGTGGCCAGCAGGACTAGGGAAGTGATTGTGCCCCTGTACTTGGCACTGGTGAGGCCGCACCTTGAATCCTGTGTTCAGTTTAGGGCCCCTCACCACAAGAAGGACATTGAGGTGCTGGAGCAGCTCCAGAGGAGGGCAACGAAGCTGGTGAAAGGTCTGGAGCACAGGTCTTATGAAGAGTGGCTGAGGGAACTGGGGCTGTTTAGTCTAGAGAGGAGGAGGCTGGGGGGAGACCTTATCACTCTCCACAACTACCTGAAAGGAGGTTGTAGTGAGGTGGGTGCTGGCCTCTTCTCTAAAGTAACAAGTGATAGGACAAGAGGAAATCACCTCAGGTTGCACCAGGGGAGGTTTAGGCTGAATGTTAGAAAAAAATTATTCACTGAAAGAGTGATCAGGCATTGGAACAGACTGCCTAGGGAAGTGGTAGAGTCACCATCCCTAGAAGTGTTCAAGAAACGTGTAGATGTGGTGCTTAAGGACATGGTTTAGTGAGTTAGGTGGTGTTGGGTTGAAGGTTGGATTTGATGATCCTTGACGTTTTTTCCAACCTTTATGATTCTATGATTCTAAAGACATACCTAATAGGGACCGCAGTCCATCCTTACTTTTAGTGCCTCTGCTGTAGTTACCTACACTGTGTGACTGTTGGTTTGCTTGATCCTGGCTATTCATCTGCGTTGCAGGGAAGCGCACCAGCCCAGAGGTCTAGAGTGAAGCGCTTTGGTCTGTCAGCATTGAATGGTCACCTGTGCGATCTGCCCGACTATTTATAATCCCAGGGAAAACTGATTTATATCCATTATTTTCTGTGTATATTAGGGAGAACAGAATAGTTAACTAGTGATTTGCAGAGGATTTCTGCGTGGTATATGCTCAAAGCTTTGAAACAAGGGACAGATCCTTGTTTGACCAAACAATTTTCTGCATACAATTTGAAAAATGCTGGCAGTTACCATTTGGACATATTCCTACCTCCTTTCTGTCCTCAGCTGAGGACAACTCCCTGACACAGCTTTTCAGTAGCACCTCAGGGTACTCTAAGATAAATATTCTGTTAAAAATTACAAGTGAAAATCAAAGGTCTGAGTTGTAATACTGTTACACCTTGGGCAGTTCGTAAAAATTCTGTCCAGCATAAATGTAAGCACGAACAGACCATAATTCTTTACTTTCGTATTCCTGTGCAGCCTTCCTTCTGTAGGCTTACATGACAAAAGTAATGAACTATTTTAATTTTCTAGCTAAAGGCAACTGGAGTGTGAGCTGTCCTGGCAATGCTCTCACACCTTTTCAGTGTCCCATATTGATACGTGGGAAGAAGCTAGTGGGTAAGAAAAAGTCAGGTGTATCAACTTTGTGCCACCAAAGGATTGCTGAGTTTCCAGGCAAACACAGTTAATACAGTTTCTGCCCCTTTGTGCTGCTGTATCAGTGTGAATAGAATGGAGGACATCCAGCTTCAGGTCCCCCCCAAAAAAAAAGAAAAAGAAAAAGTAAATTGTCTTTCAGGTCAATGGTGCAAATACTAATTTTCTCTAGGAGTGCTGTCTGCCTAGTAGAACCAGCAGAACCAGTCACATTAAACACAGGTGTAGCAGCATGAAAGTAGGGTGGAATAACAATGATTTGTTTGAGACAAGAATTCTCATATGAATAAAAGCATTGGGAAAGGCAGTAGAAAGTTTAAAGAATATAGCCTTAATTTGCTGTTCGGTTATGGGGCAGTCTAGCCAGGATAGCAGACAGAAACCTGGCAAGGTCTAGCCCTCTAGAAAGCAGTGGCTGCAGTGGATGCAGCACTGAATGCCTGTCAGATCAGCAAAATTCTGTCCTATTGTGTGGTAGATGCAGTGTTGTATGGCATGTAATATTATACACAGTGTCTCTTTGCCTCTGTATTACTCACTGTGTAGGACAAACACAAGTAGCCAGATTTAAGAACATGTGGTTAAATTTCTTAAATACTAAGAACTAAATTTTGGAAATCTGCATCTGAATTATGTCAGAACTTCGGAGTAGTGTTAGGGGGAGCAATGAGAAGGTGGTGTTAAGATATATTTTAAGTTTTACATTTGTTAACTGTCTTCCAACTTTTTTTTCCACTGTCCTGTGCCTTATAATTTAAAATCTGTGTGTCTACATTGTATGCCATATGATTTTTAAAATAAGAGCTGTCTTGGCCATATTCAAGGAAAAACTTCAGTCCAGCCCTTTTATTGTGGCAGTAAAATATGACTGAAATTTTGCACATTTGAATACTTAATTACCTTTGACAGTTCTTGTAAAGAAGATACTTCCTTGTGGAGTAACAAATACAGGTGTAATTAATTCTGTTCTGAAATTAAATAGAAATTAATTGCTCTTCTGATTTCTGTGTCTACAAACCTGAGAAGCCATTTGAGGTTCCACCTTCGCCCACCCTGTAGCCATACAAAGAGTCGCCAGGAGGCAGTATTTGTACAGATTCCTACGATCCTGTGTATTTATTTGGTGAGATTTCATCATACAGAAAAAGTCTGAGCTGAAATTCTATAGTGACAAACAAGACTTTTAGAAAGCTTTTGTCTTAGTAGGACACATCTTTGATTTTCCATGAAGTTGTAGTACTGGGATACTACTGAGAAATGCCTTTTTACAGAAAGGTTTGTAGGAAGAGCTAGCAGCTTCCAGTAGGCCAGCTGACATAACTAAAAAAAAGAAAACCAACAAAAAAATGCAAACTTTCCTGCATACAATCCTTTGTTTTTACAGGAAAAGTGTTCCCTCCCAAATGTGGCAGAACACTGCTGCTTGACCTAAAGAAGTACACTCTTTTTATTCTTGTTTTTATTTTTTGGGTGGAACTGCCCTGCTTTTGTTGTTTGTTTCTTTGTTTGATTAGAAACAAAAATTGATGAAGGGATTTTGCATAACACCTACTATAAAGCTTGCTACTCTGTCTGCCAAAAAGCAAAGACTAGGCTACTGGGCTGAACATGCTTGGTGTCTTTCCAGCACTCTTTTGATTTGCAAATGGATAAATTACAAAGCAGGGCTTATTTACTTTTGACTGTTTCATTCCCATGTTTCAGTTGTCACTTGATCTCTTTCTGCAATTACACTGAAATTATGACATGCAAACGTTTGCAAATGAGTATTACAAACCATGCTTGAACCACCCATCAATAACTAGTAATGCTTGTAAAGCATTTTTTGATCAATGCATACTTGCTGTTGCTTTGTTAGTCATAAAATAGAATCATGCTTCTTCCTATTCTAAACATACATTTCTTCAATCTGCTTTGAACTTAATTTCCTAGCAACTACTCTTCACTCTGATTGTATCAAGTCCTGTTACCCAAGTGTGCTTTTCTTTTCAGATTTACAACTTTATGGACACAGAATTTCTGAGGTAAAGTTGACCAAAATATATGGAAAGTCCATCTTCATATTGCTAAAGTTGGGATATAATTGATTGCTGTGTCAGGAGTTGTGTATATACAGAGGTATACATTGTTAACCAAATTTAGTATCATGATTCCATGAAATTTTATGTAGTGGAGGTTGGTATCTCATATAAAACTTAGGCCAGATATAATCTCTTTCAATAAAGTGGAACATAAAGAAAAGGTAATGAAGAATTTCTGTAAGAAATCAGCCAGATGCTGAAATAATATATTTTATAATAATATTCTGCCCATCCTATTTCAATGGTGTCTACACTTTAAATTAGATTAGTTTGTTTGATATTTTATAAAGTCAATGGAGTGGAACAAGACAGATATCTGAATTTCCTTCTTTTAATGCTTAGGTTAAAAAATGTCACTTTACCAGGAACTGTGTTTGTGAACAGAGTTGAAAAAGAAGGTATGAGCTACAAACCCCATTAGGAAGAAATTTGTAATACATGGAGATTCCAGATTTGGTAGGATTCCTAGAAAACTCTCTTTTCAAAAGAACAGGGAAGAACCCTGGGTTTTCTGTGATTTTGTACCTTACTCCAAAAATTTCCTTTCTTACAAAAAAAATCATGCTTTCCTGTGTTTTACAGATAAATCATGCCAACACCTGGCCATTAAATAGCAGGGGTTTAGGTCTTTTTTGCATGGGATTATGAAAAATTTCAGAGCTGACTTAAAGTGTATCCATCTTCTCGTGTGCAGCATGGAGAGGTCATCGTTTCTGAAGTTTATGGTTTGTTCATATCCTTCTTGTCCTGACATTCAGCTTTGTGAGTAAAGGTTTATTCTTTAGATAGCAAAGACTTTGGATTTTCTTGTCTGGATATGAACTTCCAAGGCTCAGATCACTTCACTTCTGCTTCCGGATTTTAAAAAAAAGCCCAAAACATAGAGGTAGGAAGCTCTGGGTAAAGATCCAATGGAGGTGATCTCTAGGTTTATGATGAATCACAGACTCAGAGGACACAGGGAAAGAATGAGTGAACAGGGTCTGCTTAATTGAGAGAAACAAGGAATGTATGTAAATCTTCAAATATATAAAAGACTTCAGCAAAGACAAAGGGAATAAATTCTTCATGTTTGTAATGAGCTGGAAAGAAATAATGGATTTAAATTCCATAAAGGAATATTCAAATTTGGAGAAATCTGTTAAGAAAAGTGATGTAAATAGACTGCCTGGGGTTGGCACGGAAGGTCAATCATTAGATGTGTTTCCAAAAAGGTTAAACAAATGGCGTCTTCTATGAATAGCTGATACTGCCTTAGGGTACTAAATACAGGAGCGGGCCTTCTAAAGCCCCTTTCACTTCCTGTCTAAGTTTTCAAATAGGCTTTCTATCAAAACAAATTTCCCAGGATTGTGCTCTCAGCCTGCCTTATTTTCTTAACAAGTCATGTAATAAACTGTTAGAAAGCTTTAAAAATATAATTGTTCCCTTACCCCTAACTAAGATCTTACACAGAAAGAAATGGGAAATAAGGCTTTGTTGGCTTTGCTGGTTGTTTTTTGTTTGTTTGTTTGTTTGTTTGTTTGTTTGTTTTGAGGGGGGTATGGGTTGGATTTGATTTAGGGTTTTTTTTGACAATTTGGGGTTCTGCAGTGATCAGTAAAGCAAACTGTCAACTTGTTTTCATCCCACTGTCAATTCTTTTCTAAGATCAGCCTGTGATATGAATCAAACAGGGATTGTATAGCTTTACCCTTGAGTCAACTCTCATGTTTAATGGTTTCAAATAGCCTTTAAAATATTTCTTGTCATTGTTGGTGTCTGTTAAAATTAATCCTTTTTAAACTGGGTATCTAAAAATAAATGCTTAAAATAATACTTTATCAATCTCTTAAATACAATGGTTCTTTAATATTCTTTGTTGTGAAGTGAACTCATTCACTTCATTACAAATTTCTGCATGTTTGGACAATTTCAAAAAAATCAGCCCAGCTTCTTCTATGGAGTATGATGGTCAAGCTGCATCCTTTGCCACAGGAAGTCCCTAAACTAGTAATTGTTCAAAACACTTGTTTTTAATCATAGCTTCTGTTTAAGCCACTTTATCAGGCATATGTCTTTAATGCTGTGTGCATTTTGGTGGTGATCAGAGATCTGGACTTTCTGTTTCATAGATTTTGCATTATTCCACTTTCTGCAGGGAGAACGTCTAGAAGGGTTTAGGAATGAGATGAGTTTAAGCTAGTGCATGTATACTTACATGGATGCTTTCCAAATAATCTACATTTTAAAATAAAAAAATTTCTTGATTTGTCTACTTTGGCTTTCAGGCAAAATTTCCAGCTAGTAACAATCTCAATTTCTTACAAGCTTGGTGAAGGCAGATGGATTTTTCTAAAATCTGTATGCCACTGACAGTCTGGAAAGGATACCTGAAGTTTCCCATTCTGCAGAATATCAACATGGATAGAAATAATGAAATAAGCTTCTACGCAAAAAAGGAGTCCAACAAAAGCTTTCAATAATAATTTTGAGAATGATATTTTCATAAAGGTAGTGTCTTTAATGTAGAATAGGTGGGAATGAGATTCTAGAAAGAAATCAAAGTTGTGAGATATTTCACAAAAATAAACTATGTAAATGTGTCCTTTATGGGTTCCAAATGTAGTGATACCCTTCTTAAGAAAACCCTTTTCAACAAACATCCATGTTTTTTCTTAGAATCATAGAATAGTACAATTGTTTGGGTTGGAAGCAACTTTAAAGATCACCTAATTCCAAGCCCCCTGCCATGGGTAAGGGACACCTTCCACTAGACCGGGTTGCTCAAAGCCTCATCCAGCCTGGCCTTGAACACCTCGAGGGATGGGGCATCCACAGCTTCTCTGGGCAACCCGTTCCAGTGTCTCACCACCCTCACAGTAAAATATTTCTTCCTAATATCTCATCTAAATCTACCCACTTTCAGTTTAAAAAGTCCCCCTCCAGCTTTCTTTAGTCCCCCTTCAGGTACCAGAAACCTGCTATAAGGTCTCCCCGGAGCCTTCTCTTCTCCAGACTGAACAACCCCAACTCTCTCAGCCTGTCTTCAAATGGGAGGTGCTCCAGCCCTCTGACCATCTTCATGGCTCTCCTCTGTGCTCTGTCCACCAGCTCTATGTCTTTCTTATGTTGGGGGCCCCACAGCTGAAAATAGTACTCCAGGTGGGGTCTCACGAGATTGGAACAGAGAGGTAGAATCACCTACCTCAACCTGAAGGTCATGCTTCTTTTCACACAGGCCAGGATATGGTTGGCTTTCTGGGCTGCACGCGTACATTGCTTGGTCATGCTGAGCTTCTCATCAACCCACACCCCCAAGTCCTTTTCTTGAGGGCTCCTCTCAAGCCATTCTCCTCCCAGCCTGTATTTATGCTTGGGATTGCTCAGACACACATGCAGGACCTTGCCTTTGGCCTTGTTGAACTTCAGGAGATTTGCACAGGCCCACCTCTGAAGCCTGTCAAGGTCCCTCTGGATGGCATCCCTTCCCTCCAGTGTGTCAACCGCACCACACAGCTTGGCAGCATCGGCAAACTTCCTGAGGGTGCACTTGATCCCACTGTCCATGTTTCCAACAAAGAGATTAAACAGCAATAGTCCCAATACCAACCCTGCAGAATGCCACTCATTACCAGTCTCCACTTGGACACTGAGCTGATGACCACAACTCTTTGAGTGCAAGCATCCAGCCAATTCTTTATCTACTGAGTGGTCCATTTGTCAAATCCATGTCTCTTCAATTTAGAGACAAGGATGTCACGTGGGACAGGGTCAAATGTTTTGCACAAGTCCAAGTAGATGATGTCAGTTGCTCTTCCCTTATCCACCAATGCTGTAACTTCTTCATAGAAGGCCACCAAATTTTTCAGGCATGATTTGCCCATAGTGAAGCCATGTTGGCTGTCACTGATCACCTCCCTATTTTCCATGTGCCTTAGCATAGTTTCCAGGAGGACCTGCTCCTTGATCTTGCCAGGCACAGAGGCGAGACTGATTGAGCTGTTCTCCAGGTCTTCCTTTTTCCCTTTTTAAAAATGGGGGTTATGTTCATGGAAGCATAAATAATATATTGAACAGAAAATAACTAAAATGAAATTTTTAACCAAAAACAACAAAAAACCCAAAACAAATAAAATTATAAACTATAAAAACCATTAGCCCCCCAAAATGATGGAAACACCCCAAAAATGTTTCCCCTTCTTGAGTCAGTGGGAACTTCACCAGACTGCCACAACTTCTCAGATATGATGGATAGTGGCTTGGCAACTTCACCTGCCAGTTTGCTCAGGACCCATGGATGCATCTTATGAGGTCCCATGGACTTGTGCACCTTCAAGTTCCTTAGAGGGCCTTGAACCTGATCTCCTGCTAGAGTGAGTGGTTCTTCATTCCCTCAGTCCCTGCCTTTGCCTTATGAGACTTGAGTGGTGTCGCTTGAGCACTTGCCACTGAAGACTGAGGCGAAAAAGTCATTGAGTACCTCAACCTTCTCCATATCCTAGGTAACCAGATCTCCGGTTTTCTTCTGGAGGGGGCCCACATTTTCTCTAGTCTTCATCACTGATGTACCTATAGAAACTTTGCTTGCTGTCCTTGATGTCCCTGGCCAGATTTAATCCTATCAGGGCTTTAGCTTTCCTCACCTGATCCCTGGCTGCTCAGACAACTTCTCTCTATTCCTCCCAGTTACCTGTTCTTGTTTCCACCTTCTGTAGGCTTCCTTTTTTTTTTTTTTTTTTTTTTTTTTTTTTTTTTTTTTTTTTTTTTTTTTGTATGAGATTGTCCAGGAGTTACTTGTTTATCCATGCAGGCCTCTTGGCCTTTCTGCCTGACTTCCTCTTTGCTGGGATCCATCACTCCCCAGCTTGGAGGAGGTGATCCTTGAATATTAGTCAGCTTTCTTGGGCCCCTCTTCCCTCCAGGGCTTTATCCCATGGGACTCTTCCAAGCAGATCCCTGAAGAGTCCAAAGTCCGCTCTCCTAAAGTCCAGGGTAGTGAGTTTGCTGTGTGCCCTCCTCACTGCCCTGAGGATCTCGAACTCCACTCTTTCATGGTCACTGCAGCCCAGGCTATCCTTGAACTTCACATTCCCCACCAGCACTTCCTTGATGGTGAGAACAAGTCCAGCATGGCACCTCTCTTTGTTGGCTTCTCTGTCACTTGGAGAAGGAAGTGATCATCAAAATATCCAGAAACCTGGCTTGCTTATGCCCCGCTGTGTTGTCTCTCCAACAGATAATTGGGGTGGTCAAAGTCTCCCATAAGTATCAGGGCTTTTGACCACGAGACTGCTACTGTCTGTCTATAGAGGGCCTCATCTGCTCAGTGTTCCTGGTCTGGTGGCCTGTAGCAGACCCCCACTGTAATGTCCCCTGTCCCTGCCCTCACTTTAATTCTGACCCACAAGCTCTTGGTTGGCTCCTCATCCATCCCCAGGCAGAGCTCCATGCACTCCAGCTGGTCATTGACATAGAAGACAACACCCCCTCTGCGTCTCCTTGCCTGTCCTTCCTAAAGAGCCTGTGTCCTTCCATTACAACCCTCCAGTCATAGGAACCATGAAATCATAGCTCTGCAGGTGTGTGATCATCTCTAACTCTTCTTGTTTATTCCCCATCCTATGCATTTGCATGGAGGCACTGAAGTTGGGCTCCCAGTGAAGCTGACTTAACTGGTTGGAAAGGCTGGAATTCCTTTGTGCTGCTCTTGAGGTGCTCTCCTGCTGACCCGTGATCCTTCTCCAAGCTCTGGGCATCTGCTGCTGGCTCTGGCATCAGACTGGTAGGATTGGTATGGCTTGAGGTTCCCCTCCCCTTTCTTAAGTGGACTGATCTATTTCCTAACAGGATTTTTCTTATCTTCAGATAGCTAAGATTCTAAAGTGAATCATTCAGCTTAAAAAAAAAAAATTGGATGGTCTGCTACTCTTATAAACAGCAGTTATATTTTAAAAAACATCAGTTTTTCAGTGCTATTTTGAGATAACCCCATGTTTCCCACAATATGCCCAGAAATCAGCATGTGTTGTTACTGGGGGTATGTTATCTATTAGAGCTCTTATGATTTAAGGTGTGAAGATAAGACAATACTATTCCATCATATTAGTTTTCATTCATTTGTTTATTTTTTTTTAATTTCAGAATGATCGCTTAAGCTTTTTAGGCTCCAGAAGAGTTATATCTTTTTTTATATGGTACCCTGAAACAAAAGCAGTAAGTTATTTACCTGTCATTTTTCTTTCCTAAAAGTTATCTGAACCTTTCTTCTGCATATAAGAAATTCCTTCAACATCTTGGTCTCCTTGTCTTTTGATTGCAGTTATAAGGTGTATTTTCCAGTTTACTTTTATTCTCTTTAAATCAAGAAAATGACTATAGATAACTGTGTGTCCGAAGGATGGGCAGCTTATGTGTCCCTGAAGTAGCCCTCAACCTTAAGGGCTGAGGAAGCTCCTATGTAATCCCCAACTGAAAACAGGAGTGATTAATACCATATTTATAGATAGCTTTTTCTCTTTTCACAAGTGAGTTAAACCAATTATTACTTTGCATGTATTTCTGTGTCTACCCAAATAATGGCAGCTAGCTAAACCAAAGCTCAATTATTATGAGAATCCAGACCTCCTGACTGTGTATTCTCTAAACTATTTGTTGAGAGGAAGATTTTATTATCAAAGTTTGACATACTTAATCTGTAATCACATTCTTTCTGCATTTTGCCTCTTTCATTACATGTTAACTGATAAATCAACAGGGTACTCAACTTTACAGGTTTTCTTGCAAAGTAGGAGATGGTCTGTAGATAAATCATTGTAACATTTACACAACTGCAGTGGATTAGAACTTCTGTTTCTGGAAGAGCTCCTTCAGCTGTTGCTCACTTGTTGCTTCTTTCTGTTGCATCAGCTCCCTGGCTCCTTTGGTCACTCCCCAGCCATCTGGCTTTGACATAGAAGGACAATATGGCCTGCCTGAAGCAGGCTTCAGGTTCTCCCAGTATTCTTTTCTTGCCCTAAAGAAAGAACAGGAAGTTTAGGGGGGTTCCCAGCACCTCACATTACTAAAGGAAATGTGGCTTAAATCACCATTGCAAAGGGTCATTGAACTTGCACAGACTGACTTTATATTTACAGGCGTGTGAATGAAAGCACACAATTAAATGCTACATGCTTAAAAAGTACCTTTTAATCCTTGAAAGGAACACTGCAAGCCACTCACTCTCAGGAGCGGTTTAAGAGGAGTCTGGCAGTTTTTGATCTTGACTGTCATGAATTACTTTCATATTAATTCAGACCAAATCTTCATTTTACAAAGGGATGAGAATTTCTAGAGCTCTCCTACTGCCCCTTCACTCCTTTCCCTACTCCCAGATCAGATTTAGTTCTTCAAAATTAACACATAGAACATTTACAGTGATATTTAGACCTTCATATCATTTAAGACAATCTGCTGCATGGATCAATATAACCCTTTGCAAGGAGTACGTTGGTGTGCTTTCCAGTTTGTATATAGATATATATATATATACCTTGCTCTGACCCAGGGTTTGGTATGCATGCTCAGGCCACTGCCCCAGTTACCATGTTTCTCAGAGCCTTCTGGCAAAAATCCTCTTTCAGGACCCAGCTCCTCAGCTATTGCTCGGATGTGATATGGCTCAAATCCACAGCAACCTCCAATGTAACGAATTCCTAAGTCATAGGCCTTTCTTGCATATTTTTGAATATCCCATCTGGTTAGAATTCTTGGCTCCAGACCTGAAAAGACATTCCGATCTTAAGTTTCCACCATAATAAAAAAATGTGCTGAAATGGAGTAAGAAATCATGTTGTTGACACACTTGCAGATTGTTTGCAAAACTGGGTGTAGAGGTAGATATACTTGTTTGAACTGTTGAGCTAGAATTAATGATGCAAACTTTCAGAAGTCTAGCTTTTAGATTCTGCTATGCTATGCTTGTTGTAAGCTTTTTTGGCCTCGCAAAACAGCACCCGAGATTCTCTGAGACTGAACAAGCCCTAAGTCACATGCTTGCAATTCTGCCAGCGTTCTTAGCTGGAATACTGGAGAACTCACAATGCTATGCCTGCACCTGTAAAGAGTTCCTAATAAACAATCAATATCTAGGAAATCTGATTACAGTATCTGATCACCATCTGTGCAAGGAGAAGGCATCAGCTTATCTGCAACAGGAATAAGCCTGCTCATTATTCCTCAGGCATGCTTACTACACTGTTTTCCATGATCAGTTGCAGCCAGTTGTTCCACTGACAGATGGGATCTGTTGCTATTTCTTTGCCCATCCCTTATGTAGGTATAATTGCAGCCATAAGCAGCATGCTGCCTTAAACCACTTTGTTTCTTGTGGAAAGTTCTGTGTGTAGATAAGTTAGGACACAATCTTTAAATCCCTCTCCCTGTTGCAGGCTGTGGTGAGCAGAGTGAAGGATAAGAGAGCTGAGAAGAAAGACTTGTGGAAGGAAAGGAGTAGAAAGTAAAAAGAACAAAGAAAAGCACACCTCAAAGGAAGGAGGCACAAGAGTGGCAGAACTGAGAAGAAAAGACCAGAGACTGAAAAGAAACTTGAAGGACTAAAAACAGGACTAAAGGAATAAAAATCCTCCCAGATCTTTATGCATATGTGCAGGAAATAAACAAGCATGGTTATCAGGTAAGTGGAGCATAATGTCTGTGCGCTGAACACTCTTCTGGGCAAAGAAGCTGTGGTGAGGTAGTAAGGGAGAAAAAGCCAGCCTCTCTGCTGTGTGAGCCTATGTCCTTTCCCAAAAATGCCTAACATGCAAGAAGGTGATACAAAGCAAATACACTGCAAGTCCAATGAGTAGTTAAAGTGCAGAAAATAAAAAGCACAAGGAAAAAAATGAAATGTTCTTAAACAGAAAATTATTGCTCTCTGAGGGAACGACTAGACAAAGGAAAAGTAGATGTCTAGTACCAGAAAGAAAACAAGATGAAGCTATCTTAGAAACCTGTTTAAATAAAAGTAGGCTTGTGTACACTCCTGCAAATGTGAGAGAAAGAATAAGCAGCACAAATTCATTATTTCCTAATCTGTCATACATCATAAAAAAGCTAATGCAAAATTGATACAAAATTATCAACAGCAAGAATGCAGCATCTTGCACTCCATCTACATGCACATAAGCAATTCAACTCCAGGGGAAGAGCATAGTGTTTCTCTGGCTTCTCCATCACCCATCATGTCACAATCCATGGGACCTGATGAGATGCATCCATGGGTCCTGAGGGAACTGGCAGATGAATTTGCCAAGCCACTATACATCATATTTGATAAGTCATGGCAGTCTGGTGCTGACTGGAAAAGGGGAAACATAACCCCCATTTTTAAAAAGGGAAAAAAGGAAGACCTGGAGGACTACATGTGCCCAGCAAAACCAAGGAGCAGGTCCTCCTGAAAACTGTGCTAAGGCACATGGAAAATAGGAAGGTGATCAGTGACAGCCAACATGGCTTCACTATGGGCAAATCATGCCTGAAAAATTTGGTGGCCTTCTGTGAAGAAGTTACAGCATTGGTGGATAAGGGAAGAGCAACTGACATCATCTACTTGGACTTGTGCAAAACATTTGACCCTGTCCCACGTGACATCCTTGTCTCTAAATTGAAGAGACATGGATTTGACAAATGGACCACTCAGTGGATAAGGAATTGGCTGGATGGTTGCACTCGAAGAGTTGTGGTCATCGGCTTAATGTCTAAGTGGAGACCAGTGATGAGTGGTGTCCCTCAAGCATCGGTATTGGGACCACTATTATTTAACATCTTTGTTAGCGACATAGACAGTGGGATCGAGTGCACCCTCAGGAAGATGACACCAGGTGGAGTAGTGTGGTTGATATTCTAGAGGCAAGAGATGCCATCCAGAGGCCAAGGGACCTTGACAGGCTTCAGAGGTGGGCCTTGCAAATCTCCTGAAATTCAACAAGGCCAAATGCAAGGTCCTGCACATGGGTCAGGGCAACCCCAAACATAAATACATGCTGGGAAGAGAGTGGATTGAGAGCAGACCTGAGGAGGACTTGGGGGTATTGCTGGAGGAAAAACAGACCATGACCCAGCAATGTACGCTTGAAGCCCAGAAACCCAACCATATCCTGGGCTTCATCAAAAGCAGCATGACCAGGAAGTCAAGAGAGGTGATTCTCCCCTGTACTCTGGTTTTGTGAAACCCCACCAGGAGTACTGTGTTCAGTTCTGCAACCCTCAACATAAGAAAAACATGCACCTGCTCAAGTGGGTCCAGAGATGGCCACAAAGAGGATCAGGGAGATGGAGCACCTCCCATCTGAAAAAAGAGAGTTGGGGCTGTTTAGCCTGAGGAAGAGACAGCTCCAGGTAGACCTTATAGCAGCCTTCCATCAAGGGGGCCTACAGGAAGGATGGGGAGGCACTCTTATCAGGGAGTGTAGCGATAGGTAAGTTTTAAGCTGAAAAGGGGTAGATTAAATGAGATATTAGGAAGAAATTTTTCTACTGTGTTGTCCAGGGAAGCTGTGGATACCCCATCCCTGGAGGTGTTCAAGGCCAGGCTGGATGAGGCTTTGAGCAACCTGGCCTAGTGGAAGGTGTCCCTACCCATGGCAGGGGGGTTGGAACTAGGTGATCTTTAAGGTCACTTCCAACCCAAATAATTTATGATTCTATGAAACCGTCCTTGTACTTCAGGGATGTATAGACAGCAACTACCTAACCTCTCTGAAGGAGGGATAGATCTGGCCACACGTGGTGAAATAAGATGATTGAAAACAGGCAGTATTCTATGAAAAGAAGTTGCCAAATAGATCACATTTTATGGGGTCTTCCTCTTCCCAAAATTGACTAAAGTCTATTTTCCATGACTGTAAATGCATTTATTTTCTTGGCTTTAATCAGAATTAAGTATCTACAGTTTAACAGTTTATGCTAACATTTACAGTAAAAAGAGATTTAAATTTTCATCAAATTTTTCTGAGAAGATTGTAACCTGCTCCTAGATTTAACCCCTCTACATATCTACTCTTGAGATAATTGGGTATGCTTTGACTGCCTAAGACATTTCTTTCTAAAAGATTTTCCTTGCTTAACTAGTGACATTTCAGAGGAAATGTGGTATCACAAAAGGGAAAACACAGAAAAAAGGAAAAAGTTCTACAGAAGAAATACTGCTGACATCTAGATGCTGGACATACAACATAGGAAATACTTTTCTAGAAAGTGAGATCTTGTTGGCCTGTATGGAGGTTATGTACACTTCAAATATCTAAACACCTGTTCATGCATATTGCCTTCCACAAAAAAATCCCCAGTTAACTGGGTCAGTTTAACAATGATTTACCAAACTGCTTATCTGCTGTCAAGTGATCAGTTGCTGCTTCTGGGTATTGAAAAGATTCATAGAACCAGCCTTCTCCAATTGACTCAAATTTCTGAAAGCTGAGATCTCATACAGATTGCTTATAACATACAAGCCAAGAACCATAACAAAGAGTGACTCTTTCAAGTCCCTTGATTATGTACTGCATCTCTCATTTTTTTGCTTGGAATCAGGGTAATATGGATACGATGAGTTCCTAACACTTTTAAACATTCCAGAATATTTTCAGAACTCATATATGTTATTATCATTTAATGAATACCTCAGGCTCATGCTTTATTCTCTTTCCTTTGTTTATGTAAAGGGAGGAATTAAAAAAATCTTCCTGAAAATCATACCTGTCTTTCAATTTTTTTGCTACAAATTCAAGTTTCAAATGATTTAAGACCTTATAGTCTGATCTTGAAAAGAAGTGTGTATGATACCTAAAAGTAAAAGCATTCTATTTAATTTTCAAATGTTTAGATTGATTTTGTCCTCTTATCCTAAAAGGGATGTGATCTTCTACATCCCAGGTGGAAATAAGCCCTAAAGACAAAAGTCTTACATACACATGAAGTGGCAAAATCTTTCAGTCTTTGTAGAATTTCTCCTGACAGTACATGTGAAAAACCCATCTCGAAACTGCTAATCCATTTGTTAGCAACATCAGAGAACATATTCCCTCTTCTGGTTTCTCTCTAATCTCACTTAGACAGTTAAACTTAAAAGACTGACCTATTATGAGTAAAATAACCATGCACCTATATCAAATTCTGCATATGTATTGCACATTAAATCCCTTTTAAACATTATAGGTCATGTGGGATAGACATCACAGCAAAGAACACTGGAGAGCTCCAAGGCAAAGCATTTAAGTCTGTTTTTTTAGTATATTTGCTCATGTTTATTTCTTTGGACTGTTTACAGCTGTCCTGAACAAGGTTCTATAGCACAAGGAAGAACTACATTTTTTAACTGAGTTTAGGTTGTGGCACTTTAACTATTTTCATCATAATTTCACTTTCAGATACATGCTGTGATACTGCTTAAATACTCTCACTATGTTGATGATCTTTAATCCAATATTACACTGCAATCCCTCTATGGAAAATGCCAGATAGGATAATTGGGACTGATCCTATGGTATAGAAGGATAACTTGCAGCTTCAGCTTTAGTAAAAAATGGGGAAAAAAAAGGAACAATTTTTTAGAAAAATACCCTTGTCTTACCAAAGGGAAACTCTGGAAGATCAATAAAACCTTGCTTTCCACAATCAGGTGTGTGGAAAGCAAGTGGTTGGGACATCAGGTGGGCTTTCAGTTTAGCAGCCTGCAAGCCTTCTTTCATCAGTCTCACTGTTTCCAGGCACGTATCTGGATCAAAATGGCAGTTGACTCCAACAACAGAAGCACCTAGGAGGAGGAAAATAACTAAGTCAC
This sequence comes from Pterocles orientalis, assembly GCA_011057875.1. Lineage (NCBI taxonomy): Eukaryota > Metazoa > Chordata > Aves > Pterocliformes > Pteroclidae > Pterocles > Pterocles orientalis. The sequence goes on from WKFP01015227.1 coordinate 1,259,398, forward strand.
ATCTCCCCAGGAAGTGGGAAGTGAAAGTTCTTAACTACAGCACTCCAGAAGCTGAGCAGTCCATCTTTACACCAGCATTATGAAAATAATGCAGTCGGGTTAGAGCCAGCCCCAACTCTCCTGAGGCTGATAATTCAATTTACATCTCAGTTACACTCCTATTTACCTTCCTGATGATGAATCACATCTCCCACCCTCATACACTTGCTTCTCTGATCAGCACTTAATCAGTTAAGACTGACTATGTAGAGCCACATAGGAACTTGCTAGCTATTTACATAGCACAGGTTCTGCTTTTGGATTTCAAGTCTAACTCCAAAGAGAGAGTAGTTTAGAACAGACATAATAAACCCCTATACCATAATTAGTCATGTTGCTGATTAATTTCTTCTGCCCTTCCCCTTGTCCTGCAGAAAATACAGCCTTCAATAGGCAAGAATATTTTTTTTATTCTCTTATCCTGGATTTGAACTGTGCTTCATACATTTCTAAAAACATGAGCAGAGAATCAAAGGTGGTCTGCTGGTTTTGGCCCAGCTGGCATGGGGCTATGTTTAGGATTTGTGCTGAACACAGTGTTGATAACACAGGGATGTTTGTTATTGCTGAGCAGTGCTTACACAGAGCCAAGGCCTTTCCTCTTCAGCTTCTCACACCACCCCACCAGTGGGTAGGCTGGCAGTGCATAAGAAGTTGGAGGGGAGACACAGCTGGGACAGCTGACCCCAACTGACCAAAGGGCTATCTCAGACCATATGATGTCATGCTCAGCAGATAAAACTGGGGGAAGACAAATGAAGGGAGGAAACACATTCACAATTACAGCGTTTTGTCTTCCCAAGTAACCACTATGCATTACAGAGTCCTGCTTTCCTGGAGATGGCTGAACACCTACCTGCCCATGGGAGGCAGTGAATGAATTCCTTGTTTTGCTTTGCTTGTGTGTGCAGCTTTTGCTTTACCTGTTAAACTGTATTTATCTCCACCCACAACTTTCCACACTTTTACTCTTCTGATTCTCTCCCCCATCCAACTAGGGAGAGTGAGCAAGCAGCTGTGCAGGGCTTAGTTGCTGGCTGGGGTTAAAACACAACAGGTTGCTTTGGATTCTGCTTATTTCATAACTGTGAGCACAGAATTTGGGGTTGGCTCTGTAACCAAATCAGCATCAGCTGCCTGTGGCTATTGCTCCCCATAACATCCTGGCTAACAAGGATTTCACAGCTGCATTTTTTTTTTTTACAAGACTGCTCTAGTAAAGTATACATAAAAACTTTTCTAAGGGGTCAAAACTTTTATCAGATATAATTGGGAAGCTACATACTTGAGATACACATCCATTTATCTCAATACTTAAGGACTTCACTTTTTTCCATATTTTTAAAGGGCATATTAAAAACAGATTCTTACCAGCCTTTACCAGTTGGACAGCACATTGTCCAGGGGGCACACCATGCATGTCTCCTTCTGGACCAATGCACATTGTAGCAGCAACTGGTTTTCCAGATTCTTTTAGAACTTCAACTGCCCAGACAGCCTCTTCAACATGTTCAAAATACTGAAAAAAATTAAAACTGGACTACTTTTGTTTCTTGGAGATGAAGCATAAACCCATTAATCTAGACCTGAAGTTCACCAGGAATACAATGACTTTATTATTTTCTGATTTGCACTAACAGAATTCAGTTGAGTTCACTGACCACACAGTTAAAAAAAGATTAAAAGTCAGTCAGCAGAACTAAACAACATAATATTCTTGTTTCAGAATAAGAATGCCCATACAGGAGGTTAACCAGGGATTTATCCCCAAAGAACTATTTCACCTAGAGAAGTCACCTTAGGTTGATTGTTTACAGTATATGGGAAGAAGGAGGAACTAGTCAAGATCACATTAATCTGTCCTCTTTGTACCAGTACAGAATTTGACTTGACTGAAGTACAAATTTAGGTTTCAAGGCCCTGTTCTAGGATGATTGCAGATGCTGCTGTGTATTTAGAAAAATACCTGACACTACTGGAATAAAAACATAACAGAAAACTTTAAAGGAAGGAGCTTGTACTCCCTAAAGTAGACTAGCTATCTTAAAGTTAACACTGTGCCAGTTGAACGCATGTGCTTTTTTTACATATGTACCTCTGCAATTAGGAAGTCCACATTCTTCTTCACAAAAACATCTAGCTGCTTTCGAAAGGCTGCTTTAACCTCTGCTTTATCCTTGCAGCTTAAGTATGATGGTGTTTGACTGACTCCTCCAGCCACTAAAGCATCGCCTTCATTAGCCACTTCTCTTGCAATATCACAGGCAGCTTCATTCACTTTCTGGCACTGTATGAATATAGATTATATTAGTTTTACCTGGTGAGAAATACGCATGTAATTTCAGAGCACAAAAGCTTCTTCATATTCTTTTATAATTTTAATGGATTTTTAAACAATATTGATAAGGAAAATCAGCATCTTTTAAAAACATAACAAACATTAGGAAACAAATTTCATGCCCCCTCTAAGGTATCATGTTATCAAATACTACAAAAACATATCACTTAATACATCTTACACAAATAGTCTATGAAAAGCAAATAGTTGGTTTGAATAGGAATTTCTTTGCCTCTTAGAAAATGAATTAGTTACACTTAATGTGCTTTTATTCTGACATTTTATGGGTGGAAAACAAAATATGTAGTAACTTCAACTGATCTTTCATTTTAAAAAATGTATTTTAGTATTCTGACAATTTTAAAAATGTAAGGTATAATATTCACACAAATTTAAGACATCAATTTAAGAATAGTAAAGGGAAGCTTATCACTGTATATATATATATATATATGTATGATTAATTAATCAGAGACTGAAAGACACATTCCTTCTATACCTAAATCAAGACAATTACAACAGCTTGTGAAAAAGAGGGTAAGATGGGAAAAAAGATTTTGGGAAAAGAATTATTTGGGATAGATAAGCACTGATTAGAGCAGTTTTCTCTGCAGCCCATGGAATACTTAGAATCTGCATAGGCTTCTCTCAGCTGAAGCTTTCCATGGCTGCCTCAAAAGACCCAGCTGATTTTTAAGGCAACTGCTGACAGATTGTCTTCTGTTTGTACCTGAGCACAAGTGCATGTTTGGGGCCTCTGGAAGGTGGAGCCATGAACCAATTAAAAGTCTGAAGGAACCTGCTTGTGGGACTGCTAGAAAATCAAATCTTGAAAGCTTTGCTGCAGTGCATTCCCAATACCAGGTGCTCTCCCAGCCCTTTTTATAATTTTGCATGGCAGCAAGAGTTGCAGCAGAGCTTGTTCCAGAGGCACTGTGTTTCTGGGACTACCACTTCAGACATTTCAATGTTGCATTTATTGAATGTAAAGGTATAGCATTTCAGATAAATATGGTTGTATGACATTTTGGTATGACCTCTTAATTAAACCTCAAGTGTTTCCCCAATGTCCAGATTGTTCTGATTTGACTTTGGATACCTTCACAGATACAAAGATGTTCCTTCCTCCCTGCTGCCTGGATAATCTTCTGTAGTTTGCAGAGGTTGAAATAGACAAGAGGACCAAAGGGGAAGGGATCAGAGAAGACACTCAATCGCAAATCTGTTAGTCTCAAAGGAACTATCTAGAAACATTTGTGCCAGAAATCCCAGTGGGGCTGCCGCCTGTATCTAGTCAACACCCCCAACATCCTACTGCTCCTTTGTGCAGGGGTAAGAAAACACCAACATGGTACTTATGTTGCTGTAACAGATTTGCCTTAGAAATGGGAAGGGGAATATTGACCACAGTGTATACCCTGGACTTTCCAGTTGTTACTGAAGATGTGGTTCTATAAACCATTCCATTCTCAATTAGACACTCATTCTCTAGGATTCTTCACTATTTTTTCAGTTGATTTGTTTCTCTGCATGTTAAGCATTTTTTTTTGCTTTCTGTACATTTAGTCCTCCCTTTACTCTTTGTATCAAAACTCCAGTAAACTGATGTCCTCAGATGGGAAATACACGATGTGGACATCCTCTTTCCTCTCTTCATCCTTCCCCCACTTGGTTACTTTTTTGTCCTTTAAACTTTGTCTTTCTTGCTATTCCAAACTTCAGAATTGCATCATCTCACTATTTGGTCCTCAAATACAGACAAAACTGTTATGACAAAATGTGAAAGTACTCAATCTCTCTACTAAACGTTTTGAAATGAATCCATTTATGTCATATCTCTGTCAAAATAGAGTTTTACTCACAGTTAATTTCTCAGCTACATAATTGCCCCTGTTCTCCAGTTTGTCCTCACTGGCATAAAAGGTGAATGTCTGCAGAACATTGGATCCAGCTCTGAGGAATTCCCGGTGAAGCTGACGAACTGCAAAGAATTCAAAGATAAAGAAAAGATGTTTGTACAGTTAACAGCATTATCCCAAAATTAATTTTTTATTGAAGTAATGTTACTGCAAAAATAATTATACTGTGTTTATTAGACGAGCAATATCCCAGTCTGGGTAAAATTCCTTTCTTCTCTCACAACATTAGGTAGGAAACTTTCTCCTTAGTTACTCTCTGCTAAGAAGGACTGAATATTTCTATTTAGTTCATCAGTAAGTTCAGTTTTGCATGCCACTTTGCCTGTCTTGTACTTTCTGCAGTCCTTCAGGCTTTCCAGCTTCACTTTGTAGAACTGCATAGTGGTTTAGGAAAGGAAAGCAGGCATCTGACAAAAGAGCATGAAAGCATAACAAGGAATCCCAGACAAAAAGATTATTGAATGAAAAAGCCATATTTTCTTAGCTTCCAGACTATAAAGAAAACAGAAGAAAGTATCATGGTAACAAATTAAAAGATAAGATGATGTTTATATGGAAGAATACAGTGTTCCATTACCTCTATTTTGTATTTGATAGTTCTCTCCCCCTACAAAACTCTAGCTGAGTCTAGTCAGACAAAACCAAAGCTCTATTTTGCTAAATACACCCTTAATTAAAAAATTTTGTTGTTCCAGAAAAGTGACTCACAATGCAGACTTAATTCTTCTCATAAGTCAGCACATGATGATTTAACTACAGAGCCAACACTTCTTTTGAAGGACAGATTGGCATTACTTTTAATGGACAAATTTCCTACATTAGGACTTGGGGACCAGGCTCTGTCATGGTAGTTCTGCCTTCATTGCTGTAAGCAGTATACTGCAATCACTACAGCAGGAACAGAACAGGAGCTGTCAAGTGATTTTTGTATGTATACCAGCAGAACAATAATGATAATAATTTTAGCACACTACTGATCACGTAAAACAGAGTTAAAATGCTGAATAGTTCCCTAGATATCGTACACAGACACAAGAATGCTGCAGCTTCTGTGGCAGATGTTTAGAAAAGTTTTCCTGAAGTCCTGGTTTATCAAGCCTCATTGTCTACAGATAATCTGTGTCATTAGAGAAACGTGTGAACGTGTCATGAGAATAAAATTACTCCCTTCAGTTGCAACTAACACAGCCTTCTATGCCAGAGAAGCTCAAACAGCAGTTACCGGAGTTGCTAGAGTCAATCTGCATTTATACAAGCACATCTGCTTTAATTGAAGGAACAGTGTAGCGTCCCTTGCTTTTATCTACTAGTACAGTATTTAATTTCTAATTACAGCCGTGGGTAACCACAGTGTGATTTAACATAATGATTCTTTTCCCAGCAGCCACAAAGATCTATCCAGGAACACAGATTATAGCAGAGCTACAGTTCAAGGCGGCCCTGGAATCTGCTTGAACTATGAGGATCAAATTTCAGTCTTACAACCTTTACAGAGTCAAAACACTCCTAGTACAGGGAGTGTTCTTCCTACAGCAATAGGCTACTGATCCACGTAAAAGGGCTGTCTCTCTACGTTTCTAGTGTTCTGTAGTTTATTTTCTATTCTTCGTCATGAGAAAAACATTGGTGAAAACTGCTCAAGAAATAGGAAAAGAAAGGATCTACAAATATTTTCACAAACATTCTGTGACATTCCTGTAATAAAAAAATTGTTTATCCCCATTGTTAGTTCTCTTTAAGTGTGATTCTTGCATTCCTAGAAGAATGCTTAGGATTTGCATGAATAAGGATGGTCACATATGTAGGCAAACAAAACATAGTCAAACACATACAAGGAACTTCATATCCCTAATTTATCAGGTATGTTAACAGGAGACTCTTGAATGTGTCTATATTTTGAGGAAAGAATAGTGTTGTAACCATCAGCCTGAATTTCATTCAGCCCCAGGCAAATCATTCTACCAGTAGAATATACTCTTGCTATTATCAAGCCCACAGCAGTCTGCACTATCAAAAACCCAAACCACTGTAATTTACTTCTTGTGACTCACAGCATGTTACTGACGCTGTGTTTTCCTCCACCATTTGAGAAATTGGGATAACAGACACATAGGAGGATAAACAATTCTTAACAATTTCAGGAATCAGATGTATAATACTGAGTTTTCATTTCAATCCACCATAAGTTGGACATTTCACCAAAGACAGAGATTTAAGCTAACAGGAGATGGGTGCAATAAATGCCTATGCATACTGCTCACTACAGAGCAATACCTGACATGGCTCATAAGAAATTATTTACATTTCATTTCTAAATTTGTCAGTCTGGCAAAACTTCTTTTGTGATGGAGATAGTAGCCTTGAACTCACTCTTTCTGCTTCCTTGCTGCGTTCTCTGAACCTGCCTCCATTTCCCTCCATCCTTACAAGGACAAGAAGGTATGGTAGTTTTACACCAGCTGGATCAGCCAGTTGCTCCTTCTGTTCTTTACACATGCTTTCAAAGTAGCATGACCCTTAAACATGCAGGAGAAAAATAGCAGTACAGGGAGGGCAGGACATTGCACTAAAAGAAATTAACACGTTTCCAGTGAAGTGTGTATTTATAAATAGCCAATAAGGGGCTTATAAAAATTTTATAACTACGTTACAGACACAAACAATAGGTATACAAATAGGTAACAATTCTTAGAAGGATGGATTCTAACCTATGACTACTGATGACTTATTTAAAGCAAATCTATGTGCCAATTTAAGCTATCTGCAACTGCCCCTGTTGTTGAATGTCTTGCATTCCCCATGTACTGAGACCAGCATTTCCTGAAAGCACATGTGAAGAGGGTCAAGGGCTTCTGAGGTGCAAAATACATAAGCAAAGGTAAAATAAAGAGCATGGGATGATGCTGTGATTTGTCAGAGTGAATGTGTAGGGGCAGACAAAATTAGAGATGAGTGAGGTTGAAAGAATTCATAAACAAACTATATTAATTTGTAACAATATAAAACTCCTAGAATGGCTAGAATGCAACAAACCAGATAGTTAACTGCAGAATTCATTTTCACAAGATGTTTTAAGATGTTTTAAATCATAAGCTTTATACCAAGTCAAGGACAAATCCATGAGAGAGAAATCATTGAGTGTTATTAAATACAAAGATACCATATCTGTGTCAAAAAAGTCCCTGGACTGCAAATTATTGAAGACTGGGAGACCATTCTGGAAAGGTATCACTATATATTTGCACTACTCACATCCTTACTTAGCCAACCGCTTTTGGCCAGCGTTAAGAACAAGAAAAGGGGTAAGATGAGCATTTGGTCTATAGAGTCTTAGGCTATTCTTAACAGTGTAATTCTACAGTGTCAAGGAACACTTCTATTTAAAAACCTACTACAAGTTCCTATATATTTATTATTTATCCAACCACAGTTACATTCACTACAGAATTATTATTTCCCAGTAAAACTGACCTGCTTCTGGGTGCTCTACTGCTGCTTCAGGAGTCCAAGGCCCGGCTTTTACATATCCCCTCTTTTCAAGGGCAAAGACAAATCCTCCATCTCCAATCACAATTTCTCCAGCATCTAAGCGCTCTAAAATACCCTGAAGAAAGCAGGAGGAAAAGTTAACAATTACAGTTCTTCAGTTTTGTGGGCTTCCCTTGTATTTGTTGCCATTTCCCATATTTGCAAACCAGACAAATATTTGTTGGCTACTAGAAGCATCTTTACCATAATGGGTAATCAATTTCCATATTGAATTTCTCTTTAAGGAATGGTAGATGGTCTGTTTTGCAATAAAGGTTTAATATGTGCATATATATATTACATAAGACTTTTCATTTGTCAGTTTTATTATATTCTGGAGATAGAGTCCCCAGAACTAGAAGTCCATGGTCCATTTCCATTCCTGTGAAAGTAAAACAGTGTCTTACATCCTCCTATAAAAAAAATACAGGAGAAACTTCTTAAAACTAAAACTAGTATCACTGACTCTTTATTGGCTCATTTGGTCTTTAGCTACAAATGCCACCTTGACAGAGCCTCAGCACAACAAGCCTGTGACACAAGACGACACAACAGGCATCACAGAGAAGTAAGCACGTAACATTTTCCCACCAAATAAGGCACATCTCAAAATGCTCGCCTCCATTTTCTGACAGACTTTTTACTGGCCTGGGTTTGCTACCTAGAGTGACAAAAGGAAAGAAAGTCCTCCTTGTTTTGCACAGCCCTAAAATGTTTTAAGATGCCAAATGACAAACCTTACAGCACCCTGTAATTAATGCAAGGGAAATGGTAATTATTTTTTCTGTAAAACTGAAAAATGAGAATATATATGGTTTGCATCCAATATATATATAGTTTTTTTAAAAATTCCTGTAATTGCTTCATTGGCTTGTTCAAATTCTCCAAAAAGTAACTTGCTATTATACTAAATAGTACTAATTTCTGCAACTGCATTACAACCATAATTCTGTTTACTTTAAACAGTGGATGAATACAGACCCATTACATTAACAAAGATAATGGCTACAGGAAAACAACCAAAGGTAAGATGAAAATTTCCCTCCATAGCCTTTTTCTTGATGGCACACTAACATACCAGTAGATGAAATCTGAGGGAGTAGGAAAAAGAAAAGCCTTGGGGACATGAGAATTGAGTATGATTTTTGTGCTGAGAGGAACGGCTTTTTATCAATTAGCCTCCAACCTTTAGTTGATTATCTTTCTTGATAATTTATTAATCCAATTATCTCAGACAATACATCGAGGAAAGTCAAACACTTGTGACATCTCAGCACTGCCCTGAAGGAGCATTGTGCCAAATATACCGCTTCCAGTACCAAGCATAGTAGTGTAAGGCTACTTGGGAGGCTACAAAGCCTGGCTGAGAGTGTCAGCATTTTTGGCTCAGGCACTGACATGGCAGCAAGCTGACAGGACTTTTCTGTACAGTGCTGCTGTGCAGATATATGAGCTTGGACAAGTGTTGGCTTGGAAATCTCTGCACCACATTCCATTGCATATTGTGGACTTGCCAAAATATTGACCTAATAACTTCAATAAAGTGCACAAGCTTTTATCTTTATATCAGCAGGACCAGAGCAAAACTCAATCTGAAGTACTCGATCTCCAAAACTCAATTTTCAATGAGTCTACCAGTCATGCCTGTCTACTAGGGCAATTCTGTCCTAAGTGTAATTAACTAATTTGCAATTGTAACACAATGCCTCAAATGGGGCCAGACAAAAGCACCCAAGGGATCACTGGTTAAGTCCCTGCTTCCTCTGCCTGCCAAGGAATCTTTCATACATGGAGCCTTCTTCAGACACTTAATATGCAGAGGATTGGTGTGTGAAGGAAAAAAAAAAAGACACCTTAACATACAAGCAGACTCATTGCTTGTTAACTGAACATTAAGTAATAGATTTGTGTTGACATCACATATAGACAATATATTTAAATGCACAACAGCTTTTTTTATCTTTTAAAAAGTCACATTTAGGATTTAACAGCATTTTTCCTGCACACTTCCAGCTTTTTATAACTGCATTTAAAAATAATCTTCACTTTTGACACCTAGAAGCAACAATAAGCCATGACTGTATAGACCATAGCATCTTGGGGCACCTGGCAGCTGGGGCACCACTATAAAGCACAAAGTAGCTAATACAAACTTAACTTGTCAGTTCAGATTGGCTTAAAATAGAAATAACTTTTTTGCAAACTTCTGATATCTCTTCACACCATTTCTACTTTATCTATACTGGGTAAAATTCCATTGGTTCAACCAGCATATAGTTAGCATAAATTCAGCATCAACATTGTTTTATTCTGCCCCAGCAACCTACAGCTGTGTGCTCATGCCCAGTCTAGATCAAAATTGTACTGTCAGGTGGTCCAGTAGCACACAGGTGTGGTATTAAAAAAGAAATAGTATCTGCAAAAAGTTAAGCAAGGATTTGAGTGATTGTTTCACTGCTTTACTTTTGCTACCATGAATGAAGTTCCATCACATAGTCATGGGAAGCATGCAAATGTCTGTATGAAGACATTCCCTCAAAGACTTTTAGGAATGGAACTGAACCACGTAAGCGAGAAGCCTGTTTGGTCTACCTATATCCTACCTTGCCATCAGTGAGAAAAGCATCGCAAAATAACTATTAAGTGAGCCCTCAAGAGAACCTTATCTCTGTCCCTTGCCTGTAGAGGGAATTTAAGGCAAGTGCCTTCTGATAGGTGTCTGAAGTTAGGTGGCATAAGTATGTGCCAAAAAAACAAAAAGCCGAACAAATACCTCCCCACCTCCTTTCTTTAACTGATCTACCCGAAAGGCCTAGAGCCCATAGACTTCTTCCCATATCTGTCTGTTCTCTTACTCTAGACTTAACGTGCTACACATAGAAATGAGTAAAACCAGTTCCAAGTGAGACATGTCCTTCTATTAAGGATATCAAAGATAACAGCGTCCTCCTGAGTGGAAGACAGAATATGATTCCACAGACCTTCCCAAGCAGCAGGGCAGGGTACCAGTATTGATACATCAGAGAGTTTGATTCAGACACTGCTTGTATGTTTGCCTTAATGGCTAGAACGGCTGATGCCTGGATAACTTTTTACCCTGGCTTATTTCTTCAGCTAAAGGAGGGTGCAAAGGGCAGGCATATATTGGAGACTGCACTCATATTACAAACACTGATGGTATTCAGCCATAAGGGAGGAGCAATTTGGGCCTTTTAAATAGAGTTGGCAGAATGCTGGTGACAGAAATCCAATCCAATGACAGTTTATGCTTAAAATATTTACCATTTTCATGCGTTGTAAGCACTGCTTAGTTTGCATAGGAAACAATATTACGCAAAATAGTTTTGAACTTTGGTGGCTCCAGTCTACATGTTCAGATAAAATTATATCAACTGTTACAGAATTAAGTTCAATCTAATAAATCTCATAACAGTGTCCACCTGCCTTTTATGTCTCAAGGCTGAAGAGGTACAGCTATTATTATGGCTTTGCCCTTTCACAATATGACCTTACCTGCAGAAATACTGAGCCCCATACTGGCAGGTTAGGAAGCGTGGTTCGCGGGTTGTGCCAGTTTAGCAGCAGCTCCCCAGGAGAGCCTCCGGGCAGGACCCCGAGGACACGGGAGCGGCGGCTGGGCGCAGCGGAGACAGGGACTGGCCCAGAGCCGAGTTCTACCCGGTTCGTCTGCCAGGCTCCCGCCGCTCTCCGCAGCACCGGCGCGGAGCCGCGTCTCCGCTACCGCCCGGTCCCACCGGGGCAGCGCCCGCCACGCAGCAGGCGGCGAAGCGTAGGGCAGCGGGGGCACCTCTCCCAGCGCCCGCCACTGCCCCCGCGCCGAGCAGCGGAGCGGGCAAGCCCACGAGGAAGGACCAGGGGACCGGGGCTGAGCGGGGGAGGGAGATGGGGGAATTACCCTTTTGCCCTGTTTCGCAGTCTTCCTGATCGGCAGCATCTTCCTCACCCGGAGATACCAGCCGCCCAAATCTGCCGCAACGGCTCAGCACGAAGCAGAAGATACCCGGGGCTCTCGAGCCGCACTTTTATAGCCCGGGAGGAGGCGGGCCGCGGTGGGCAGCGCTGTGGGCAACACCCCCCCCAGCCCTGCCCCGGCCCCGCCCCGCCCCGACCCCGCCGAATGCCCTGGTCACGGCCCGCGGCTGCCCTGAGCCCTTCCCCTGCTGCCCCCGCCTGCCTCGAGGCTGCCCCCGCGCTGCCCCTGAGCCGAGGGGCGGGCCGGCTCCCTCCGCCGTGAGGGCTGGCCTCGACGGGGGCAGGGAGGCGACGGGACGCTGTCGGTGGAGGCGCGGAGGCAGCGGTCTCCATCCGTGCTCCTGGCGGGCTGTGTGAAGGATGAGTGCGGTGCTGCGGGGACCCCTGCGGTGGCTGCGGCCCCCCCGCCGCGGCGGCCGGCCCGACCCCCTCTCCGCGGCTGCCCTGCGGCCCCTCGGCGGTGGCGCGGACGCGCGGGGGCGGTGAGTGCGGGCCAGGGGCCGGGCTGTGCCGGGCGGGCGGGGGGCGATGGAGGGGCGCGGGCCGAGCAGCCGTGAAACTGCCGCGGCTGTGGGCGTGTGGCCTCCGCGCCTCCTTAAGGGGCGGCCCCCGAGGGCGCAGCTGCCTGGATGCTGTGAGGGGAAGGGGCTCCTTCTGACGGCCCGCGGTGCGTCTTCCTCCTGCGCCTTGCATTTCGGTGTCAAAGACACCCAGCCGGGGCGAGTGGCTGGCCCGGCACAGAGATCCGTCCTGGTGTCTTCTGGGCCATATCGAAGAGCGTTCAATGACCTCGTTTAACTCGCATGAGCAACCGTATGGGTGAACTGTGTTGTCCACAGGCAAGGTACCCCCCAGGTTCTTACTAGGCTCCTGGGTTTGAAAAAAAAGGTTTAAGAAGAGCAGCAAGTCAGGTGAGGACATCTCAAATTCACGGCATAAAAGGAGTATGAGAAAAACCCTTTGTGTTTGACCTTGATTACCGTGTGCCTCAAAATTCGGTAGAGGAGCTGGTGCAAGTGTCTCACATCTGGCTGTTAAATGGCTTACTGGTAACTTGAAAAAATTAATATGTAATCTCAAAAAAGAACACGTGCAAGTCTGTGGCGCACCAAAGACAGAAAACCTGTGGTGTCCAGCACTCACGTTTATTTTACTTTTCATTCTTTACCACATCATGAATAAGCATGGTGCATAATCCTCCTGCATTTGTGTTTAAAATGTCATGTTACAAGGTCTCCGTTCATTGCACATACAACTAATAACTTTGGTTTCTGAGTGGAGGATGGGTGGAAGACTAGTTACACATTAGAAAGCCTTTTGCCAGAGAAGTTGTAAAAGCAAATGTACAAGAAGGGGGGGGAGATAAAACTGAGTATTCATTAACTGTCCTGAAGGGATAGAAACTGTGGTTTCACAGTAGTCTTTACTGCTACTATACAAAGAGGTCCTACCTTATCTCACATCCAAAAATACTGCTTTTTTTCTTTAATTGGGATAAATTTCCTGATCTGGCTTGGTGCTTGGCTGCTGTCTGTGGATGAGGCAGTAGAGAGAAGTATCAGATGAGATGGAGGAGAATGGTATGGCTATGGAAGCAGTTATGGTTTATGCTGTCTCAAAGCGGTTGTGAAAATACAGCCTGGTGTAGTAGCAGGTGTGAGCCATTGACAAAAACATGTTTCTGTAATGTTTTGACTTCAGCAAAGTGGAACAGGTCAAAATGGACAGAATATGAAAATAAATATTGAGTTTCCTTGTTCATGAACGCATACACTAATGTAGTCTGCTGACATTGGCTTTAGACATGTATTAAGGAGCCTTACGAAGTAGACATTTTTTAGAGTGTTATGTGCTGCATATACTTCAGCACTTTTGAAAAGTCAAGTTTTGACGCTGTAATTTCAGTGGCAGGGTTTTTTATTGAGAAATATTGGACAAATAACAGAGATTTAAAGTTGTGAGTGGAAGCAAACTTGCTTTGATTTTTGTATTACTACCGTTTATGTATATGACTCTTTAAGAGCATTTCCTTTAAAAGAAGGTAAGAGTGAACAGGTTAGGTTTTAAGTCAGGTGTGTCTAGACTGCCAAGGAGGCACCAAGTTATATAATGATTGGAGCAGTAAACAAAAAGAGATGGACAAAAGTGCAATTGTCTTTATGTAACTCTCTGTATTTTTTTCCCCCAGGAAAGAAACCCCATCTCCTTCCTTGGGGAAAGACAGAGCAGACACAGTGATCATCGGAGGTGGTTGTGTTGGTGTGAGTCTAGCCTATCACTTGGCGAAGGCTGGCTTGAAAGATGTTGTTCTACTAGAAAAATCTGAGCTCACTGCAGGATCTACTTGGCATGCAGTAAGAAATGTTTTGTTAATCTCTGAGATTAACAACAGTTTGTGTATCTAACGGTGGTGAAAGTTTCATTACCTTTATATTCCTCATCGTTCCACAGATTATTTTCTAGATGCAAACTTTAGCAGAGTTCTTTATAGACGGCTGGACTGGCTGTATGAGTTTTGAAAAATTGGTACAGCTAGCCATAGTACACTTTTCTCATTTGTAAAAACTGGGACAAATACTGTATTTTTAAATCACTAGAAGGTAACAGTATTATTATAAATTTTTGACAGCTAACTGGATTTAGGCTTTAATCTTTATTTTAACTTGGACTTTTAAAATTTAATGTTTTATTTCTAAAGGAATCTAATTTATACTGCAGACTTTCTGATTATTAGTGGTTGCACTTGCAAGCATAAAGCAGAAATGTAAAATTTGGCATTACTGTAAGCATGATTACTTTTTATATTTGTGCCATCCTGAAAAAGAGGTGACCAAGAAGCAGCATCAGTGTCCAGTTCTCAGAGAATACCACTGTGCCAGAAACTAATTCTTACTAGAAGCAAGAACTTTCTTTCCTGACACCGCTGATATTACACAAAATCTTGGAGGAGCAAAGCTGACAAATTGTACACAGTGGTTTTTAAGGCAGAATGTCTGTACTCTAAGGAAAAGAACTAAAAGGACATGCATGTAATAATGACAGGGTGAGGACACCTGCTATAACAATGCTATCTATCATATGGACATACTGGTGCCTGTATGTAATTACATATTTTCTGTGTCAATGTTTGGAGCAGGGAGTATAACAAAATGAAATAAAGCTTGCCACACTAATAGATGCCTTTTCCATTCATTTCCAGCTAGCTTAGCTGAAATTGGGAAAATGTTATCCCTGTGTGGAGCAATACGAAAGACTAAAAACCCAACAGTTTGCTGTCTCAAGAACTACTCTGTTAATACAACAGAGCATTTATGCAATACTTATCACTATAGCATATGACTACCATTCAGGAACAACTTAAGGAGGATGACTCGCATTGTATTTGATTTGTATTCTCATACTTCTCCTAGGGAAGGAAGTCTGAAGTTTGAAGTGCTTCATCTTAATGCAGATGTTTTGTGTGTTTGGGGCCTTTTGAGAAAACAACAGTAAAAAGTGAAATTAAGAAAAATCACTGCCTGAAATATATAAGTAGGTTTATACTTCATTTACTTGCTTTTCAACAAAGCAAAAGAAAACACATTGTATGGAGTTAGGAAAACCAAAATTCAGTGATTATGTCTCTTTTAGACAGAGTCATACCACAGCTGATGCTGTTCAGTGAACAGAATGACACCATGCATAGCGTCAGATCATGCATCTTGTGTATTGAATCATAACTATGAAATGATCAAAGAAATACTTTGACTGAAGTACCTGAGTGAGGCACAGACTGAATTCTATTTACCCAATGCATATACAGAACAGTATGTGTGTAAAACATAACAAAAATCCTCTCATGGAGTAAGAAACAAAAATCCTCTCATGGAGTAAGAAACAAAAATCATAAATGGAGGGTTGTTACTAAGTGTTTACTTTGTTCTTGTTGTCATACTTGCTCACCCTAGCTTATTGCTCATAACTATGTAAAAGCAATCTCTCCTTCAGTATTTTTGCCCCCACTTCTTAGTGAACGCAACAATGGAGCATTGACTGAGGAACTGCCTTTCAAAGGTAGGGAGGGACCTGGAGCGCAGCACAGAAAAGGCCTGCGCTACCGCTATTGAGAGGGCTGCCTTGTCGCACCTGTTGCAGCAGAATTTGATGCGATTAATACAGCAAGACACCTAGTTATGGGACAGGTTAAAATTAATAACTATTAGGTAAACTACATTATATACTGTCTCTTTTAATTGAACTCGGAGTGGTGTGTCTGAAGATGAAAAAGCTTATAATAAGTCTGTTTCAGATGATGAGAAAGATCAAAACTGTGACTGTGAGTTCTTTGTTATACTAGGTACTGTGCATTTATCAGTGGTTTCCTCGCTGTGATACAGTACAAGATACAGATGAAAATTACACATATAGTTAGCACGTGAAATGGCACGTAGCATATTGCCTGCAGCCACAGATGCTGAAAGTCTGGTTCAGATGTTGCTATACTATACCACATTTTCCCTCTTTCACAGTCCAGTAAGTCCTGACAGATCTCAGGATCATGTTTCGTATAGATCATATTCCTCTACTGTTGCTGCTAAAACTTTCTTCCACTTCTCATGTCTGAGATAAATTAGGCTGACTTTTCATGTGTGTTATTAAAACAGTACAGAAAGTGTGCACATTTTTATATTACCGGTAATAAGAAGATAGAAATAACAGAGCGAGTGCTGCTCATTTTTATATCTATCTAACCATGACAAAGTAGTGGTTGTTATATGTGTGTAAAATTAGGTTGAGACTTAGCCTTTAAGAACTCTTGAAGTTGTACTATTCTGCAGGTCAGATCATTTGCAGTCTCACGGAAGCAGTAGGGACTGAACGAGGTGTGTATAACTCATTCAACAAATATATTTTTTGTGTCGTTACTTTTTTTTAAAAGGTGTTTTCTAAGAAAGCGTTTAGCACTGCATTCTGTTCTGTGATACTTTTTCTTGCGACATACAATTGATTTTGCTGCTGACAGTTAAAGCACAATACAAGACAAGTAAAAACTTCTTACAACTTGGTTGAACTTGCAGGAGGGTGTGATAGTGTTAATACCATTTTCTTCCAGAATGCTAATTTAATAATGGTGTTAGTATAAAATTTGAAACAGATTGGAATAGAATAAAACTGATACATAAACATTTCAACATATAAAAATGTCGGCTATAAAAATGCTTAGAAAACTGTGTCAGTCCTCACAGCTGAGTGGCCATTCTTAAATTTATTTTCCCAGGTCATGTTCACCTACAATAACAAAATCTCTGTCTTACAAAAATAGGGCAAATCCTAGAGCAAATCTCCTTCAAATACAAGAATGGTTCACCTTGAAACTTAGGAAAGCAAGTAGACACATTGGGAGGCTTGCTGGGCCAGATAGGGAGCTCACGACTGAGTTCCAGAGCAAAAATGCAGTATACAGGAGGTAGAAGTAGTGAAAGGCTGCAAAGGGGAAATTCAGAAAAATTACCTGGGCAATGTGAAGGGAATGTTAGGAAAGCCAAAGCTCAACTAATGTTAAGACTTCTAAGGAACATTAAAGCCAACAAGAAGAGCTTCTACTGCTGCATTAGTAGTAAAAAGCCAAAAAAGGAAAATGTGGAACTATTGCTGAATGAGGTGGGTAGTTTAGTCATAGCGTACGCTGATAAGTACTCAACAGTGCCTTTGCCTGCATTTTCACTGACAAGGTTTCTCAGGCCTCTGTGCTCTGAGCAGGGTTCAAGGAGAGGAGGAACTACCAGCAGTGGATGTGGATCAAGCCAGGGATTACTGGGAGAATTTGGCTCATTCACATCAGTTGGACCAGATGGGCTGCATCCAAGGATGCTGCTGATGGCATTGCAAGGCTGCAAATGTATCACCTTCTAAATTCAGACTGTGGAGACTGGCGGAGGTGCCCAGTATTTCAAGAAGGATATATGTATGCATCTTTAAAAAAGGACAAAGGGATGAGCAGAGGAGCTAAAGGCCAGCTAGCCATACTTTGGTTCTTGGGAGTGAGCTTCAGATATGGGCCCATAAAGAAGAAAAAAGGTGATTTGGAACAGTTAGCATAGATTTGCCAAGTGTAAATCATGTCTGACCAAATCTGATTGCCTTCTATGGTAGATTGACTGAATTTCTAAGAAAGGGAGAGCAGTTGATTTCACGTACCTAAATTTTAGCAAGACCTTAGACATTGTCTCCCACGATATTAATGTATTCAACTGAAGATATTATGGTCTGTATTAGCTAGATAGTTAAAAGACTGTTTGGATGGTTGGACTCAGAGGGTAGCGGTTAATGGGTCATACTCTCCCCAAATCCTGGAAATAAGTGGAGTGTCAGGGGGGTCTGACCTTTCCTGTTTAATATCTTCGTGAATCATCTGGAGTAGGTAATGAAGTACATGCTCATCAAGTTTGCAGTTGACACCAAACTGGGATGACCAGGGAATGCACTCAAGGGCAAGGCTGCCATGCTGAGGGACCTACATATATACCAAATATACTTAGTGAACTAGAGCCAAATCTATGAATAAAATACAGGCAGAAAAATATAATACAGGTAAATTATTAATTTTGCACTTTTTTCCATAGGTTTATTTTGGCATTTTAGTCAAGTGGTACACTATGATATTGTATATAAACTTTAAGATACCAGAAAGATAAAATCCTCACAAAGAAAGGTAGGAAAAACTTTTAACGCCGTGGCTAGTTTAAAGACATACAATCAGTAATGCCAGACATTGCTCTGCAATGTAAAGTGTTGGATTGCATTGCAGTGCTCTGAAGATACTGACTACCTGTCACCTCCAGCAGTGAGTATGATTTATGCTTTTTGATGGAAATGATATCTGTGTGGAAGCCATTTGCTAAGAGCAATCTGAAACTAATGGATTCAGAAGAAAAAGATCTGGTCTTTAATGTGAAGCTGCACCATGAAAGATTTCTCAGAAGAGGCCGTGGTTTCAAAAAATGAGGATCCATGATCTAATTCATACAATAAATATTGACATTAATTATAGAGGTGTCATGTTTACTAGATTCTTAGCATAACTGAATTAGTTTGAGTAAAAATATGTCTTTAAAGACCATTAAATCTTGCTTTTGATAGTGATATGTATACCATTTTTCCACTAGCTTTAAAAGTTAAGTTATGTTAAGTTTGAGTTATGTAGCTCAAAACAGAGCTGGCAAGTTAAAATCAGGAGTAGTTAATGTATATGCATACTAGGGAACTTAGAAGGACACTATCAAAACTCTACTAGATAGGTTGCTTTTCACCTTTATATTTGCTGCTGCTAGGTTGGCAGTGAACTCAAAGGTGGAATCTGATGTCTAGTTCCCTTAAATTGAAGCCACCTTACTCTATCAATAAGCCTATTTTAGTTAGCAAAATATGCTCTCTATATATATGAAGTGTTTAAATTGGTGCAATTACTTATCTTGAAAACCTAAGGTAATTTTGCATTTCTGTTGTCTCACTTGGAAGAAGGGTTTTAGCAAGATGTCCAATTCAGGACATACAAAGGCATAGGCTTAACTTTAGTAATACTTCATTTCTGCTGTTTTTTAAGTGCTAAGTGTCTGCAGTTATGAATGTCTTTAGATTGTTGCAGCTGTCTCCATTGTAAGCAGGTGAACAGTTTTCCTTGAATATAGAAGAAGCTGTAGTAATTTCTTGATTTTATCTTTGCATGAACCTGAAAGGGCTTGACAACATTTTAAAGTCAAACCTGGTAAAATGATGTGCAAAATACATCTGGTAATTTCTTAAGCTACTTCTGAAGTGCCCGAATTTCTCTTTAACTGCCACATAAGACAACTGTTGAGAATATAAGACTTACACCATCCTCCTGTTCATACCCCAGGAAAATAATAACTCTTGTAAAGACCCAGTCTTTGTGAAGGTATAGTTTCTCTCTCATGTCCATCTGCGAGAAGGAAAATATCCTACTACAGCATGTTTAGAGTTACTCAGTTGTTTTAGTTGATCACGAACGGAGTTGTGTGTCTCTTCCAAAAGATTTGAAACAGACAACTGAATAATTTAAGGCAGAAAGGAAACCATAGGAGAGAACAACTGCAACAGTATCATGGGTTGACAAATTTGATGAGAAAAGACAGGTGGAAAAGCATGTGTGCAGAGAACAAGAATGCCATAAGTAAGGAAAGGATTTTATTTTTATTTTTGTAGCAGTTGGCTCCATCCACGTGTTGCTTTTCTTTACAGTATCTTGACCATTCCATTTTGAATGACAGTTGAAAGGAGGGAAAGAAAACAGTTCATTTCTAATCATATCTTTATGTTGTTGTTCCTATTTCTTATTTGAGGCTGGTTTAACTACTTATTTTCATCCTGGAATAAACCTGAAGAAAATCCACTGCTACAGCATCAAACTCTATGAAAAGCTGGAAGAAGAGACTGGACAGGTAATCTTAAACTTTTCAGTATTAATTCAGATCAATACTAACCTTACTAGTACTCTTACAAAAAAGTTTGGAGTTGACAAGTTGTGTATGTGTGTATTCATGACTGTCGTAAGGCTCCTTTTTTATTGAAATATATTCTCCTGTCTGCATATCTATGCTATAGTCTGGTGCTTAGGCACTAAATGTTTTAGATAGTTTCCCAGATCCCTCTATAGTTTAAGAAAGTGGTTTTCATAAAACGTCTCAAATGCTCAGCTGACTGAGAGTCTGCAACTTTAGCTTGGTATAGGAATTAGAGTAGCATTAAAGATCTGGAATGAATGGATTGATGATGATACATTCCTGCTTTAAACATGTCCACTTAAAAATTCATATGATATGATGCTATCTGTACTTGAGAAGATTGCTGCAATTCTTCCCATCCCTTTCAGAGGTATGTTTTTATTTAGTGACTTAAGGAATGGGTATGCAGGGAAACACAGGAGTCATCTTTTTTTATCTGGCATCACTCTGCCGTATGGATTTCATTTACTAAACTGATGCTTGTTTCAGACTGTGGCAGCAATGGCATGATCCTCACTGTACTAGTCTACAAACTTATTAATTGTAATAAAATGGGGTTTTTTCCTTCTTTCTGCTGCTCAATTTAGATGATGCTACAGCAGATTATCATTGTGAATTCCACTAAAAGACTTATTCAGCCATATTAATGTCCTGTGACATAACATGGAAATGGTGAAGTAAGTAGTGTATACCAGAAAGTGAGCATTCTGTGTCCAGCTATTCAAGGATTTCTACTTTATTAAAAATTAAAAAAAAAAGGCATCTGGTTATCCATTGTGTCAATAAAGATGCTTAGTCAGTTACATTTATTCTGCAACATCTCCAGAGAAAATTATGCAGGTGATAGACTTTAATATAAACTATTATATTTTTTTGAGTTGTATCTGATTCTATTTTTGAAAGTGTATGAGTGAATAAATTCAAATATTAATCAAATCTCAATAAAAATAATAGTATAATGACATTCAATAAAAGCTTTTTACAACTTTTTTGAAGCTAGCATGTATTAACCTAGGACATTAATTTTTTAACTTTTTAAAAAAATTTATTTTCTCTAGGAGTTTACATATAAGTTCTGTTCTTCCTTCAAGGACACTTAACTTATTTGAATCTCTTTTCAGTGATGTTAGTGGCAAGATTCCTGTAGACATCCTGTAGTATAGGAACATTCATTTATGGAGATAAGTAAAGGTTCTTTCAGTGATTCACTTTTGCTTTTTGTTTTAGGCTGTGGGGTTTCATCAGCCTGGCAGCATCAGAATTGCTTCAACCCCTACTAGGGTGGATGAATTCAAATACCAAATGACTCGTGCTGGTTGGCACCCAACAGAACAGTACCTAATCACGCCTGAGAAAGTACAACAGCTATTTCCCTTATTGAACATGGATAAGGTAAAGAACCTAATTTTATGAAAAATAACATCCGTTGCAATTACATAGTGGTCTATTAGATATGCAGACATAGAGTCTGTTTCCTTTATACAAATTGTATGAGAAATCCTTGTTTTTCAGTGAAATAAGATGCATTATAAACTAAAATTAGGTTCATGTGCATTTTAGTGCATACTGTATGCCAGTGGGCATACTCTTAATTTTAAAGCATTGCAACCTTTGATTGCATGGGAGAATTGAGCACTTTTACTTCCTTAGGCCACTGTTAAGTCGGATAGCTGTAGCCCTGATACTATTATGTGTTTTGAAAATCTGTTTTGATTTGACTCCTTAAAGTTTACTGCATTCAAGAAATAAAGCATTTTTAAAAAATAGTTAATTTTGATAAATTATAATTTCTCTCATTTTGCGGGATTTTACCTCCACTTAGGTTTTAGCTGGCCTATATAACCCTGGAGATGGTCATATTGATCCCTACTCTCTCACTATGGCCTTGGCTGCAGGAGCCAGAAAGTACGGTGCACAATTAAACTACCCTGTTCAAGTGACTAATCTGAACTCTCGATCAGATGGAACATGGGAAGTTGAAACTCCACTTGGAATAATACGAGCAAAGAGAATTGTGAACGCTGCAGGTAGGATTTCACATAAGCATTTGTATACACTTCATATTTACAAATTAGCTGACATGAAGCATCTGTACTGAATTGTGTGGATTACAGGAATATGTAATATTTGCTTTTGAACATTCTCTTGTTTTGTGGCAAAATGTACTTTACACATATTAATTTACAGTATTGTGAAAATATGTTAATTGTCCTTGATTAGGCATGAAAAATATTTCTTTCTGGTTTGTCTCCAGTGGTTACTAGTCAGACCATCTTGTTAGATTTTCATGGCAGAAGACATCTTTACTGGGCTACAGGAAGTTGTGTAGAAGAGAGGCTACTGTCTATGCATATTGTCCTCTAAAATCTTATTAAAAGCTACCTAGGAAGGGATGTACAAATGAAGTAGAAATGTCTTCACTGTGTTTTCTAAGAGACGGAAGACTTGCAGCAAGTAAGATAACCCTTCCTATTTCAGTATTATCTTTAAGATTTAACTCTATCCACATATCCTTGAAATAGAAGATTTTTGTTGCCCTTTGAGTAGTATTTTAACCATGCACTTAGCTTAACAATACATTTTTTAATATAATAAAATTTTCCTAACTCAAAGGAGCTTGTATTTACATATGCAATTTTTATTCTTCATTGTGTTAAAGAAGTCAAACTGAGGTTTCTGCTTCAAAGAGCTTTTGAGCAAGAGTCCTTTGGATTTGTATTTGTTTTCCTAAACAAGTTGATACATCTAAAAGCCTGTATTCAATCTAAACTTCACTTATTTTTATGCTGATTTATACAAGTTGTAGAAAAATACAGTATTGGTGAAAGTGCTGGCACCTCCTACATGAAGTGTGCCTTCTGCTTCCTAGCAGAAGACTTTCTGTTTTCAATTGTTTGAAAACATCCTGAATATTTACCATTTGGATGAAATTTTTGCAGACTCTGTCTGCCTCAGACTGAATAATAGCTTCATTTTTAGGGCAGGAGTCTTTCATACATCCCATCTCACGGAATAATGAGGCTTCAGTAGGAAGCTGTGATGGCTCAAGAGGACTTTCTCTTCTTTTTGGACAAAAGGATTAGGAAGGATACTTGAGGAATGGTTGTGTGTGAAACTGAGACTGGAACCAAACTGAGGCTGCCTGAGTGGTCTGAGCATGAAAGACTGGCAGAGAAGCAAGGGAGAGGTAGATGGGAGTAAATTGGAAGGAAAAGGAGGAATATGGGGCAGGATTTGACGAATGGGGGACACTGACTTGCATACGGAGACAAAACAGCTGAAGAAGGAAGTAAGGATCTGAGTAAGAAAGACGAGGTGAGTTTGAGACAGCAGGAAAGAAGACCAGGTATGGGACAAGCAGAGATGGGAAAGAGAGAAGATTGGGATAGAGAAAAATTCGGAGGGGATGGGATAAAAAGGCTGAACTCTGACAGGATGAGCTTTACTGGGTGACCTTTCTGTCAGTGTCTGGGGTGTGGACAGGCTTTCAGAAAAGACTAACGTGGAAACCCACTGAAAAATGTACTTTCTCATCGTATGCCTCCTATACATAGATGATCATCCACTATTGCTATAAGCCTAGCCAAAAAAGTAGGGATCTGAAGAAGTTCATCTTGAGGTTCTAAGCATGCTCATGAGTGCCACATAATGACATTTGGGGAGAAAGAGGACTAGAAGAGTTCAGGATGCTCTATAGAAAGCAACTAGCCACACAAACAGGGAAACCAAATTAAAAGAATTTCACTTAGACTGCAAAGTCAAGCACTTAGGAGATGAGAGACATCAATATTTGATAGCTTTTGGACTGTCAGTTCATAGCTTTCAGGCATGAATTCAGGACAGCATCCAGTTCCAAAATCACAAGCTCTCTTACTAATAGAATCCTTATGTCATTTGTTACACAGTATGGTTATATTGGTCTGAGAGTGATCCAAGATTATGGAATAGAAAGGCAGCTCTTTTGGCAATTGGACTTTTTATTTAGGCCACAGATTTCTAGGCACTCATTATTACTCACTATTGGCTCTGCATCATATGGATGAAGTATCACAGATGTAGTAATTTCCTTATATTTTTGTAGCGTAGTTATCTCTCTTTGGCTTGTGTATCAAGTTGACATTAGGCAGAATTTTCTAGTAAATGCTTTTCAAAGTTTATTTGCAAAAATTAGAATGCACACCTGTGAGATTTTTGTAAGTCTTTTTTTATTACTAAGTTATTAAACCAACAGTATATTTACTTAATTCTCTTGTGTAGTTAACTGTTTGGCCAGAATGAATCTTTGAAGCACATACTGCTTAACATTCTGGCTAAGGATGTGAAATCAATACTGTATAACACATATCTCTTATAAATGCTCTCTCAGCTAACATTAATTCTTCTCAGCCTTGCCTTATTCCACTACAGATCATGACTGGTATAATTCAGAGCTCATATTTTATGCTCATGTTGCAATATGAGCAGAGAAAAATGTATCAGAAGACTCTCGACATTCTCTCTCCCCTCATCCCACAGCTGACATCTGCTGTGGAACTGGAACAAACTAGTTTCAACCAATCTTTAGCTGTTCCTTATGTGAGATTTCCATTTTGGAGGAAAGCAGATGCCTAATAAATAGTCCCTGTCATGAATTAATTATCTGGTACTGAGCCTGCTGTAGTGATTTGCAGACTATTTATAATGGAATGTTTGATTAAAGTCTGCAAAAATAGTGAATTTAGTTTCTACAGTATGTGTAAGTATATAAGCAAATATTTGCAGACATGTACACACTGTGTATACACCATTTATCTATATGTAGTGATGGAAGATTTTCTTTTTTAAAGGTATAGTCAAATTATATATTTCAGCAGATATGCTAAGGAATACCACCACTAAATACTTCTGCATCAGATGTTTGCAGTCTCTACAATTTAATCTTCACAAATGTCCTAGAGATATAATTTATGCCTTCATTTATCTCCGCTATGTGTGATAGGACTTGACATCTGCTTCTAATTAGAATTTTGTTTCAGAGAACATATTCTTCCTTTTGCCATTTTTGTGTTTGTAATGGCTTTTGCACAGGGTTCAAAAACTTTAAACAAAGGAACTGTAACATTTTTTGTTTAGTAAATGTCAGCTGTTGTTATTCTAAGCAATAACATACTATAACATACTTATAAGTTTGATATTTTTAGAAGTGCAGTATTTAAGATTTGATTTTGAGCAAACCTAAAGTATTTGCCTTTAATTCAAAAGCAATTTAAAATCAGCTGAGTTTGTAATGCAAACTTAATGGCTAAGAAATGTAATATTATTTTGAAAGAAACAAAATTAAGTTTCAAAAATCTAAAATTAAGTGTACCATTTTTATTTCCTTCAAGGAGCTTGAATGTGCTTGCTTTCTGTATTTTCCCACTTAATCTTTTTTAATGAATAAGCAAAATAGTGACTTTACTAGAAGCATATTCCTAGAACATTATTTTTTTCCAAATATCTCTTTAAATCCAAGTAATTTTGTCAAGAAAACAATGCATGATAATTGAGATGGAATTTTCTGCTACTTCACCTTTCTTTCTCCTCTATGGATCATTAGCTGAAGTTGCCTTAAAATATTTCTCTTTGTAGGTGACATGGAAATGCCCAAATCAAAAGAAGTTCCCTAATTATTGTTAGCCTCCATTTGAATCCACGTTTGTGTTTGTCATGTGTAATGGACAAAACCCTTGCAGATGTGCTAGAAATTAATCTTTATTAGAATTTGTTGTTGTTTTTCATATAAGGGAGCATAAAACAGGTTTCACTAGCCTTAAAGGATCTTCCGTGAACCAATTCAACTGACTTAACAAGTGTTCTGTCAGTGAATCTCCTCCTCCAAGTGGCGAGGATGCCATTAGGAAGCAAAAGCCTTGCTTAGGGTAAAGGCAGAACAACAGATACTGGTTTTTAGTATTTACTGGGCAGGCGCTTTTAATTGAACAGATCTCTCTGTCACGGTCCTGGATTTCCTGCTCCCTTGCTTTACTAGCTCTCAGCAATTGTCAAGAGACTCACCACAGAAAATGTTTTCCTTGCAAACCTTCCATTTTTAAACACTGCGGGTGTTAGACACTGGGGCTGGTTTGTAATACTAAAGAGGACACTGACAGCCCTGCTGGTCTGGGGGAATGGCACAGGGCCAGCACAGCCCAACTCAGCTTTTCTAATTGCTGTGGCTTTAGGCCATGCCAGAGATAAGAAGATGTACCCCCAGGTTAATGGCAGCAAGCAGCACGTGCAGTTGCTCCTGCAGGACAGGGAGCCAGGCGTGGTAACCAGGATGGCAGGGCAGGGGACGAGCCAGCAAGGGCTCCGTCCTGTAGAGCACAGGAGAGGGAGCAGGGCAGGCCTGGGCCCAGCAGCAGGGGTCAGCCCACAGTCCAGATCTCCAGACGAGAGGCTGGGGATGAGGCACTGGTAGATCCATAGGGATGAAGCCAGGCTGAGGCCAAGGCTGGAAGTCAATCCGCGGGTCAGGAACAGGTCTGCTGACAGTAACCTGGCTGAGATCCTGCCCAGAGATCACCAGGCAGGTCTGTAGAGACGAGACTGGGCTGAGGTCAAGCTGGCAAGTAGTCCACGTATCAGGGTCTGGATCAATGAAGTCCATGGCCAGGCACAGGCAGGGTTGTAACAGAGCCGTAAACAGGCACACCTACAATCAATCCATCTCAGACAGGTCCTGAAGGCCCTGAGCAGACATGAAATGGGGCTCCTGGGCCCACGGGCAGGGGTGTGGGTGGGAGTCCCAGGTGAGGCTGCCCAGGACCACTAGTGACTGTGAGAGCTCTCAGTGACCTGAGGGCACAGTTTTGATCAGATCTTGGAGAGTGTGGAATGAAGAGAGAGATAGGAGCATCTGGGTAAGACAAGTAAGCAGCAAAAAGGGAGAAAAGTTGTGTGTCAAGCTGGGTGTCTGTAAGTCCAGGAGAAGTGGCAGATATGTTAGGTATCAAATCTTGGTGGAGGTAGTTTTTCATAAACAGTTTGGAGTCAGCTGGTTACACAGGAACCAGGCTGACCTGCCTTCTTTTGCTGGGTGCTGTATAGCATATAGCCTTTAATTTGAGAGGCCCTGCTACCTCTTCTTCCTCTTCCAGTTTGCTTTCCCCCAACTCTCATTCCTAGACTTCCTTGGAACTCCTGCTTCATTGGATTTTCCCGCTTAATTTCTGCTTCTAATACCTCCACTCCATGATCCAAAGAGTCAGGAGAGCTGGGCTGAGCTTCTGAGAGCAGCTGCCATCCCAGTCAATTATATGTGTCTAATTTCTGGGTCTGTATTTTCCGACTTCATAGTACATGTGAGCCATGATACAGAGCCCAAAATAGTAAGTTTAGCAGTTAAGTGGCTTTCACTTCTTGACTTTGACACAGCTACCTCACTAAGTAAATGTGTTTTACAAGCTGGAAACAGCTAGTCTGGAGGGACCTTAAGAAAGGAGAATTAGGTCATCTTTAACTTGTGCCAAGTAGTATGCATGAAGGGCCTGAATAGGCTTCAGGGGCAGGGAGATTGTTGCTTGCTTTTTCTGGTCACAGACTGTATCAGAACATTTTTCTAGATGAGTATGAGAGAGCATGCTGATACAAACATCACAATGAATTGATTGCTATGTGAAAGACGTAATTGTATGTGAGTCACATGATGCATATGAAAGAGGAGAGAAACTTAAATTTTTGAGGTTAGCTGGCTGAAAGTACAGCCTTACTTTGTTGGAGTGTTAGGACTTCTCTGCTGTCTTGGGAAAACATACTAGCTCATTGGTTCATAGTAAGAGGCTAGGTTAACACCTACGGTGTGAGCTACTTTATTCTGATTTTTGAGTGTCTTTGACTTTGCTAGGACTGCATTGCAGACCTACTTTACTGAAATAAACCATAGAACTTGTGGGACTGTTACTTAAACTCTCTTCTGAATGTTTCGAAGCCTAATTTATATTTTTCCAATTCTGTTTTTTAGTATCTGTATACTAGAATAATACATGACAGTATAATTAGGAACAAGGACATGGAATTATGGAGGCAAAACTGTCCTGGACAATATGAAAAACAATTTGAAAATTGAAAATCTGAAAAACAAATTTTGACACATTCCATAAAGCACAGTGCTTTCTGCAGATGTTTTACAGTTATTTTCCATTAATTGAAATTAGTCTTCAAATATTTCTATTTTGGTTTTTGTCTTCTCCAGGCTTCTGGGCCCGTGAAATAGGCAAGATGATTGGCCTGCAGCATCCTCTCATACCCGTTCATCATCAGTATGTTGTGACATCAACTGTCCCTGAAGTGAAAGCCCTAAAAACAGAATTGCCTGTGATTCGTGACTTAGAAGGATCATATTATCTAAGGCAAGAAAGGGATGGTCTTTTATTTGGTCCATATGAAAGTGAGGAGAAGATGAAGCTGCAGGACTCATGGGTAACAAATGGAGTTCCACCAGGTAGTTAAGAATATTAAATGTTTAAACTTGATAAGCACTAGCACACATTTTGATGTGTATAAATGCCAGTTTGTCATGCTGCCTTGTGTGATGGAAAATATGAAGTATTTGCAATGTGTGATTGTAACGCAGAAAATATTTTTCAAAGAAGGATAAGAGTGAGTACAAATAAAAATGTATCATAAAAAAAGCCTTTTTCAAATAAGCATGAAAAATACATCTACAACATACTTTTACCCTGCTCTCTGAACAGGTCTGTGTGTATTGTGATTAGATGCAGTCACCAAATCTGTGTTATGTAGCCTTTGCAACTGAATAGGGATTTTTCTAAGCTATGGTTCTCTCCAGAACAGTGACAAGGACTTTGGATTTTTGCTGTTCCCACAGAGATAATGTGGTTGTTAAATAGGAACACAGGTACAGCAAAGGGATGTCTTAGACAAAATGCTGTGCTCAGATATAAGTGCAACTCAGCTGTAGATATGTATAGAATTTTTGTACCAAAAAATCCCAACCATACAATATGGCTGCTTATTAAAAAGAAAATTATGTTATACCTAGGTTTCAGCTTTCCATTCAGTTCTAGACAGAAAGTTACATTAAGTCAATAGTGTTTTAAAAAAAAACATGTTTCCTAAGGAAGAGCAATCAGCATTGTTGGGCTTTGGATTGCACTGTCAGAGTTTCCTGATCTTACTGTCGCCAGTAGTGTCAAGTCCCCCTGCAGAGTTCAATAGTGCTTAGAGCCCAGACTGGTGGCTGTAATACATCCAGGAATTCACTAAACACCATAGAAATCATAATCTGACACAGGCAATATCTTTCTCCCCCTCCCAAAATTGTTGACATCTTGAGAAAAACAAGTGGCTCTTACTAACATAGAAGGAAGTTTCTCTGTTTCTCTGCTTCCTTTCTACTTTGTTGTTGAATTTGCATGACCTTAGGGTTAAACAAATGAGTATAAAGGACAGTGTAACTGCAGTGATAATAAACTTGATCCTGCAGGTAAAAAGGGATTTATGCACACCATTTTTCTTCTGTAGGATGGCAAAGGCTTCACTGATGAATTCCATTTAACTTTTATATATGTAGATAGCGTAACTGTATTTAAAATGTAAGTATTTTTGCTGTAATTAAGTATATAACAAGAGTCAAATATTTGTGCAGGTTTTGGAAAAGAACTTTTTGAGTCTGATTTAGACAGAATAATGGAGCATATTGAGGCTGCTATGGAAATGGTCCCAGTTCTGAAAAATGCAGACATCGTAAACACAGTTGCAGGTCCTATCACCTATTCTCCAGACATTCTTCCTATGGTGGGACCACATCAGGGCGTCAGAAATTACTGGGTAGCTATTGGTTTTGGGTGAGTAGATGATTCATTACAATTTTTGCCTGTCGTATTGTTAAAATGGCAGTCAGCTCAAGTTTTGCAAATTTTTATGAGCTTGGGGGCTGTTTAGCACATATTTTATGTGAATGTAATTGAAAATAGGCTCAATGTCTCAATTACCACTACCTACATAGTACAAGCTCTCTGTTACTTCTTCATGAGACTCACTATTTTTTCAGTTTGCTTCCTTCTTTTGTTCTGAAGGCCAATATCTGTGGCAGTTCATGAAGCAGCAAGAAATGGGTAGTTACTTGTTACTGTCTGTGCAGTAAGTTAAAGTCGTGAAAGTGCTGGGTTTTACAATATGCTTTCCAGCTCATTTTGTGTATTGTTTTGAATTACATTATGTTCAACAATTGTTTGGTGTATGAGGAGACTGGTGTCACTGAAGTTATGGCAAGAATGATTGGTACAGGGAGGACTTCTGATACGAGGTATTAACTTTCGGGTGGAGTAGAAAGCATACTAAGCAGAAGGTGCTGCCAGCACACTGTGAGACTGACCACTCTAGGGATACAATCGTTCTGACTGTTGAAGGTTGAGCTGAGAAATGATGTTGATGGATGTTGGAGGAAAGCAAATCAAGGCAGTATGACAACAGGAATGGATGTTTTACTGGTGTCTTTTATTCTCTCCTGCCTATCATGATATTTTCTTTGAATGTGACTTACATCTTACATACTCTGGCCTCACTGAAGTCAGTGGTAAAATTTACTAACTTCTCTCTAATTGTCCTAGTCTGACCATTGATTCAAGATGGATAGAATTAGCTGAATACAATTCCAGGGACATGTTACTGAACACATTCTGTTTACATTGTTTTTTCCAATTGCCTAACTTGATGTTCAAAATCCAGCTTTTTCCAGTTTTCCTTCAGTTCAAACCAAACAAACCCTCAGATCATAAGATAAGGCAGTACTACTAACATGCTTTCCAAGGCCCTCAAAATAAAAAGGTTTGGTAGTTTTGCAATGATTCATTGTGAAAGGTATTCACCTTTGCTGCTTGGATTTTAAAAAAAACAATATTGTTATCTTCTAGTAACATTTGCAGAACGTATAGTTACAAAAGTGTTTTGGCTGGTCCTTGTTCACCAAAAAGACTGTTTAAGTTCATTACTGTGCTGCCAGACTTTAGAGTCTGTTTGCCTTCATTGGTGCCAATGGAAGCAGAATCAAAGTTCCATATAGGAATAACTGAAGGCCAATGTTGTATGTTTAAGTTTCTTTAAACAGCTGATTTCAGGAATTTGATTAATCTCAAAATGTTTAGACACAGGTCACAATTATGCAGCTGTCATTGGATTACTTTGTTTTTCAGGGACTTTTGACTCTGTTCTATGCTTCTGGGTCACTGCAGTGTTTCTACTAGTGTTGTAATTTTTTGTGTGGATTAGCAAATCCTTATCTTATAGTCAACTAGCAGGGACATTGTGACAGAGTACTTAGTGCTGTAACTTTAGAGGATTTTTATTATCTAAAATTGGCAGCTTACTAGGCATTTTAATGTGCAAAGAAGTTAATAAGTGTAGTTAGCAGAGCTTGCAGCACTGTTTATTATTAAGGTTACTCAATACTTCCCATTTAAGACTGTTTTCAGTTACTTACAGCTTTGACAATCTCAGCAAGAGTAGTCTAGAATTTTATTCAGAGAAGCTTAAGTCAGAGAAGTGTAGTCATTCCAGTTAAGGATTTTGGGGTGAAGTCTTTCTTTTGAAAAGCTCTAATTTCCCCATTTTCTGAGAATGAACTTCACCTTTGTCAGAAGTGACCGATCTCCTAAAGATAAGCCTTTCTTCCATTCTTCCCAAGGTCTATCCATGAAGCCCATTCACCAACCTTTATAAATGTTACAGCTCGGGAACACTTAATAGACACTCACTAAATCTTTCACTAAGATTCCTGGTTCTATCTACAGTAGTATTGCACTGCAAGAGACTGAACAGGAGTTTTCCTTCAGAAATGGGATAGAAAAATGGCTAAACCTTGGACAAAAACACTAGAATGGGACCATGGTGTGCAAGGACTCAAATTTCCTAGGAAAAAGGAGTGGAATAAGTAGAAAACTGATGAGCAGCAAGGACTCATAAACAAGTAAAACACAAGAATAGGACAAGGACAACAGGGAAGATAATCTGGCAGGGATGGGAAAGAGAAAAGAACAGAGAAGGGCAGTCTGTGTTCATTAAGGAAATTTTCTTTAAATCCTCATACAAAGACCAAGATTCCTAAACTGTATCGCTCTTTACAGCTACTTGTAACATCCCATCTCCACACCCTGCATAATTTTAAATCTCTGATAATGTAGGCCCAGCTATGAGCACCAAAATCAACTGATTGCACAGAGTCAGTGCTGCAAAGCTCCACAGAGTTCAGAGACCAGTCTGGCCACATGCAGTGCTGTACCTGCAGCAAGCCTACATCACAGGGCTGTTTTGCCCCTGGGGTTGCCCTGCCATCAGCTCAGCAGTCTTCAGCTGAAGCTAAAAAGCTTAGTTGTATTTTGTTGGTTCCCACCCACAGTCATGCAGTAGTCCCTGTGCTGTGTTCCCATGTGCTTTTCGCTGCAGTGAATGGTGCAGGCAGTGTAAAACTTCTTCTGAAGCTGTTCTTGAAGGCAATGTAGCCATCGTCACAAAACTTATACCCATGGATAGCTAAGAGTTGCCTAATTAAACTAACCCCAGCAACGGCTAGGTCTTCTGTAGTACATTCAGAGTGGCAGTTTACAAGTGCTCTTCCTTACTGCATCAACTGTGGTGATACAAGCTTGTGCTGAGAGTCTGAATATTTATGCTGACCAGCCTAAAGGAGTGTATTTGGCAGAATTACTTCATGTATTCAGCTGTTCAATATTTCTGTTTTATTTAAAGAAGTAAATAAATTGCAGATAAAACCCCACTATATCAAAGTGATTTCATGAATAATATTAAGTCAGACATTCTACAGTTAGGAAGTGACAGAACTAAGTTGTCTGTGTAATCTGAATTCTTTCTTCTTATGCATATGCATTAGAATTAGATTATTGCATCCTTTTTTTCCTCAAGATCCTTGCCTATTTAATTGAGGGTATAGAATTCAGAATGCAAAGTTGATGAACAGCAATTCAGTTTTGTTTTAGCTTCACTATTCAGTGTGAGTGTCTGCTGCATGTTCATTTAAATTTGGTTTTGGATGGACTATTTCTTTGAAGATTTTTCTGTTGTGCTTATTGGAGCATTTCACAAACAACTAAATTTATTTTCACATCTTCTCCAGATGGGAGGCTATTTTGACACTTTTTTAAAAAAAGACATGGCAAACTAATTCACAGAGGTATTAAAAGAAAAAGTTTTAAATCATTCAGTACTAATAGTTATTTGTCATTAAATGTTTTCGTGTCAAATCTGAAGTGCCTGTAATTCAGCATTACGTAGTACTGTTTGGTCATATGTAGACTGAGCAGCGACAGACACGTATTGCAGCACAGCGAAGATCCATGTCCGTGGTTGTCTACTTCAGGTACCTCGGAGGAGCACATTTCACATACAGCTTTTTCCCTGTGGATGTCAAGATGTCAAGCATTTTGAAAGTTAAAATTATGTACAAAATGTCTATGTAAGGAAACCTTACATCTATCACTTCATAACTTTTGTGCATCTACCCTTGCTGTCTGGCGTGGTTCATTTGATGCAGGTTTCTAGCAAGAGATCTCCTCTGCAGTCTGATCTTTCACATGCTCATTATGTAGAAACAGAACAGGCTTCTGCTACAGACTAGTAGCAGAAAATTTCTACGTGTTGTTACTGTAAGCTTTCTGGAACCAGTTGTCTTTCTAGTTGTGGAGAACAGAGAAGGTAAATCACATGAGAAAAAGCAGCTTTCAACTCTGGCACCAGTGCAAACAAGTCTTCTAGTTTTATCTACATTCCCTGATACTTTAAAGCTGTCTCGGTAGTGCTATCTCCTGACTTGCTCATGTTGCTGTTGGAACTGTAATGTAAATATTCACTGTAGCTGCTAGAATGTCTCAGTCTGGTTTTCAAATCTGAGTCCAGTTTAATCAAATCTGATTGAAAAAGAAGAGGTATTCTATGACTAGGAAGTGTATTTAATAGATATCAGAAGTTTGAGAACTTTCTTTAGTATAATTGTTGAAGAGTTCTAATGTCCCTGGAAAAGACTGTTAAATTCTGAACTTGAAAGAAAGAGCTTACTGTAGTCTCAAGCACTGCAAATGCTGTACATTAGCAATGGAGCTTTGCTGCTGACAGTGGGACAGTAGAAATATCTGTCAATAAATCATGTAATCTTGGAAAACAAGACAACAGAACAAATGAAAAAAAAGACCCAGAGGGAAAAATTTAGAATACTTTAGGGAGTATATTAGTAGTATATGCTAGTACTGATTTTTAAAAAACTAAAAAAGACTTGTCACTGCAGGACTTTTTCCTGTTTTTAAGGTATGGCATTATACATGCTGGTGGCATAGGAAAGTACATCAGTGACTGGATCCTTGAGGGGGAACCTCCATTTGACCTGATAGAGTTGGATCCCAACCGGTATGGAAAGTGGACCACCACAGAATACACTGCAGCCAAAGCAAGAGAATCTTATGGTTTTAATAACATTGGTAAGAAGGTATTTTTTTAAATACATTTATATCCTGAAAATGGATTCCAGCAAAGCCTGCCTCTAAATTTTTTCTGTTTATATATATGTGTTTTTATATATACATATATAATATATTGGTGCTGTACAATATTTAGTATGCCATGGTTTTTTGTTTTATTTTCTTTTTCCCTCTAGTTGGTTACCCTAAAGAAGAGAGATTTGCTGGGAGACCAACAGAGAGAACCAGTGGGCTGTATGATTTGCTGAAATCAAAATGTTCAATGGGCTTTCATGCAGGATGGGAGCAACCTCATTGGTTCTACAAACCTGGAGATGAGACTGGATACAAGTAAATAAAAATTACCACCCCCTCCTCTACCCATCCCCCCCATAAATAGTCATGACAGTAAGGGCCAGCTGAGTTAAGTTTAGTAAAAAGCATACTTTTATCATTCATTTTGGCAACAGGTATCTGTTAGGTAGATCTTCCATTATTGTTTTTTTCTAGAGTTTAGAATCCATTTCATTCTAATAATACAGACATTTCTAAACACACATCAAGGTATCCTGTAACTCTTGTAGGTGTGGGGTATCAGGGAACAGCCTAGGTCAAGGCAAAGATTAGAGAATGATTTGTTCATTAAAAAATTTGTATTTTTCTCCGTTTTTTATTATTAGATCAGCAGCACAGTATAATGCTTTCATGAAAAGCTGTTTCCTTTCTGTATAATTCTTGGGAAAGGAGAAGCCAAATCCTCCTTTCTTTTCTTTTTCTGTGCCTACCTACCTAGTTACCTGCTTGCATCAGGGAACATCCAGCAAGTAAGTGTTTTCCACAGGAATACTGGAGTCCCAATGTAAATGGGACTCATAAAGCAATAACAAGACACTCTGCTGTTCAGAAATAAAGCCTTTGACACCTTAAACTCAAATAAATGATTCAGCAACAAAGTATGCTGTAAATTTACACACGACAGACTACTACTTCTAACATTTGAACAGTTCACAGTTTATTGTACAAAATGGTTGATAAAATATCAACCCATATCTTTCTTTATTGTTAAAGGATTTCAATAATTACGCTATGTTAGACCAAAGAAAATATTGGGTAAGCTACCTACAATTAGGAAAGTCTCTTTTGAATGATTATTAAACTGAAGACTACGTTTTGCTGAAAAGAGCACAAAATTTTCAAATTGTGTTTTATGTGTGTAAATACTCTGTTTCAGACCCAGTTTTCGGCGCACAAATTGGTTTGACCCTGTGGGTCGTGAGTATAAACAGGTTATGGAAAAAGTCGGTGTGATTGACCTGTCACCATTTGGCAAGTTTAAAGTAAAAGGCAGAGATTCTGTTAAGCTGCTGGATCATCTATTTGCAAATGTTGTTCCAAAGGTAAATGGGACAGTGATAACTGTTTAATGTAGGAATTATACAGACAAGATCTGTTTCAGAAATGGAAAATGAAGCATAATTTTATTACCATATCTTTCAGATACCAAACACTCAGATCCTTCGGAGAAATTACTGCATCAGATATATTTCATTGATTTAAGAGCACAGAAAGTGAAGTTTATACTAGAGTAGCCTCACGTAGCTTTTGGCACAAATCACTGAATCATAGAATGGTTGAGGTTGGAAGGGACCTCTGAAATTCACCTTGTCCAATCCCCTGATCAAGCAGGTTGCCTGGAGCTCATTGCCTGGGACTGTGTCCACATGGCTTTTAAATATCTGCAAGGATGGAAACTCCACCAGCTCTCTGGGTAACCTGTTCCTGTGCTCAGCCACCTTTACCGTAAAAAAGTGTTTCCTTGAAACAAAGAACCTTCTGTGTTTCAAATCTTTGTTTAAAGAAGTCCAAGTGAGTCTCACTTGAAATTCTTTTACAGTAGTACTAGAATAACTTGGCAGCTGTCTGCCTGGAACTGCACTGTACTGTGGCAGCTTCAGGCAGCAGAGTAGAGCAGTGAAAGGTGCTCTTGCCTGCCTCACAGCTGGATCTTGTATTCTTCCTCGATGCCCAAGGGAACAGTTTTGTTGGGGTTTTTTGTTGCTTTTTTTCCACCCCCCTCATACAGACTCTGTTTTACAGCTGGGTGCCTGAACCAGGCAAGGTTGCAAATATTAAGGATATTCAGCTTTCAGCTCACACCTGTCCTTGCTCCACAAGTGTGGCTGTTCACAGATCCTCAGAATATGATCCTGTTTTCAAAAATGGCACACTGTGACAGGTTTCTTGTTCTTAGTCCTCAGTTTATGGTAAGGCTCCATGAGTCCCTTAATCTTCTCGCTTTTTCAACCACTCTCAGCTAGTGTTTTTAATTTCAGAGATACACCTCCAGGAAGGAGATTGTTCCTTTCTGAAAAGCTACAGTCATGGGGTTTTCTCATTTCAGCACAGAATTAAGTTTTTGCTGTAGGTGATGGTTTTAGCTGCTTCAGACACCAGAGGGAGGAAGCACAGGGAAACAGTAGGTACACTAAGATTATAGTTATGAAAGTAGGCCAGAGGCCAGAGCCAACTGAATGGGAAGGCTGTGCACAAGAATGTCATCCCATAGTTTTAGGAGAAAGAAAAACCTGAATTGCCATGTAGTTATATTTTTTTACTGTATTAATTTAGTGATAGCAATATAGATTAAAAATTTGTCATCCTTCTAGCTTGGGTTAGAGGTGGGATAGCTCGTCAGTGGGCACGAATAACACTTGCTGAATATATTTATGTGGTGGGGAGAAAGCAAGATTAAACAGGAAACTGTGAGAACAAAACAAGTGCTTTCTATGGAGTTTAATCAGTGTTGCTAAGGGGAAAAGGAACGATAGATGGCAAAATAGAATGAACAGTTTATGAGTCCACTGAAAAATCCAGCATTCACAACAGCTGCTTATTTAAGCTCTCTGATTTTTAGTACCATTCATGCTTGCCTGCATCATAAAGTAGTTCAGTGAATTTACTGGACGTGCACTTGTATCACAACCAGGTTGAGTGTGACTGCCATCAGATCCTGAAAATTCAATTATATCCCTGTAATATGCCAGTAACTACATTAATGTAATATGACCTTCCAAAGAACATTAATATCTGCAATATTTTTCCTTTCTTCATTCATTATCTGGAATCTGGACACAGTTCTTATGAAAGCAAAAATGAAATAAGAGAAATTAAATTCTGTCTCTGGAACCAAACCCACACAACAGCTATGGCACATTCATTTTTCTGTTTGTATATATGATATCTGTATGAACATGTATACATTTTATAGTCACAGCTGAGTAACTGTTATTTGAAATTTTGCATCCAGAGAGCAAGATTCTACATAGAACCTGATGAAAATGTACAGAAATATAGATTCATAGTCAGCAGCTACATCAAACATAAAAACGTACATAAATCAGGGCCAGCTCAGTATTTCTTTCTTTAAAGTAGGGGACAAAGTAATGTTGTCCTTTTGGGATCTGAAAGCCTTATTCCCATGACTGAAAAAGAATATTTATGTCAATAACGCATAGAATTTTTATTCTCATGATCAGACAACAGACAAAAATTGACTGAATTTGCATTGATAATTCATTCTTAAATCAAATGTAGCTTAAGAATACCTTGTGTAACACACACAATTAACAAATATTTATAAAGATCTTGATCTATTTGATTTCAAAAACATATTTTTTCTGTGAAGAAAAATGTGAAATTTCTACTGTAAAGCTTAAGCTTGGACAATTGTATATCTGTCTGCTCCTATTATGGCATAGCAGAACAAACATGAAACGTTATTCTTTCAGGTAAAGACATATTTCCATGTATTTCATAATGTTTAAGAATTCAAAGGTTTTATTTTGCATTCTTAATGATGGCAAATTTTACTCTGTAGGTGGGTTCCACAAATATAAGCCATATGTTAACACCAAGAGGAAAAGTTTATGCCGAGCTAACAGTCTCTCAGCTCTGTCCTGGAGAATTCATGCTTGTAACTGGCTCGGGATCAGAACTCCATGATCTCAGGTTAGTTTATTTTTGATACAGTAAGTACACAGTGCTATGCAGGCATATTAATATAGAAATATTTTTACAAAGTGCCAAACTATTAATTATTACTCAAAAAAACCTCTTGCTAGATTCAAGAGAATCCTACTTATTTAATGATTTTGGTTTCTTAGAAACTTGGTTGAGTTGAATCCTGAAGTATAAGCAGTTGCATATTGGATTATTGTTGGTGTAAAAAGATGGAGAATTTACGGATGGTTATGTAATACACTTTAATAGAAGTAGTTTTTGTTTTCTTGTTGAACCTGTTTGTGTTTGGCAGTGTGTCATGGAACACAGCACAGTTGTTCCTTTCTAGTGTTTTCTCTTACGCAAAAAAGAAAACTGGCTTCAAATTATGGATGACCCCACAGGCACTGACCTGGCCAATGCAGATGTGTAGTGCAGTTCTTCCTGATACTTTGGTAATGTCTTCTAGTTTGTGCTTTAGGGCCACAAAGCAGAACAACAGAAAAAAGGAGGTAGAAGGGGTCAGTTGCAGGATGACTTCATTAAAATACTTGTTATAGATGAGCATTGGAAGTGACATTTCTAGTGCTATAAGTGGCACTAGAAGTTTTCTTATTGGAGATTGCTGACAAATCAGTTATTCAAAATGAATCAACAAATAAAAGACTGAAATTTGCTATCCCGATGCATGGTGAATAGTGTACTGTTTTGTAATAGTCACATAGGAATCAGGACCATCGATACATTTAAGAACCAAATGGCAGGAACAGGCCTAATGCATTTACTTCTAGAGGATTTTAGCAGTCCTGTTTGGTACTCCCCTGTGCCTGAGATCTTTTAACACTGCTTATCAAAGCAGTACTTTATAAGATCTTTAAATATACTCCTTTCTTTTATTTTGTGAGCTTCCTGAAAGACAATACCCAGCTGATGGTTTCAATTAAATCAAAAGTTGAAACTGAACTTCCTGCCAATACTTTCAATACTGTAGTTAGGAAGGAATGAGCCTGGTTGTACCTTTCTGTTGACAGAAGAATTTATTTTGAGATTTCTTATGTTCATTCTGTTTATTGGTTGCTCTTGTTGTATGGTGACTTTTTATTAACACATTCTGGATCCAGAGGCAAATATGTGTTCAGTTCTATGAAATCACTTCTTTCTCTTATCTTGAAAATACTGTTCCACCCATTTGCATTGTCTTCTTTCCTGCCTGTATCCCCGATGCCTGTGTTCCTATACCAATATCTCACCAGAAAACACCGTTTAACATCAATGATGGATTTGAGTATCTAGTGTAACCCATACTTTGATTGGTTTTAAGATGGTGTGGGACAGGGAGCTGCTGGGATGATGAATATTAACAAAAAAAAATTCCTTTTTATTCAGGTATTTTTAATAAAAAAATTAACATTGCTGCTGTATTTTACATGCAGATGGATAGAAGAGGAAGTAACGAGAGGTGGATATAAAGTTGAAATAGAAAACGTAACAGATGAGATGGGAGTACTTGGTGTAGCAGGTCCATATGCCCGACAGATCCTCCAAAAGTTGACAAGTGAGGATCTGAGTGAGGGTTCATTTAAGTTTCTCCAGTCTAGATGCTTGAAACTTTCTGATGTTGATGTTACTGCCATTAGGATATCATACACAGGTAAGCAATAGAGAAAACAAACTCTTAAGGCGAGAGGCAATAAATAAAGTAATAAGTGTAACTAAAATTATGTTGAAAAATAAATTTCATCATGTACTCATAAGCAAAAGGTTGATCACATTTATATATAAATGTGTGAGGAAATGCGATACATTGATTTTCAAGTGTGATCTGGTCAGGGTCTGTGCTGAGTTTTCCAAGACCTTTTTCTCTAGAGTACCCTACAATGTAAATATTTATTTTACAGAACAAAAGGCCAGTTCTGATAACCTTTCTGGTATTTGCTGTAAAGCCCAAGTCAAGAATTGTTTTTGGATTACCATATACTAGTGTTTGTCAAGTGCAATGCTGAGTATTTGTTTTTCTCAGTTACTTTTTATTTATTTTTATGTCTGTTTCTGCTGTAATAGACTTCATGACCATTCTGAAGCAGCTGAAGTCCTTCTCTTTCTGTTGTACTAAATATGATATAATATACTCGATTTATGCTTATTTATACTCAGTTACCTTTGCTATTCACTTGCCATATTATCATCTGTTTAAAATGTCCTTAAGCTTCATCTCTCATTGTGACTTTGCTACATGACCTTTTCTTATCAGTTATTCTGATTCCCCCGCCAGGTCCCCACCCCTGATTTCATTTAACAGTTTAAATTAGAATAATAGTACCACTGCTTGAGATCTGGGGTATAAATAATCTAGTGGTTCTTGCAAAGAATTAGACTTGATATGTGATAGCAGAATTGCCCCTGGAGTGTAAATTAACTCTTACAACATTGATCCACACTTTTAACCAAGAACAGGAGTGTATTTGTTAGGAATGTTTCATTGCTGAGCTGATGAAACCATTGATCTTGTTTGTATAACAGGTGAACTGGGCTGGGAGCTCTATCATAGAAAAGAAGATTCTGTAGCTCTTTACAATGCAGTCATGGAAGCTGGCCAAAAAGAAGGAATTGACAACTTTGGAACATATGCTCTGAATGCTTTAAGGCTGGAAAA
Source organism: Pterocles orientalis (assembly GCA_011057875.1). NCBI lineage: Eukaryota > Metazoa > Chordata > Aves > Pterocliformes > Pteroclidae > Pterocles > Pterocles orientalis. The sequence continues at coordinate 1,300,815 of WKFP01015227.1, forward strand.
GAGTTTCCGAGCCTGGGGAGCAGAGGTCAGGAAATATAACTTCTTTATTATTCTTTTTGTTTATTTTCTTTATTTCATTGTAACTATACAGCTTTTAGTCAGACCTAGCTCAGATAGTATTTGTTCCAGTTTCTCAAGCACGAAAAGAAAATTTACCTTGAGAAGGAAGCTGCTATAATTCTGAAGTGTCTTTTCTAAATAAAAAGAAGTCATATTCTCCATTGCACTGCTGGCAAAGAGACAGTTATTTTGGTTCATTGACGTTTTCCCCTCTTGCATATAACAGAGTTATGAGGTTTTTGCTGAGCTCTACTGTTTTGAAATAAAATATTTGGCTCATAGATTCTGAAAATGTTTTATTTCTGTAATAAGTATGTCGTGAGAGGCCAATTATTCTTGCTTCATAATGTATTCGAAACTCTTTCATTTCCTACTAGCTTGTTTCTGCTGAATTTGCTCACTCACAATATAGAACTACTCAGAAGGCCTAAAGAATTTGTAGAAAATCAGTATAATTTCCACTTACTTGAATTTTTTCCTAATTCCTTTGGAAAGGAAAGAACTCAGGAAGGTGAAGTGGTGGGCATTTAGGGATCCTTTTCATTTGCCCAGTGAGAATTATTTTCATTCTTGTTGCAAATGCTGCCTAACAAACCATTCCCCCTATACCTAATGGGAAGGTGAAAAATAAAATTGGCTTTGTGTTTTATTTTCCTCTCCAGCTAAGGCATTCTGCTGTGTTGCAATTAATGTGCATACCTCAGTTATTCGATCTTCTGCAGGTTCTGTTCTGCTTTGATGAAAAGTCTTGTTTCTTATGAAATGTGTGTTTCCTTTCATATTGAAACTTAGAAGAATGATATACATATCTATACTTATGTTAGGCATAATAGTAGATATGCTGTTGAAATCACATATAGGAAGCATATAGTGTATTTAAGTGGAAGTTGCACATATGCAACGTGAAAGACAGTGACATAGAAGTAAATAGAAGGCTGCATGGTATAACCAAATAAATAACCCCCACCCCTCAACCCAAAAGCTGATAGTCCATCATGGATGGATGATGAATTTTTTTTTTTTATTTTTTTTTAAAGATGAACTGTGACACTAATCCACTGGAAGCTGGACTGGAATACTTTGTAAAGCTAGACAAGGTATGTTTTTTTGTTTTTTTTTTCCAAAGTGTTCTGTTGTGCCCAGTGGTATTTCTATAAGTGTTTGAAAAGAAAAACTTAATTCTCTGTAAAAATAAAATAGGTTTAGAAAATGAACAGAGCAACTTTTTTTCCACTATATATAAGAAAAACTACTTTATTAAGTACCGATTTGTTTAAAGAAAGCCCATTTCATACTTTTTCCTGTTTCTTGCTAACAAAATTATGCCTTGCATTAGGGATTTGCAAATACTTGTTGTTGTCTACATGAAAAATAACTGTGATTTATTTTCGTAGAGAAATTTTACTCATGTGCTTTTGTAAACATATAGTGTCTATATACTGGACAAGCCTATTCATATTGTGAAAACATTTTACCTGCTTTCTCTTGTTAAAGTTGTCTGTAGGATCATTTTCCCTGGCTACCACTCTGGTAGAGCAATTACTGAAAAAAAAAATAGAATTTTCAGAAGAATTCCTGACTGACAACTTGGGTATCAATCAAATATAAGTTAAATTAATATTTTGGTTAAAAAAAAACAAAATAACAATTGTTCATAGAATTTCGAAAAATGTCCTCTGCTCTGATTTGAAATTTAAAGAATCGGAGTCGTTCAATTTAAAGATGCAGTAAAAATGAAAATTTGTTATTCTATATCATTTCTATATTTTATACCCATTTTCATATATTTATATAAGACCTCAGCATTCCTTAGAGGCTACTGTGACTGAAGACAAGCAAAATACCCTGTTATCGTCTGGTCCTATTGTTAAGGATACTTTCCACAAAAAAGGGCAAAGGGATACAAATTACAGGCAGTAAATACTTAAATCTGACATCTTGGTCTCTAGGGTTACTGAGAGGGATTGTTCCTTTAAGCATGCACCACCAACTGGGGAAAAATGTTGATTTCTGTGTAAATTAAAACCAAAATGCCCTGTTCAGTTAATTGCTAGAGTGCTTCTTACTATGCAGCTGAAATAGCTTACAAAATGGGCAAAAAGACTTCAGCATAAGTGAATTTTGAGTGGTATGTCATGGAAAATGTAAACAGTTTATAAACAGATTAAAGTGAATGAAAAACCAAACGCCAGTGAAGGTAATACAATCAAAAAGTATTTTAATTACCGTGAGAGGGCAGCCAAGTATGCAGGGAAAAAATGTGAAGAGATGTAAATTCCTAATAAAATCCTGATATTTCTCAGTGTTTACAAAGTTTACTGTATGCATCATCTTCAGGTACATATGGACTGGTAATTCGTTTGTGATGAGTGATAGGAGAAACTTTTAAAAGCTTAAGTTGACAATTTTTTTTCCCACATCCATTAAATTACAGCATGACAGTAGGTAAACCTGTTTCCTCAGGATTTCTGTGGCAACTTTCATTTTTTCAGTAAGGCTGAAGAGATGGTATTGTTCTAGATGGTTTCCTCTAGACTCTGATACTCCTTTTTTCTCTAACAATGGTCTTAGTTGCTTCCTTGCACAGATGAGCAGGATGGGCTATGATTAAACCAAACTGGAAGAACAGTAACAGAATTAATTTCTAATTTAGAGTATACATTGTCTTCATAACTTCACAGGAAAATCTGTCTCGTTTAGGGGTAGGATTTTTTTTTTAATACCTGTTGTCTTTCTTCTGGTTGTTCAATTGGTCTCACATTTAGTAAGTCAGATATGTTGCTAGATAGCCTAATTTACTAACACTCTCATCTCATGAATGAACACTGTGCTACCAAATATGCAATGGAGTCCTCATGGTCTTTGCGGCATGAAATTCATAAAATATCTTTAAAAAGTTGCAATTATTTTTTCTCCACATCCCAGAATATTGTTTTAGTTCTGCTGCACATTTGAACTTTCTCAGGTATGTTTTTCTTTCTATACTGTCAAAGTTACAGTATATCATAGAATCATTGAGTGGTTTGAGTTTGAAGGAACCTTAAAGATCAGGTAGTTCCGACCCCCCTGCTATGAGCAGGGACACCTCCCACTAGACCAGGTTGCTCAAAGCCTCATCCAGCCTGGCCTTGAACACCTCCAGGGATGGGGCATCCACAACTTCCCTGGGCAACCTATTCCAGTGTCTCACCACCCTCACAGTGAAAAATTTCATCCTAATATGTAATCTAAATCTGTCCTCTTTCAGCTTATACCATTACCCCTTGTCCTGTCACTACACTCCCTGATAAAGAGTGTTTCCCCATCTCTCCTGTAGGCCCCCTTCAGGTACTGGAAGGCTATTTTAAGGTCTCCCCAGTGTTTTCTCTTCTCTGGGCTGACCAACCCCAACTCTCTCAGCCTGTCCTCATAGGGGAGGGGCTCCAGCCCTGTAACCGATTTTGTAGCCCTCCTCTGGGTTCGCTCCAACAGGTCCATGCCCTTCTTGTGCTGAGGACTCCAGACCTGGATGCAGTACTCCAGGTGGGTTCTCATGAGAGCAGAGTAGAGGGGGAGAATCACCTTTCTCCACCTGCTGGCCACTGTTCTTTTGATGCAGCCCAGGATGCGGATGGCTTTTGTTGTTTGAGTGCAACCATCCAGCCAGTGCCTTATCTGTCAAGTGGTCCATCCATCAAATCCATGTCTCTCCTATTTAGAGACAAGGATGCACAAGTCCAGGTAGATGATGTCAGTTGCTCTTCCCTTATCCACCAGTGTTGTGACCTCATTGTAGAAGGCCACCAAGGCACGATTTGCTCTCAGTGAGGCCATGCTGACTGTCACAAATCACCTCCTTATTTTCTGTGTGCCTTGGCATTGTTTCCAGGAGGATCTGCTCCATGATTTTGCCAGGCACAGAGGTGAGACTGACCAGGCTATAGTTCCCTGTGTCTTCCTTTTTTTTCCCTTTTTAAAAATGGGGGTTACGTTTCCCCTTTTCCAGTCAGTGGGAACTTCAGCAGAGTGCCACAACTTCTCAAATATGATGGATTGTGGCTTGGCAACTTCATCCACCAGTTCCTTCGGGACCTGTGGATGTGTCTCACCAGGTCCCATGGACTTGTGCACTTTCAGGTTCCTTAGATGGTCTCAACCTGATCTTCTCCTACAGCTGGCAGTTCTTCATTCTCCCAGTCCCTGCCTTTGCCTTTTGCAACTTGGGCAGTGTGGCTTGAGCTCTTGCCAGTGAAGACTGAGGCAAAGAAGTCATTGAGTACCTCAGCCTTCTCCATATCCTGGGTAACCAGATCTGTTTTCTTCTGGAGAGACCCCACATTTTCCCTAGTCTTCCTTTTTTTCACTGATGCTTTTCTTGTTGCCCTTGACATCCCTGACCAGATTTCTGTCAGGGCTTTATCTTTACTCACCTGATCCCTTGCTGATTGGACAATTTCTCTGTATTTCTCTCAGGCTACCTGTCTTTGCTTCCACCCTCTGTATGCTTCCTTTTTGTGGTTGTGTTTGTCCAGGAGTTCCTTGTTCATCCTTGCAGGCCTCCTGGCCTTTTTGCATGACTTCCTGTTTGCTAGGATCCATCACTGCTGAGCTTGGAGGAAGTGATCCTTGAATATTAGCCAGCTTTCTTGGTCCCCTCTTCCCTCCAGGGCCTTATTCCATGGGACTCTTCCAAGCAGATTCCTGAAGAGGCCAGAGTCTGCTCTCCTGAAGTCCAGGGTAGTGAGTTTGCTGTGTGCCCTCCTCACTGCCCTGAGGATTCTCAATTCCACCTTTTCATGGTTACTGCATCCCGGGCTAACCTTGAGCTTCACATTTCCCACCAGTCCTTTTTTGTTGGTGAGAATAAGGTTCAGCACAGCATCTCTCTTTGTTGGCTTCTCTGTCGCTTGGAGAAGGAAGTTGTTGTCTCTGAATGCTTTCTATTTTTCAAAACCCTGGTTTGAATTTAATGGCTATTTCAAATATTATTATAGAAAAGGATAAGCAATCACCAGGTATTAATTTACTCCAGACCTTTGTTCTATGACCAAATCAACCACATCTGTGATTTCCTTGCCATATTTATAAAAAATTTATGTGTGAAATGACAAAGACCTCTCATTCCTGAAGATCCCACAGTCTCCCTGGGCAATCTGTTCTAAGGGTTTGCTATCGTTATGTTAGAAAAAGTCTTCTTGCTACACTTTAAACTTATCCCTGATTATTATGTTCACTATTGACATACAGAAAAAAATATTTCCTTATTTCAGAAGCTGCTTGAATCTTCAAAATCTGCTAGCATGTGCCTTTTCAGTGTTCTGAAGTGATTGATTATTTTTAGCTAATTCAATATTCTTAAAACAGCCTATTTTTCTCCTGAGTGTTATGGACCGTAAGTCCCAATAAATGATGTTAGAGTGAAACACCTTCGTGTCAATTTGGGTAGCTCACAGAAATGAATTATTTCAGATGGTTTTCCGTGTGAACCCAATAGTGCCGACAGTCATCAAGAGCAAACAGCTACAAAATTCCGTAGTTAACTGTCGGTAGGTTTGTGATTTGTTTTCCTATATCCAAGACTGCCATCTCCTGGGCACTCCCTCCACAGCAACAGCTCACTGCGGTTTGGGAAGAGAATGCGGTAGATGATGGAAACCCATTGAGACTATGCTCTACTGCACTCTTCCAGGCTGTGATCTGAGTGCTTAGCTAAGACTTAGTGTTTATTTCCATTAGGAGGAAATACCATTATCAGAGACAGTGTTTCTTTGTTGCAGCCCTGTTTATTTACTGGGGCAGTTCCTTTGTTCTTCATTACAAGCTTTTTTTTTTTTCATATTATAGAATACCTGAGAATCTCTCTCCTTCAGCTTTTTCATAGGTCTGCTCTACCAGCACTTTTTTTTCACTTCTTTATTTATTTCACTTCTTCATTTCCCTGTCTGCTTCTCACTATTTATGTTTTTTCTCCACCAACCCTGCTCCGTGACTGCCTGCATTTTGATGTCAAAAAATGCCTTCTAGACCACAAGCCTTACCTCATCTTCTGGCTTTGGCATTGGATTTCTGACGAGTCTTTTACTGTTGTACTTCTTAGACACATCAGCATTTAATTGCTTCCTTATTCGTTATGAATAGAAGCTGTGTCGTGCCCAGCAACTTCACACAGTGTATGACAGTAAATCAAAGATACAGACCTTGTGTATTGACCTAACCACCAGCATAACTACCCGTAAGTTACCTCATGGAAAACTAAGATGAGCAGGTGTAAGACTGTGCCTCTGTCCTTTTATTCCTTTGGTAGCAGTTTAATCTTATAGGTTCATGCCCTCCTCTTACCAGTCATTTGTTTCCCTCCTGTTCACTCTGACAGAACTGCCTCTCAGGTGTGCCAGTCCAACTCATTGTGTTACCGTGGCCTAAAGTGATATGTTGTGATTTATGAAAGCATTAAATAATAAATATTTTTAGAGAAAAGGCTTTTTTTCATCATTTCAGAGATGCAGTTTGGAGAAAGAACACCAAAAATGTTGAGCTGTCATGTTTAATGTCTTTATCAATAGATGAAGGGACTGAGTGCACCTTCTGTAAGTCTGCAGATGACACCAAGTTGCGTGGGAGTGTTGATCTGCTGGAGGGTAGAAAGGGTCTACAGGGGGATCTGGACAGGCTGGATCAATGGGCTTGAACAGGCTGCCCAGGGAAGTGGTGGAGTCACCATCCCTGGAGGTGTTCAAGAAATGTGTAGATGTGGTGCTTAGGGACATGGTTTAGTGAGTTAGGTGGTGTGGGTTGACGGTTGGACTTGATGATCCTTGAGGTCTTTTCCAACCTTAATGATTCCATGATTCTATGAACAAGGCCGAGTCCCCTGCAATGCTACAGGCTTGGAGAAGAGTGGCTGGAAACCTGCCTAGTGGAAAAGGACCTGAGGATGTTGGTTGACAGCCGGCTGAAGGTGAGCCAACAGTGTGCCCAGGTAGCCAAGAAGGCCAGTGGCATCCTGGCCTTCATCAGAAACAGTGTGGCCAGCAGGACTAGGGAAGTGACTGTGCCCCTGTACTCGGCCCTGGTGAGGCCGCACCTTGAATCCTGTGTTCAGTTTTGGGCCCCTCACCACAAGAAAGACACTGAGATGCTGGAGCGCATCCAAAGAAGGACAATGAAGCTGGTGATGGTTCTAGGGCACAAATCTTATAAGGCGTGGCTGAGGGGACTGGGGTAGTTTAGCCTGGAGGAAAGGATGTGGAGGGAAGATCTTATCACTCTCTACAACTGCTTAAAATGAGGGAGTAGTGAGCTGGGTGTTGGTCTCTCTTCCCAAGTAACAAGTGATAGGAGGTGAGGAAATGGTCTTGGGTTGTGCCAGGGGAGATTTAAATTGGATATTGGGAAAAAATTCTTCACTGAAAGGGTTGTCAAGCATTAGAACAGGCTGCCCAGGGAAGTGGTTGAGTCACCATCTCTGGAGGCATTTAAAAGACATGTAGATGTGGCACTGGGGGACATGGTTTAGTGATGGACTTGGCAATGTTAGGTTTATGGTTGGACTTGATGATCCTAAGGGTCTTTTTCGACCTAAATGACTCTATGGTTCCAATTGCGGAGTGTATGGCCTCCAAAAAGAAGCACTAGCAGTTATCAATCCTGCTGTGGGCCTCCAGGGCTCTGGCCACAAACACCACTGAGCGCTAGGTGAAGAGAGTGGGGAAAGTGGCAGAAAGGAAGATGTACATGCTTGGTGTGGGTCTCTGCAGCATTGCAGCGTATGCAGTCATTTATATCATCATCTGTGTACAATGCTACTGTTCTGATGTGGTGACTATCCTTTGATGACATGGTCTGTAGCACTGATAAGCAGCAGTATGAAGTTGAAAACTTTCACCTGCAGGAGTTGTGGTGAGTAGGGGTAACCAGGAAAGCAACCATTTGTAACCATTTGCTTATGTTTTCCACTTCTTAATTGATTTTGTTTTGGGTTTTTTTGTTTTTGGCTCAAGCAATCACTGACTTTAAAATGGGAGCTGTGTTTGCAGTACCATAGTGAAGGATTCGTTTTTATTTTCTCACTTTTAAAATCCAGTATACAGCGTATAGAGCAGGCATAGTGGGTGGAATGCCTGGCACTCGCTATTCAGGTCTGCTGGGAGCACTGCTCCTGTTTGATGCTGGACAGGCTGACTCGAAAGAGTTTCTGTAACTCCCCATTATTGGCATTGTCTGGCCTTCCTTTACTTTCTCCAACTTCCATCCCTCCTGTTTTGAGAGGGATGACTACAGCAGTGAGCCCTGACCCCTCTCCACAAACTAGTATAAGGTTGTATTTTGTGCCATCTTTACTTTATGCAAGAAAAGAGGAGGAGGGAGAAGAAAGAGCACAGTCTTTACTGGAGAAGGGATAAAGAGCCTGGGGGAAAGCAGATGAATCTGAGGAAGGATGGAGTGAGTGAAAGGTTCGAGGTTTTTGAGATGGGGGAAGGGTAATTTTTTTTTTCCCTCTCTTTTACTCCCCACTTACTATGCCCATAACATACTTATTCAGTATACTTTTCTACCTAAATCCTGTCCCCATCAAAATTAAAATTTAGGTGTAGAACCATGGTTACTTCATTTGACAACAAAGGGTCATAAAACAGAGGATTTATTCCATAAATTTATACAGACTATGAAACACATTGGAAAGAATGTGCTATGATTTTGTTATCTGTATAAAATGCACATTTATGTCACTCCCATTTGTTTATTGGGCTATGTAAAGGAATAAGCATGCACTGAGCTAGGAATTTTGAGCCAAAATAATTCAACAATTCAGAAGTTCTGTGTGTCGTATCACTTTCTTAAATCTGTCTATTCGCATACATGCTTAGGCAGATTGAATGAAAGGTGCAGTGATGCAGGTGCCATACGTACTGACTGTCCTCATCTCCCTTAGTAAACTGTTTTGTGTGGTGTAAACTGTACTTCAGCTTGCTACAGAAAAAGAACCTTGTCAAGTATTTGGTGCCTGCAGAGGAAAATTATTTTCAGTTATTGCCCTGGTGAGGGGGATATAATTTGGAGTGTTACCCTGAAGTTATTCAAGACCATCCAACTAAGAATAATTAATTTCAAGATATTGCATTATTGCTGTCTCCAGTGTGTTGTAATGCAATGGTTATAGCAGCTCACAGCAGCTGTTGGTGTTGCCTTACTCAGTTGGGTGGCTTTGTGTACATAATTTGGCTGTATGCCCACAGTCAATAAGTTGAATACCAAATAAATGACAACATTTCATTATTAAGAGATTTGTATGTCTTTGCTGCCAGTTATTGTTGAATGGATATGACATTTGTTTTCCTAGATAACTAGATTTTATTCTGTTAAACTGCACAATAAAAAAAAAATTGAAAATTTTATAGATAATTTATATTCCTTTTCTTCCCTTAAGCCACAAAAGATTTTTACAGAGGACTAGAATTAGGATCTGTATGACATTGAAAGCCAAAAACGCTTGAAACATAGTAAGTTAAATTTTACAGGGTACATAACTGTGTCTAAAATATCACCTCATTGGTTTATTTTTTCCTGAACTATTTAAAAAAAAAAGAAAAAAAAGTTTTACCGTGTGTTTGTTAGCATAAAATAAATTTACACAAGGTAAAAGGCTGAAGAGGACAAGGACAAGGCAAATATATGTGTCCCATATATTAACAGATGAGATAATCAATGGTCTCCCTTTAGCTATATGCTATTTGAAAATCTTAACTGATTTATCTTTGTGATATGATTTTCCACTGTAATCTGTATGTTAGGTAACACAAGTAAAAAGCACAACCTGTCTTTTTTGGTTTTATCTGGTGAACTGCACTCAAAGAATATGAAGCTAGGCAGTAGATATTTTCTTTATCTTGTATCCAGAAATGGTTTTATTTTATGTGAAAAACACTACATGTGCCAGAGCTTAATGCCAAGACAAGAGGTCTTTTGTGTTTTAGGTTTAGCATATTAGGACTCTTCTTACTCTAAGTAGTAAAAGATTTACATTGTTACTACATGTCAAGTGATTTTTTTTAAAACTAAGAGACAATAAGAGTAGCTTTAAAATTTATATTTGTTTGAGGTTGGAATTGTTTAGAGTTTTCCTTTGTTTCTGTTCTTTTTCTTCTGTTTTTTTTAACTATTATTTTTCTGAATTATACTGGTTTGAATGGGATTTTTTCTTGCATTTATTTAGTGTGACAAGATAAAATAAATAGAAGCAATACCCAAACTGGCTGCTTTTCTCCTAAAAACAGGAGGCCGTTGTTATAAAGAATAGCCAGACTGAGTTTGAATGAATCAGTTTCCAAAAGGCTGTTTTGATTGGAATGAATGACCTCATGCATGCACTCATAAATCAAAAATGAATAGTGGTGGAAATGTACTTAGTGGACACTGACACGGATACCCAAGAAATGTAAAATAAGAAGAATGACTTAGTCAGATTCATATAGTTATAATTTCTTAAGAAGTTGCTTAAAATGTTTAAAAAATGGACATATACACATATTTTTGCAGTTATACATCATATATACACATATGTTTTTATACATACATTTTTATCCATGTTCATAGTGTTCATATTTTGCATGTTTATATATGTCTAAATACATAGATATAGACACATTTTTGTGGAGTGTGTGTATATGCATATTTTTATTTGTGTATATTTTGCAGAGTTTGAATTCTAGATTACCTCTTGGTTATTTTTCTACGCTACAATTCTAAAAAGACAAGAATATTCTTAACCTTCAAGGAATATAAAATAATAAAGAACAAACCTATTACATGAAATCCCCAAATCCATCTTCATTTAGCGTATGAACTATGTAGTGATTTATTCCAGGTGGCCAAAAGCCTGGACCAGTTAAAATTCATTGGGTAAGAATTTAATATTTTAGCTGTAACCAGTAGGCAAGGAATGATCCAGAGATACGTCGATTCTAAAGCCTGCTAGCTGCTTGCTGTAATGGTTTCCATATCTAAAATGTAATTAAGAAGTGGAAGTAAAAATTATTTTTGCTGTCAACCTCAAGGTTCTGGTAATTAGTATATCAACAGGAGTTAACTGTCATCTATACAGTTAATCTGGAAGTGACCCGTAAAAGCCGTACACATCTGTTACTAGGTTGTACTCAAGGCTCTGGTTATGGTTGCTGCATTAACCTTTATGGAAACTGCTTTTCCATTTCTAAATTAGGAATTCATAGAGGTATAAATTAACCAGAAATTTTGTATTTAAGAAAAAACTACACAAATCCCAAATGTGAAAATGATAAGTGTTTTATAAGGCTTTCATCTCCCTCTATGTCTATGCACTTACAAGTATCTGAATACTCTGAAAAAAAAGGGGCCATACTGCCAGTACAGCATTAGCTCCATCACTGATGTGTGATACAGTAATTCCCAAAGTCACTGATTACAATTCTTTCCCCTAGAAAACTTGATGGTGTCTTGACTGAGGAAAAAGACATGGTAGAAGAATGCTGTCAGAAGCTGGTTCTGAGAGAGTCCTGTCTGTTACCGCTCTTACATTACGAGGAAGCCTAAAAATCGGAATTCAGATATTCGCAATGCTATTTTAGATGCCTTAGTGTATCAGTAGCATCCACATTGGGTTGGCAAATATGACACAGGACTGAAGGGAGACCTACTTCTTCCAGAGCAGCAGCTGGAAGACAGAAGGCCCCAGAGTATATGACATTGTATTTGAATACTTGTATTTAGTTCAACAGTTACATTCCTTGAAACTAAATACCAGATGCTACTTTAGCATATATGGCAAGGAGTTGATTCAGTGCTAAGCATACCTGTAGGACATATACTTCCTTGGTATTTCTGTGTGTCGTGCAAAGCATTTTAGTCTGTGTGTCATGTTGAGGTATACAGTCTTACCTGTCCATGAGTGGACAAGGGAAGAGCTACTGATGTAATCTATCTGGACTTCTGTAAGGCTTTTGGCACAGTCCCCTACAACATCCTTCTCTCTGGATTAGAGAGATATGAAATTGATGGACTGACTAGTCAATGGATAGGTTATTGGCAGGATGCAGCTAGAGAGTAGTGGTCAATGGCTCAATCTCCAGATGGAGATCAGTCATGAGTGGTGTCCCTCAGGGGTCTGTCCTGGGACCTGTACTGTCTAATAACTTCATCAATGACATAGACAGTGGGATCAAGTGCACCCTCAGCAAGTTTGTGAGTGACACCAAGCTGAGTGGTGCAGTTGACATGCCTGATGGACTAGATGCCATCCAGAGGGACCTGAATGCTGTCCAGAGAGACCTGGAGAAGCTCCAGAAGTGGGCCCATGTGACCCTCATGAGGTTCAACAAGGTGCAAAGTCTTGCGCCTGGGTCGGGGCAACCCCCAGTATCAGTACAGGCTGGGGGATGAAGGGAGAGAGCAGCCCTGAGGAGAAGGACTTGGCCATACTGATGGATGAAGAGGTGGACACGAGCAAGCAATGTGTGCTCACAGCCCAGAAAGCCAACTGTATCCTGGGCTGCATCAAAAGAAGTGTGGCCAGCAGGAGGTGATTCACCTCCTTAACTCTGCTCTTGTGAGACCCCACCTGGAGTACTGCATCCAGCTCTGGAGTCCTCAGTACAAGAAAGACATGAACTTGTACAGAGAAAGGCCACAAAAATGGTCAGGGCGCTGGAGCATCTCTCTTGTGAGGACAGGCTGAGAGAGTTGGGGTTGTTCAGCTTGGAAAAGAGAAGGCTCCAGGGAGACCTTATTGAAGCCTTTCAATACTTAAGGGGGCTTACAAGAAAGATAGGGACAGACTTTTTAGTAGGGACTATTGCCATAGAATAGGGGGTAACAGTTTCAAATTGAAGGCGGGTAGATTCAGGAAGAAATTTTTTGTGATGACGTTGGTGAAACACTGGAACAGGTTGCCCAGAGAGGTGGTAGATGCCCTGTCCCTGGAAATATTCAAGGTCAGGTTGGACAGGGCTCTGAGTAATGTGATCTTAGTTGAAGATGTCCCTGCTCATTGCAGGGAGTTTGGACTACATGACCCTTAGAGATCCCTTCCAACCCAGACAATTCTATGATTCTGTGTTTCTAGTTGTAGGTGTTTCCTTTCATAAATGTTCCTGTGTAGTAGAAAGGAGGGAACTACCAGGAGCTGATTATTGTCTGGTCTGAGGTCTTTGCTTTTTCTTTTCCAGCAGCATCTTGAATGTTATATCCCAAAATGAATCCTCACAATCTCTTCTTTTTCTGATCTGGGCTGCATTTCGTGGCCCCAGAGGGGGCCATCTGTGATTCTTATGTGCAATATCTGTCTTATCCTCAGTTGGTCAAACTTGATTTTCCGGCTAACTGCTCTGTAACGGTGAGCTGTTTCCCATAACTGCTTACGGAGCCTAATTTTTCAAAGTTCAAAAACTCCTTATCAGTTTTGAGCCTACACACACATAGAACCTGAACAAGAAGTAAGAACTCATGAACTAACTGCATTATAATCTATTTCAAGTACAATATGTGTTGCTTGTAATTCTGACAGTGCAATAATTCTCTACTGAAATTAAAGAACGTTACCAGAAATAGTATTTTTGATGTTTTCAACAGTAGTTCCCTTCTTTTCTCTTAAATGCTCATCATATTAATATAAATCCTGCCTCAGACCTACTAGAGCTGTCACAGTGTCCTAAGATCGTGTGTCTTACAATAGCTTTCACTGCTATCTTCTCAGCAAAGGCTGAAAAGCTAGAGGAACTTGTAACTGCTGTTATGTTTCTTGTCCATGGGGATAGGCTGGTGTGAATCTGGCAAATTAGTTCAATACAAGTCTTTTGTTCTGCCTGATCTATACCTTCAAAGAAGAAATTAATAGGCAGAATTTGTAAGCCACTTTTCGTAATATTTACTGCACAGTTATTAGCAGTAATGATATCTACCGTGCTTACTATTTTCATAGAATCATAGAATGGTTTGGGTTGGAAGGGACCTTAAAGATCATCAAGTTCCAACCCCCCTGCCATGGGCAGGGACACCTCCCACTAGACCACGTTGCTCAAAGCCTCATCCAGCCTGGCCTTGAACACCTCCAGGGATGGGGCATCCACAGCTTCTCTGGGCAACCTGTTCCAGTGTCTCACCACCCTCACAGTGAAAAATTTCATCCTAATATGTAATCTAAATCTGTCCTCTTTCATTTTATACCATTAGCCCTTGTGCTGTCACTACACTCCCTGATAAAGAGTGTTTCTCCATCTCTCCTGTAGGCCCCCTTTAGGTACTGGAGGGCTGCTTAATAGCAGCAGCAGGTCTTCTAGGAGCCTTCTTTTCTCCAGGCTGAACAACCCCAACTCTCTCAGCCTGTCCTCATATGTCCTCTGACCATCTTCGTGGCCCTCCTCTGAACTCACTCCAACAGGTCCATGTCTTTTTTATGTTGGGGGCTCCACATCTGAACACAGTACTCCAGGTGGGTTCTCATGACAGCAGAGTAGAGGGGGAGAATCACCTCCTTCGATCTGCTGCTAATGCTTCTTTTGATGCAGCCCAGGACACGGTTGGCTTTCTGGGCTGCAAGCTCATACTGCTGGCTCACGTTTAGCTTTTAGTCAACCAACATCCTCAAGTCCTTTTCCTCAGAGCTGCTCTCAAGCCATTCTCCACCCAGTCTGTATTTATGCTTGGATTTCCTCAACCCACATGCAGGACTTTGCACTTGGCCTTGTTAAATTTCATGAGGTTTGCATTGGCCCACCTCTCAAGGTCCCTCTGTATGGCATCCCTTCCCTCCAGCGTGTCCACCACACACCTTGGTGTCATTGGAAAACTTGCTGAGGGTGCACTCCATCCCACTGTCCATGTCTCCGACAAAGATGTTAAACAACACTGGTCCCAGTACCAACCCCTGGAGAACACCACTCATCACTGTTCTGCACTTGGACATTGAGCCATTGACCACATCTCTTTGAGTGTGGCCATCCAGCTAATTCCTTGCCCACTGAGTGGTCCTTCTGTGATATCTGTGTCTCTCTGACTTAGAGACAAGGATGTCATGTGGGACTGTGTCAAAGGCTTTGCACAAGTCCAGATAGATGATGTCAGTTGCCCTTCCCTTATCCACCAGTGCTGTGGCCCTGTTGTAGAAGGTGTCTTGGGTGAGGACCACCACCACGTGGTCGCGATCCCCCCCCTTCCCCTTTCCCCCTCCCCTCCCGGTAAGATGGGAAAGGGTAGGAGAAAAGAAAAAAAAATTTTAAAAAAAATGGAACCTCGTGAGTTGAGATAACGACAGATTTTTAATAACACCACACAAGGAAAACAAAAGGTAAGAGAATATAACAATAAGACAAGGTATAAAATACAATGGAAACACTGATACAATGAATA
>WKFP01015229.1:0-89183 GCA_011057875.1 Pterocles orientalis
GTAACCACTGCAGAGCACTGTTTCTCATTGGGTTTAAGGAATGCATGTGAACCGTATGTTTTTCCTCACTCAAGGGTAATTGCTGAACTTTCTCTGCATGGCTGAAGCTGATGTACATAAAAGGGTGCAGGTTTGGACTGGTAACAAAGATCTGTACTGTTTTGTTTGCATATAAAGGAGGCATGCATAGATTTTTGTGTTACTGCTATGTATTTCTATGCAGCATGCCAGGAACTCTTCCTCAGAAAAGATGCAGTTTGACTTTCTGTGCAATCTTTCTTAGACTTTGACCTGCATGGTTTCACAAAACTGTGCTTAGGGGACAGACTAGGGGACAGAATTTTAGTCTGCTTTTGGCAATGGACCTGCTGGAGCCTGGAGATGATGGTGCTGCTGGAGCAACACTCCTTTGGGAACTGAGTTATGTTTGTTGTATATTGTTGGGTTTTTTTCCCGGTGAACCATAGGCCTGCTAATTGTGAGGTATGTATCTCTGGTTGAAGGAGCAGATAAGCCTTGGTGGTTGTCCTTTTTGTTTCCTTATTTGGAAGTAGGGGTTCTGTGTACAGCTGTGAATAATTTTGCTGATGCATACTCCAGAGTATAGTATGTACCTGGAAAGGTGCATTAGAGCTGAAATAAGCTCCTGGAGTTAGCTGCTGCCAGCTGGAAGATCCTGTCCTATCTGTTACTGTTCAGCAGAACTGAGTTGGCAGACTGGACTCACATTTTTTTTTAAGGCCAGTAACATTTGGCTTATCTTTGCAAATTATTTTGAAAAACCCCACACGTCAACACTGCAAGATATTGGCTTCTTATTTTCACTTTGATCTTTGGTGAATTCAGTTGCTGTGGCTTAGTCTCACTGTCACTTTTCATAGGGCTGGGGAAAACTGTGATTTTTCTGTACAGCCTATAATGAATCAAAGGAACTGACGTGGTTTACTTTTTGCTTATTATTTCACCAGTTCTATTAAATAAGTTAATTGTGATTGAAAATTCAGCAATGAAATATGCAGAAAATCTTGTTCTCTGTGAAATAATTCAGCAAATTTGTTACTTGCTGTCTCACCCGGTGTTACATGGTCCTCTTTTATCAACTAGTCCTTTTTGAATATAACATGAATGCTGTAGATTAGGAAACCTATTTCACGTGTGCTACAGCAGCACTCAGTCTCAGAAGGAGGAAATACATAGAAGTTCAGAAAGCCTTTAAAGTTTGGTGTCTAGGGAAGGAAATAGCCAGCATGAATCATGGGCTGTGCTGATTAGCTCCAAAATATAAAGTTTTCATTTGTAAAAGATTCTGTGAATTCAGTAAATGACTATAAAGCTTCCAGACAGCTCTCTCAACTTTCATCATGGATGTTTTTAACTTTCTTTTTTTTTTTTTTTTTTTTTTTTTTTTTTTTGGTACACTGATGCTTTCACTCATATGAAAAGTCTTGGGCTCAGAGCAATAAGGCAAGGTAGAATCCAGAATCCAGCCTTAGGGTTGGAAGGGACCTTACACTGAGTTCCAACCCCCTGCCATGGGCAGGGACACCCTCCACTAGCCCAGGTTGCTCAAAGCCTCATCCAGCCTGGCCTTGAACCCCTCCAGGGATGGGGCATCCACAGCTTTGCTGGGCAACCTGTTCCAGTGTCTCACCACCCTCACAGTAATGAATTTCTTCCTAATGTCTAGTCTAAATCTACTCTCTTTCATCTTAAAAGCAGAAAATAAAGCAGAAGAGTCTTGTGAACTTCACTGGGACTCAGTTCTGTTTTTGCTGTGAGCCAGAGGATGCTCTCTCAGTGCCAGGACAAACCAGTAAGCACAAAGCCTTCATTTCTGTTGCTGCTCTTTCATTGTAACACAAACTCATTTCTAGACATTAACATTCTTTCCTCACTCTGCTCAGTGCTGTGGCTAATAACTATTTAGGGAACTCACCCAACAAGGCTGAATCTTCTGCTTGACCACTGGTGGCCTTAAAATGGAAGATGTATTAGCAAGATGATGATATCATTGCCTTTGTGCTGAAGACTGTAGCTAGCCATGTGCCTTTATAGCTTAATTGGGAACAGTTTAAGATCTATTTTGGCAGATCTCTGGGTGCCATTACGAACTTACTTAACTCCTTTTCCCATTTTCAGACCATTTAGTTTTAAGGCTCTCATATGACGTTTGTTAATCAGGTTATATATAGAATCAGAACCAAATGAAAATTAGAATAATAAGAACAGGATACAGAAAACCCTACAATTTTCTGTTCATACATTTTCATTTTTATTATGGTAATGAAATGCTTAATAATGTACTCTTCAGCTGGTGAAATATATCTTGAGATGGTGGAATTAGCACATATTTTGGAAAACTCCAATGACAATAAAAGGATACATAGTTTTATGACTAGGTAGCGAATTGGCAATACCACCTGCATGCTAAGTGCAGCTAAAATAACGTAACTAATGAGATAATGTGGGATAACATATGGGAGTAAATAAAAAGGTGTTGGATGGGTGAAGAAATGCTTTAAGTTAAATCCAAAATATAAGTATAGTTCAAATAACATTATAGTTCTGACTCAGGCTCGTGAAAGTACGGAAAGTGAGAGTTAAGGCTCCCTCTCTATACTTAATATGCCCTGGTGCCTTTCCAGCAAATATTTTATTATGTGAGCTCTCTCAGTAACTTTGGAACGTGAGCAATATTTTGGACCTCTGTAGGGGTTTGACAGTGAATTTTTTTTCCCGTAGACCGTTGGGCAAAGACAGAAGTCCAAAGAACTACGAGAGGGAAAACTCTCCAGTTTCATTTTTGGGCTGTTACAGGCAAATAACTTTTCTGTGCAGCCTGTCCCCTCATATTAAGGCATTGTTAAAATGTTTTGTTTAAAAATTTGGACTGGGGTTAGAAATCGGGCCAAATATCTTCATTTTTATCTCCCCAGAAAATATTTTAGTTGCAGAGAAAATTGCTTCCACCACCTCTGTGTAGACAGTTAGGCAAACCTGTGGTCAAAGCTCTGTTCTTCCTGACTCGGATTAAAAGCTTTTCCCTGAAGCAGTAAAATGGGAAGATGAACTCAAGCCTTCTCCACTGGTACCCTGATGCTGAGCTATTCTGGCATGATGCCACAAAAATCGTGGTTTCCTTCTCCTGTGGGACAAAAGGAACATTCAAAGCTTTAAGAACTGGCATAAAATAAAATGACTGGTCAGCGCTTTAGATGGTGATGAGATGGGAAGATGAGAATTTCAGTCTTGACACTTACATGCTTGTCCTTGTTGCAGCATCTCAGCTTTTTGCACATCCCATTGAACTGGTTTTATAGCTGCCTCTTTTACAAATGGGAACGTGAAAGTAGGAAAATGTGTTGCAGAGCTTGGAGTTGATTCCTCTTCATGCAAGTACCTCATCTAGTGCAATAATCCCAGGATCTCTCTTCTCACAGCTACAGATTTTCTGCATACAGCCAAAAGGTCTACTGATTCATCTGGAATTTCCTTGAGGTTGTCATTTTGTCCCTGCATGCTTTTTGTGTCCAGTTTTCCCATTGATACCAATAGGAATAAAAATAAAAACCCAATTCCTTTAGTTGAACTGAGAGTAAGTAGTTCTCCCTGGCATTGCTGGCTGTTCTGTGGAGATCAGAGTCAGTCCCTCTTTAGTTTAGCTGTTAATTGTACTCTGACAACAAATTCTTTTGTTTTCAGTTTTCTCTTTTCTTCTTAGGTGGAAACAAAATAACCTTTATACTTACCACCAATAGCTCCCAAGACTTTGGGAAAATTAGCAAGGTTATAAAACCTGCAGAGTGTGTGTGGTTTGCTGTTGCAGCTGCACTTTAAAGAAAAAGTAATATACTCACTCGTCCCCCTTAGAAAAGCATCTATAAATTAGCACTCTTTGAAAAGCTCCTGATGTCTAGCACAATTTGTATATATTACAGCCAAAACCTGAGTCCTCCATTCTTAACACTTCAATCAATTTAAACTGTCTTGCCAAGATCTGAGGGGTCTCTGCTCCAATCCTTTTCTTATGACATTTTCTAACCATGTCTCTCTCTTCTAAGGGGCTGAGAACTGGGGTGCCTTGGAGGTGCAGAGTGCCCACAGTGACTCAATGCCTTTGCAGAGGTCGTGATGAAACAGCCTGTAAGGCCAGCTGTCCATACAACGAGGGTGAGCACAACCATGGCTGGAGGTACTGCATCCTGCACAGCTCCCCCATGGGCTGTGGGGCTGGAAAGCATCATGCCTTTGGCAGTGATGGGGTCATCTCCTTCAAAGGGCCTTGGGACGGTTTGTGCCTTTGCTGTGAGAACCTCCTCACCTCTCTACTTCCATCCACCCAAAGTGCTTCAGCTTAGTGAGGTTAAGGGCATACTTCAAAAATGCAGCACACTGTGCCTTCTTGCAGTATTAATAGTAAAACAAATGAGAAGGATTTGTGATAACTCTGTTGCCAAGGAGTCTTTGTTAAACTCTTTCCTTCTATAATATTTGAGTCAAAATACTACTGACTCTATTAAATCTTCAGTGTTCTTGTTTTTTGTGTAACAAAACTAGGACGAAGCAGTTACAGTCCCCAGAGATGCACATGAGTAAGTTGAGTGAGGCAGAGATCTTAGAATTGCTCTTGTCCTTCTGTGCCCTGTCCTCTGCCTTTGTTAATCTGCATGTGCAAATTAAACTGAAATTAAACTCCTAATTTATCACCATGTTGTGGTGACAGCAGGCAGGATCAGAACACTTTACAAACACGTAGCACCACATTAACATCAGAAACAGATTCTTCCCCAGAGAGGAGAGGAGATTTTAAAGAATGCAGAGAGATACCACAGAGCTGTAATCCGTCTGCTGCACAGAAAACAACTGGTTGTTGTTGAAGCGTTCAAAGGGGGGGGGTGGGTCCAATAATCTGCAGAACATATGTAGGATAGGGCTTTTCTACTGTCAAGAGTGAAGATGAGAAACTTGAAATAAACAACATTAGTGGAGGAAAAAAAAAAAGAAAAAATAGAAAGACAAACCCCATGGCAGAACAGAAAAGATGCAGTATAACTTTGTGGGACTGCCTCCTCTTCCCTTTGTGGGATACTAGCAGGTATTCCAGGATCAGCAAGGGCCATCTGTGCAGATGCCCTGTGGTCCTGACTTAGTAAAGCACTTAAACACATGCTTAAAGGATTTGGCGACTTGGATGCTGCACTCCCCTCTGGCTCCCTCTGCATGTTTCCTGGCTCCCCGACTGGCCTTGGGATGCTCCTGTTGTCGAAAGCTGAGCCCCTCTCCTTTTCCGTGGCATCAGAGGTGAGGCAGGCATGCTAGCATTGCCTCAGCAGGTAGGTCTTTTCCCTGTTATTTTGTGGTGGGAGATGAACTTGATGTCCCTGCCCTTGTCCCAGCAGGTAGGAGCAACTCCACTCCAGCACTGTCACTCCTTGCCCAACCTCATGTTGTAGAGGGTTCTCCACAGGGCTGTGGCTTCTTTTGGTGACAGTGACAAAGGGGATGGAAAAAGGCTGCATTTAAGTGGTTGTGTTTTAAAGACGTTTTTGCTGTAAAGTTATTGTATTTGGTTGGGTTGTCTTTCTCATGAGGGAGGCAGGAACGAGGTTTCATAGCCTTTGCAAATATGATGATTTTAAAGGTTACTGGCTGGATGAAGGTCTTAGACACTCCTTTTAGACTCCCAAATTCCCAGTCTTTGAGAGCACGTAAGTGATTTAAGACACTACATCTGAGAGGTTTGGCAGAAGTACGTTCCGGAGCCCCTAAGTCACTTCTCTTTTAAATACAGTTTTACTCTCTCAGAATCTGTTCAATATGTTACCCTCACTTCTGTATTCAACTTCAGATGACAAAATCTTCAGAAATGTTTGATTTCCCACAGGGGCAGGGTAAGATGAGTTTATTTATTCAGTCCTGCTTTGCTTCATCAAAGAGACCCCAAAGGGAGAAGGCGGAGGGCCCCATTCGTTATGTTTCACCCAGCCGGAGAGGTACTCCTGCCTGCAGTAGCGATGCTCTGCAGGGAAAAACAAACTTGCCAAGCTTTGCTTACCTCAGCCCGGCATGCGGTACAGCGCACTGATAGATGCACGGGTATGACACATTTTGGAGACGGGCCAGAGGAGACGTATTGCCTGGCAGAAACAGGACACATTTCCCCCCTCAACTTCGCACCGTGTATGACTCGTGTGCCAGGCCAGTGCCTGGCAGGCTCCTTTGTCAAGATGGCTGTTGGGGTTCTGATACCCAGGGGCCAATCCTGCACAGGAGGAGGGGAAGAGTAGAGCCTGTGGCCGTGCTAAAGCCTCTCCAGAGACACTTGTACCGACAAGCCAAGGTAGAGTTATGTTTTCTCTGCAGAGAAAGTTCATGAGTCAATGGCTGAACTGTTGGTTCACCATGCAGCCATGGATGGGATGCCCAGGCTTCCCCCAGGAGAGCCAGAGTTCAGGTGGTTGGAGAAGCTGAGCTTACAGGCTGACACTGTGCCCCTTGCCAACAACAAAAAAAAATCCCAACACCCCTTTAAAAGTGATATTTCAGACCCCCATAAAGAAGCTTTTAAGGAAATCTGAATTAGCAGGATTTTTTTCGCTTGGAGATTTTCCACTAGGGTTGAAGAACTTTGTATGGGGCAGACTCAGGACTTTGGCATCTGTGTTGAGATGAAATCTCAGTTTCAGATTTTCAATCAAGTAGCGCTGGGGTGCAGATGTACAGGGTTAGCTGCCACAGCTGGGTGCCATTTCCCTGCACCGTACTGCCATTTGAAAGGGAGAGACCAGAGAAAACCACGCCTGAAACCACGCTGAAAATTAACATTTCTGCAAATTCACCTGCAAGGAGCAAACCCCTTCAAGAGCTTCATTTGAGAAATAAATATTTTTCCCTTGAGAAGCTTTAAAAGAAAAGGCCCTCTTGAAAGAAAAGAAAATAAATCCTGGTGATTCAGCTGAGCAGAGTGCAATGTACTCAGCAAAAATAAGGAAGAAAGGAATGAAAGTGTTAGCAGAGCCTTGATTATGGGTGATAGAGAGGCATTAGCCAAGTTATAATGGATTGTCAAGCTAGGTTCATGTTTGTGTAACCTCTCAAGTTCCTTGCACTGAGTCAACATCTAGCCATCTGGGATGGGGGAGAGGAATAAGTTTTGTTAAAAAAAAATAATGTAAAAATCAGTTAAATTTATGTTTCCATTCTATCGGAAGAAGTGTTTAAAAGGAAAACATACCTTTCAGAGTGAAGTATTTGTTTTTGTTCTTTACAAGTGCTTGTTTGAGTTCATGTTTGTTAAATGGCTTCTAGTTATTAAATCATGGGGGTTTCCCTTGCTAACACAAAAATAGGTGTGATTGGAAAATTTGTAACAGGAAAATAAAACTGCCTTTCACTTTCTTGGACTTCACTTGACTTAGTGAGATATTTGTAAGTCCTGATTGACTTAAAAGTACATTTCTTTAGGAAAGAAGCATGATTAAGACCGAAATTTGCTAGGAAGACACGTAGAGGCTACAGCAATAACACAATGAATTGTGTGTCCACCCAAGGACAGAGCCGTTTCCAAGTGGCGGTGGTTACTGATGAAGGAAACACAAAACTCTGGAGTACAAAAGCAAGAGCAACTTGGAAAACTGAGATGAATTTTCTGTAGCAAATGTAAGTTCATTTTCCAGCGTTCTCTTTATGTATACAGATTCACTCATTTCTCATGGTTAATACCACTTGGCTTTGACAGGCACAGCATGTTCATCTTTAAAATGATGGTCACCTCTTGTCAGTGCCCTTCTGTGTGAAAATAATTGTGCTGTGTTTCATGCTACACTGGGACCTGTGCTGGTCAGAAGCCCCGCGGAGTGAATGGATAGACATCAGCCAGCCTGAGACGACTTTGGGTCAGGTCCTAATTATGCCTTGTGCTAATGAAAAAAGGGATGATGCATCTGAGACCAACTTTTGTGGCTTTGTCCTCCACTGCTCCATAAGGCAGCATGAAACATAGTGCAACTATTATCACACACAAGGCTGGGGGTCACTGTGGACACCTCTGTGGGTGTCTGTGGATCATATCTTCACGTGCCTCTTGGTTTCATCCAGTTAGCCACCAAGAGATTTCCATGGGAGTCACTATGCTATTGAACCCATGTAATTCTGAACAGAAAATACCATTGATGAAAGAGCCCCAACATTTTGTTTTGTTATGGTGTATGTGGGCAGATTTACTAACTTGCAGAATTCAGTACATCGTAATCAGTTTCTGGGTCATTAAAGAGACTTGGCAAACTTTTGCAGTACTTTGTAGTGTGTTTTCTCTGTTTCAAGTCAAACCAGAGACAGAACCTTGACTTTGAGTGTTTTGAAAGATGATTTATTTCTTCTGGTTTTAGAAGTTATCTTTGTTTTTGTTACGCAGAAGAAAAAGAAGACCCTGGTGGAACACTGCACACATAAAACAAAAAAAAAGGAAGAAACAAATTATGAAAAAGAAACATTTGAAGGCATGGTACGTCAGTCATTTAATTCTCATTCAAATGAAACTGCTTCATAAGAAATATATCCTGTCTAATTCTGATCCACTAATAAAACCTGTTTATTCAGCAAGGGTTAACTTTCTCTTGTGCACAAAGATCTAATTCACTTAAATCCCTATTGAGTTTTTAGCACACAAATGCAGTGTTATATGGTCTTGCTGGAGCTCTTGGCATTGGGCACATTTTTCCCATCATAATGTTGACTTATTAGACACGTGAAAGCCTGTTCACCTCACTGCGGCTGTGCCTGTGTGGCAGAAGGCAGAGCCATAAGGAGCCCCAGTGGGGATGGGGCAGCTCCATCTCCCTGCAGAGGTCCTCCACTGTCTTTGGTGCATGTGTATTGCTTTTGGTAGCTGTGGGGATGTTATGCCATGAAGTATTTTAGAGTGATGATACTCGAGACCGGCCTTGCAGTTCTGATGCATTGATCATAGAGGTCCAGGGGTAATGCTGAGCCCAGGCCTGTTTTTTTAACATGCAGTTACTGTAACTGAAGATGCAAAGTTGTTGTTTGCATCTGGATGTTGAGTCCTACTCCTATATGTGACATAAAAACAGAAATGCAAGCAATTGTGTAAAGATGAGTTTTCCCTCTCTGAAAGCTAACCAATGCAAAATGATAAGCCGCTAGAGGCTTGCCTAACCATAGGGTTATAATAGAACTAATCTTATTTTTGTTTCAGGCTGTACCTTCTTCTGAAACAGATTTGTTTGTAGATGAGTCTTATTGACTAGAGGCACTTATGTCCAGATCCGTCAGTCCTTCAGTGCTCAGCACCTCTACACCTGACTTGTGAGTCCCTAGCACTGGGAACAGATAAAAAGAAATCCATCTTAGAGACCTAAGTTCCTTATCCGGTGGATAGGTAGAAATCAATGTATAAGAATGGGATAAATTATTGCAAAATCTTGTCCATAAATGCCAGCAATGAAAATTACAAAGAACTGTAAATACAAAATATGTAGTAGGTGGAAAACAGAGATACTCTGTAGACATATCCTGAAGGCTCAAATTTTGGAACAGACTTTGT
The DNA here is from genome assembly GCA_011057875.1 of Pterocles orientalis. Taxonomy (NCBI): domain Eukaryota; kingdom Metazoa; phylum Chordata; class Aves; order Pterocliformes; family Pteroclidae; genus Pterocles; species Pterocles orientalis. The sequence continues at coordinate 9,566 of WKFP01015229.1, forward strand.
TGGGAAGTAGCCGAATCGCTGTCACTGAGGTCTTTCAAGAAGAGATTAGACAGAATCTAGGAAGGACAGTCTGGGCACATTGGAGCTTGATTCAGAACAAGGCAGCATATATTTGGTGGGATGAAATCATAGAAATGTTGTGCTGAAAAAAGAGTTCAGAATATTAACTTTTGGTCCTGCTATGGACATATTGACAACATAGTTACAGTAAGGATTAGATCTAACCATTTTCTGAACACGCAGATATTAGAAATGTATGATTGATTCAAAATTGTGATGTGTATGAAACCAGACTTTGGTGTTTGGTTTCCTTCTAGGCTAAAAGACTAATACACTGTGCGTGTATATCTTCTAGGGCTGGTAAGACCCTTTGCTCTACCAGGCAGGGTGACTTTTGTTGTCTCTAAACTGAGGAGAAGAGTGCTGTCTCACTGAACTATTATATAAACAAGAAATATCAACATGCATTTAAAAATTCACCAAATTTATGTCACCAAAAATATAATTGCAGGGTAGACTGTCCTCAGCTAGTTGCTTATGGACAAAATGTCACGTTGCATCACTTTTGAAATTAGCATATTTATTTTTCAGCTGTATGCTTCAGATGGGTTCCACATGTACTCCAGATTTAACAAATTCATCATTGGTATCTTATTATCACTTGAAATTACTCCACAGTTAGGTTAGATCCAGGGTTCTCATTTGTTTTTCATAGCATGGATCACATCTTAATACAGTGTCTTGTGTATATTCCTCTTCTCATTTTGCAGTTGTGAAACACCCTTGTGGTGCTGATTGTCATTGTATACATGGAAAAGTAAAGTTAGGAAACTATTTCATGCAATTTTAGCTTAATAACAGTTTAATAGCTGGAACTGGGGAGATCACAATTCTCTGTGTGACTAGCCAGTTCTCCACTGTGGGCTGTTTTTGAGAACATCTGACAGTATCATTCTACAGTATTTCACTTCTAAGTTGCCTGTCTGTATTTGTTATTTGTTGTTTCTAAGGATTCTGCCGTCCTTGAGTACCATCTCTCTTTCCATCCCTCTTTTCCTTTCTGCTGACAAGACCAAAGCTACAAAGCACTCTGAGAATACCTTCCTCCAAGTCACAAGTTACTGGTGGCATGTGCAAGTCCAGGGACGAGGAGAGAGGGACCACCAGCCAGTACAAGCTCTTCTGAGCAGAACATTAGAAAGTCTGGTCATGCTTTCTTCACTTAACCTGCTTTTTGACAAAGTACTGTGTTTTCAACCAAACAGCTCCAAGAAAACTGTATGCTTTTTCTGACAATTATCAGTATTTCACAAAAAAAAAAAAAAAGGGACTGACAGAAAAAAAAAAGAAAAAAAGCGTTTATTTGTATATGCTGTGTGTTGCCTGGTCCTGTTGTAGTTAGTTGTCTCACAGCTCTGTTGATGGCTCTGACTGGCAGCTGGGGCTGTATGTGTTTCTGTACTATGGTCTTGCCTGCACCTCCAAGAGAGGTGTTGGTGAGGGGCAATGGGATGCATCTCAGGAGGAGAGGTCTGCTGGGCACCCTTCCTCTGGGAGACCTCAGGCTGTCTGGAGCTGTGCCGTGCAGCCCTCGGGTATTTCCAGAGGTGCGTGGGGACCTACCTCCTCCTTCCCATACAGTTTACTTCGGTGAGTTTCTCTCTCTTTCAAAGGTGACTAGCAAAATAGGAGACTTCCTCCCTGCCCACTTAGAGGCATTTTCTTGGCTCTGCTCGACTGTTTACGCTAGCCAGGCTTAGTACATTTGAATAAGCCAGTTTAACCCATGGGTTTTGTATGCTCATTTATTACTTCTTGCTCTTTTTCTTAATGAAGAGGTGCTGCCTGCTTGTTGTTTGTGATCAGAAAGACTCTGCGGATAGCTCAAGGGATTAAACTGACCAAGTTTAGTTTGGTCATTAGGATTGTACAGATCATGATGTAAAGGTCTGCATCACCCATCCAAAAGGAGTGCTCTGTTGCAATTGTTGTGACAACAGGAATTGAGTAAGCTCTGACAGATGGACTAGTGCATTCATACTTGCACATGCTGATTTACAAGCAGCCACTGTCAGAGATAGATTATAGGACTAGGTAGATGACCAGTCAGGCCCCAGAGGGCTTTTCTCATGTCCATGTGTTTTTAAAGCCCTCAGAAGCCCAGGAGCACTCCTGCACGCCTTGTACCAAGGACACCCAGATGCAAAGGTCTGATGCCAGCTCTGCCTCAGCATGTAGCACCTGGGAACACCATCATGCTACTGCCAGGTTAGGCAGCTCTCATGGGAATATAGGTCACAGACATACTGTTTAGTTTAAATATAAAACATGGACACTGTCTGAAAATGTGCTATTTTGACCAATGTGTTACAGAGGCTGTCACGGGCATGTCCTAATCTCTCAGTCTTTCTTAAATACTTATGGAAGCTAAACCCAATTGTTTCCTCAGAGGGGTGATGTGAGGAAAAAAGCATTCTGCACTTCAGCTGTTCTTCAGCGAAATTTAATTATGTGGAAATTAGGAGAGGAGATGGTATCATGGGGCAGATGGTTCCTAGAAGGCCAAACCCACAGTGAAAATCTCTTTCAGTGCTAACATGGAGACAAGAATCTAGTCGCTCAATGGTTACTCACCAGTTCTGAAAAAAGCGTAGAAATTGTTTCCAGATTCAAATCAGACAAAACAATGTGCACTCTGTGACACACTGGACCTCAATTTTATGGCAAGAACCTCCAGTTTCTTTGGCAGTTCAGAGCAGAGCTCTGCAGCTCATGGAAAGCTTTGTGGCAGCTTCATAAGCGTTCCCAAACTCTTGAATATACTGAGCAGTGAGCTATTTGATTACACATATTAAGTGGATTGAAATTGCTCCTTGTATATTGCTTAAATGAAGCTTGATCTGAGGTTTTGGCATGGTGAAGATGAAAGGAGCTTGAGAAAGAGAGGGAAAGATCTTCCTTATACATTCAAGCCAGAGGGACTTGGAATAGTGTTTTGGGGTTTTACTGAATAGCCACCTATGACTCTTCTTGTGAGAAGTATAACACAATCATTGAACTCTCCCCATTTTTCCTGTATTTGCCGTGCGAACTTGTTTTGTCTGCAGGGTGATGGGTGGGCTTGGGCTGTATGAGTTGCAGGAAGCATAGGGTGTGCTCCAGGTGAGCCGGAGGGCGAAGGAGTGCGTTGCAGAATCACCAGGTTTAGCTTAGGCGTGTTAGCTCCAGACGGGGCTATTCTGCTCAGATGGAGCTCTTCCGGGGAAGCTGCAGTGCATAAGGTAAGATAGCAGTTGAAATGGTTTCTGGTCGGTCTGTGTTGACATATCTAGTCAAAATGACAAATGTATTGGAAGCTGAAATCAATGTTGGAATGGTTTTCCTCTCTCTTTTGGTTCAAATGTTATTTTTGGATGATTACTGCTATATCGGCCAGTGCAGTTCCAGGGCGAAGAAGCTTCAAATTTGAGTATTTGTAAGTATTAGGACCTTTCTGCTACATAACACCATGCCATGAATGGCTTATCTGAATCCTTTAAAGGCATGAGATCTGTCACTGAAGACAAGACCGTTTCCAAAACTGATATACTTCTTCACCCTGGTTAGAAATGGGGAAAAAAAATTCCCTCTTTCCCCTAATCAAATAATGAAGGAATAAAGATAACAGTAGTCCAAGTATGACCTCAAACTAAAGAATACTTTGCTTTTGTTTTATAATGAGGCTATATTTTGTAAGGTAGACTGTGGGGAAAAAGGTGGTCAGGAGTGACTGTACAAGTGCAAACTAATGTGTTTGCAATGGAAGAGTGGCTGGATAATGTCCGTCTCATAATAGTCCGAGATCTGGCAGAGGAAATTGCAAGTCTGGAAGAAAGGATTTTTAATAATCTATGAACTCAAAGGCAGCACTTTATGACTCGGGGATAATGCCTGTAACACCCTCTATTGAAGAAAGGGAAAAATAATCTGGGCACTTCATTAGTATCACTTCAGTAGTCTGCAAGGATTTGAAACAAGAGAGAACAGAGGTAGAAAGGCAAGTAGAAAATGGAAAAAAAAAAGCAACAGGAGTTGTTCAAATATGTCTTGTACCAGATTAACTGATATTTCTCTTTGATAAGATAATTCCTGAAACATAGAGATTTAATCTAGCAGAGCTTCAGTGCCACTGAGCTGTGTAGGGGACTGAAATAACCTGAGGGAGACAGAGATTCACAGGCAGACTGTCGAGTGTTAAGGAACAGGTTAAAGAAGAGGCCACAGGGCTCCTGCCTGAAAGGGCAAGGGTTGAGCTGGAAGAAGAGAGCCATGGCATTCCTCCTGCGCCATCTGGAAAGCGTTCCGTTTAGTCGTTCCAGTGATAACTTTGTCACCAGAAGTCACAGCATGCTAAAAGCATGGGCTGAGGAAACCAGTTGGGAGTCATTATCTGCCATGGGAAGGATTGAAATATCATCCTGTGAACAACAGATGGGCCTTCCAGATGGCATGGTGGAGATGGGACAAAATACAGCAACACAAAGGGCAAGGTGGAGGAGGTACACATTTTTTTGATAAGCCATCCTAATGTAATCTTCTATGTTGCGTAAAGATTGTTTGCATTATTATACGGTCTTTAATTAGGTGATCTCAGGCTATTTTTTCCATAGCATGTCAACCAAGTTCCAGGTATAGACTATATGTTGGCTAGACCTCCTCCAGAGGTACATCAGGCAATTTGTTCTGAGGGATACCTGCTTTTTCTACTGCAGAAGTCAAAAGTATGGACTGGATGAAGGGTGATGCAGAAAGAGAACGATTAACACCTATGAAGACTGTTGAATATCTCCCTCAACAATAGGACTTTCTTTCTCTGTAACAGCAGTGCTACTTGAGTCAAACTTTTCCATTTGGAAAAAAAAAAAATGAAGATCATGAGGATTTTTCAAAAATATTTATGAAATTTTTGGAAAAAATTAAATCAGTATTTTGGAATGTTTTGATTGGCAAGAAAGCTTTGGCTGTCCTACCACTTACTAAAAAGACAGATTTTTTTTAAAAAAATTAGAATTTCCAGATGTTTGGAGGGGAGTTTACGAAAAAATGGTAAAAATATTTAAATGTTAAAAAAATACAATCTAATTTTATGCATACGTGCTGGATCTATGTTGTATATTTAATATTTTTTAAAGCTAAAGAGAATGATGGATGAATTATGGTATGTTTTCACCTCTGTATTCTCAGCTGTAGCGCAGGAGGTTTTTAGGAGGTTCTCATTGTTATAAATGGTTGCTTAGGAAGTATTTCCAAATCAGCTTCTTTCTCCATAATTCCACTCTAGACTGTTGTTTTAGCAGTATCACAAACGCTGAGACCTACTTTGCAGTGAGCACTACAAGTTAGTGTTAGGCTGGGGAATGTATTTCCAGAAGTGGTGCAGTTTGCTGTGACCTGATGTTTGTGTGCTCTTGTGTTCAGAACATAGCAACAGGGAGAGAGGAGATGTAGAACTTGTTTTTCTGTAATCACTGGTGAATCACTTAGAGAAAGTTTTTAAGTTGGGTCACTCTAATTAAACTCACGATTCCGGATTAATGTGTCAGCCCATGCGGCACACGTTTCAGAGGCCCCAGTCAGCCAGTTTATACTGGCTTTGGGAGTAGACACACAAGTTTTACAAAACAGATTTAGGTCAGGCATCTGACTTTGAAAAAAAAAATTACTTTTAATCTGTCTTGCTTTAGTTTCTGTTAATGTGAGATCCCAAATTGCAAACCAAGATTATCTTGACGTTTTCCTTTGCCTTTTTCAAGGAAAAATTCTTTCTGACTTCTAATCAGCATAGCTTTGGATAGAGCAAGGGCTGAGAATAGAATGATTAAGCCTTGGTCGAAACCTCTCTTGCTTCTTCATGACTTCCAGAACTCCCTTCTAATTCACTCAGATGCACCTCCAGCACCAGGAATTAATCATCTGCTGACAGAGAGCAAGTAAAAAGCCATTAGTTTCATAGGAGTTTTTCCCCCTTGGAATTCCATTGCCAGTTGACTCTTTCTGAGAGATGATGTTGAAACTGAGAATAAATTAAGTTTCAACATTTTCATATCCTTCACAGTCACTGCCAGTAAAGCGCTTGAGTCTTATGCAATAACGGCCTGGACTAATTTCAATCTTTGCTGTGGTCATAACGGCACAGTAGTGATCTCAGCTCTATACGTCCCGGGTGCTGGATGCAATCTGCTCCGATAGTCTTCTCCCCATAGGGCTGAAACTTCAGAAGCAGTTTCTGAGTCGTACGCCCTGAACCCCCTGTCCACATGGCACTGGACCAGATGGAGGGGGTGTCTATACATACAGCGTGCACACAGCAGCATACCGACTCCTGGACTGCCCAGCCTGGGTACTGGAGGCAGCCTCACGGGCTGCAAAACCCAACCAGGCAGCAAGCAAAGGGGCCAGTGCTGCATGAGGCTTTGCTGTGGACCCGAAATGAAGCAGCCCATGAAAGCCTGTGGTACATGCCCATGTCGTGCAGCCTGCCCACCCAGTTCCTCGGTGCTCCCACTGATCCTCCTGCAAACAGGCTCTTTGCACCCACCCAGCTCCTGGGAGATGCAGAGGCCAAGGCACATACATGTCTTTCATGTGTCTCTCTCTATTTTTTAGAACAGTATCTAAACACCTCATTGTTTTTGTTTTAATGCAGAAATTGTTGCCATGTGATTCATAAGGTGAATTTCGTAATTCACCTTTCACTCTCCAGTTTTTAGGGGAGGTTGCCTTGTAAAGATTTTCAAGAAGTTTATTTTGTTTCCCCTGTGTTGCTGACTTTTCATTCCAGAAGGAGGTGGTGTTGTCTAATGGCTGGAACATTATAGCCTCTCAGCTTGTTTATGACCCCTCTCTGTTACTGCCCATACGACCTACGGCATGGGGGCTAAGCTATTTGTGTATCATTTTTACTGTCTGTGAAAGGTTAAAAATACCAACCTCATGGGATGTTGTAAAGCTTTAATGGCTCAAAAATACTTTGAAATTATCAGATAAATGACAGCAAATAAATACCCAGACAGTTATTAGAGTTTGCTTATTCTCTTCTAACACAAGATGTCTGGTCACTTTGAATTGTACCTTCTTTTTTTTTTTTTTTTTTTTTTTTTTTTTTTAGTAGCTAAAGTGTGTTAGTGTGGAGAAACAGGAATAGTTCGTGCAAACAGAAAAACCCCTGAAGATGGAAAGAAACAGTACTTACATGACACAGGAAGAGAATGACTCAGTTCTTGGAAGGGAGCATTAGATAGGGAAAGTGGATAAATTTAGAGGGCAGTCTCAGTTAAAAAATAATACTTGCTGTATTACCAATTTTTCTGTTATTTCATCCCTATGAGGCAAAATGCTCTCAATTACTCAGGCGGGCAGATTCTTCTTTCAAGAAATCGAAGCAATCCAAAGCAAAATCACTTCTCCCTCATTGAAGGCATACCTCCGTAGGTTCTCACCTCTCTGTCTGACCTTGAGGTTACTACATGGAGATTATAATGAGAATGAAACTTGATATGTGCTTTGTCTTCAAACTTGTAGAATTGTGGTACCCAAAGGAGTCAGGACTTTGTGATTAATGACTCCTCTACTCTGTTATGAAGAAATGTTAAACATCTTTATTTAATATGTTAGATATCACGTTATCCAAGTTTGGCTGCTGATTGCAACATGCTCACCCTTTATTCCCTAGAAGAGCAATACCTCTCTGTAACTTCTTACATTGCTATCAGCTTCGCAGTGTTATACCTTATTTGTATAAATTCAAGTTTTTCCAGTTGTCTGGGTAATTGTCCCATCTGAGGGATATTACCCTGCTTTGTAGCCTGCAGATTCTTCTGAACCATTTCCTGTGTTAACAAAATCTTTTATTTTTGTGTTTAAAAAAAGGGCCTAAACCTGATTTAAATTAACCTCAGTGCATGGTATGTGCTTCTCTTCTCAGAATGGTCCGGCACAGCCCTTGACTGCACTTCCATTAACACCAAGAAAAATTCCTCTCCTGCTTGAAAGGGAGTAAGTGCTAAAGTGCTAAAGTGCTGTTGGGGTGTGGGTGATAGCATCAAGCTGCACAGTATTTTTAACAAATGATACTGAAACATGAGGCAAACCTACCAAAAAAAAAAAAAAAGAGATAAAAAAAAAAAAAGACAACCCAAACTAATTTAAAGTGAAACTTTGTTTAAGCCAACGACAGGACGCCAAGCCAGGAATCAAACAGATCTGTGCTCTGTTCTGCCTTTTGCCTGGAAATCTTGTTCCACCCCAAGCCAACAGTTTAGCCAAGAAGCAAAACAACATATTTCTTAGGAGACAGTGAGTGAAGCTGTAAGTACCGCATCTGATTGACTGCGGGGATGCCGAGTTACTCGATTGCCACTGGGTGCAAGGTTTTAAAGCATTATCTTTACTTTGTCAGCTTTAATTTATAATGCAAAGCTGACTGGTAAAAACAAGACTTGCTGCTCGGTCATGTCACTTCCTTTCCATTTCTTTTCAATTTGCATTTGGCTACTAGAGCAAAAATGACTATTTTTAGAAGCTTGGGGTGAAAACAAAAATTCACCAGGACGCTACTATACTACTGAATCACAACTTTACTCTTCCGGGATGGTTCATTTGGCTTTCATGATGAGAAAGAGACAAATTACCCCAGGGAACATGGATGTGAGAAGCCTTTTCCCGCTCCTGCATGGTAGGTGTCACTTTCTGCAAGAAAGTAAAAAGTCACCTAGCTAGAGAGACAAGCTAAAGCCTGACGTGAGAGCATATGGGCTCTGTGCAGCCTCAGCCCGAGCCCTGGGGGGAGACATGTAAGCTTGAGCCTTCACAGCTGATTTCTTCAGATTCCTCTACAAATGCAAATCCTACCAGTCAGAAACTGGAGGTCCAAAAAGTCTGCTTTGTTTTGCTTACTCTGAATAATGGGTTTCTTGCTTTTTGAGACTGTGATGGCTTGTCATCCCAATATGGTAAAATATGTGGTTACTTCTCTCTAGAGGATGTAAACAACTGTAGTGACCTAAAAACCCAGAAGGTAACAAGCCCTATGAAAAAGAAAGGTTGAAAACAGCAGAGAATTGCAAATCTCCTTTTATTTAACTGAGAAAAACTGTTTAGGAGCCAGAAGGTGTTGCAGTAGTACTGGAGGATTAGATTTCAAGAATGGAAGTTTTTACAAATTTGCAGTAACTTTCAGCATGCGCTTTTGTCCCATTGGAACAGCCATTGATATATGTGTTCTGTTGAACAGGGATAAGATTATGCACATTCTTTAAATTAAGCACATCCTTTACTGCTTAGTTAAATTAGGGTCTTAGTGGGATGGATACAGTGAGAAGTAACTCCGATCCAAGGGTGTGCAAACAAGCTGGAGAATTCTAATAAGAAATCTGAATTTAGGGTGCAAGAGATTAAAATTCCTCTGAAAAAAAAATGCAAAGAACAAGTTAAAAAGCCAATGTGACTTCACAAGGGGCTGCTCAAAAAATCCAAGGTTAACAAATGAACTATTCTGGAAATGGAAAACAGAGGTGTCAGCTAAACAAGAACATTCTCTAAGTTACTGCTAGCAGGAAAAAAATGAGAATTAAAAGCCATGATGAGTTAAAGCTAGTAAAGGCAAAGCAGTTCAGGGATGAGGAGGGGCATTTACAAGTATTTTTGTGGAATTGTGGGCAAATGTGATAATCACTGAGAGGACAGTAAGCTAACACCCTCAGATGTTCAACCTCCCCCTGCAGATATTCAAGTTCCTTTTCAAACTATGTTAGCAGGCACACAGAGGTTTGAGGTCATAATTACATCTGGTAAAGTATCTACTGATTAAAACAGAAGAAAGATGTCTCAAAGCCAAGAGTGCTTAAAAATCAGCAGATGGAAGTGTGTGCATTTGACAGTGTCCAGTGTGCAAAGAAGCAGGCAATGGGGAAAATCACAGGTAAAAAAAGGCGAAGGATGGTGGAACCCTCTCTAAGATAGGGACTCCTGACAATTTCACCCAAAAAAGTCACTGCTTGTACAACCTTGCAAGAGCCCTCTTCTGTCTAGCATGACTATGGCTATGGAATGAGTCACAAGCCACTATGGGGAAATTGTTTATGTGACTAGTTCAAATACATGTTCGTGGACTACTTGTGTCACAATTTATGGCATTTGTGGCTCTGAACTAACAGAGCCTTCTGGAGTGTCCCTGGGATCCCACACTGAATTTCCACCCAGTTGTCTGAAATCTTTCATGTGGCCATCAGTGAGAGAGCATCTCCCAGATGAAAAAAAAAATGTACACGGGGATGATCTGGAAGAGCAAAACTTGGCATGTATATCCTACAGCCACCAAAGCAACGAGACAGTCTCTGTGTATCTCATGTACTCATTGCTTTGACAGAAACACATGTCCTGATGTTTCTTCTCCTTTCCGTGTTCTGCAGGAAGTATTCAGTCATGGCAGCATGCGGACAGCCACCCACCCACCACCAGCGTACATGGGAGCTGAAAACCCTTGTGCAAGGAGGCGACCTAGGAGAACAAGGGCTGAGCAGGAGATGGGTGAGACAAGGAGTGCCTGGTGAGGAAGGGTGGGCTGGACAGGGAGGAGATGCAGGGAGGATGGATTGGGTGTCCAGCACAGGCTGGGCTGGGAGCCATGCCCCCAGGTCCCTCAGGGCTGCACCCAGCAGGTGGGCACCTCCAGCTGTGCCCAGTGTGGGCAGCATCACTGAGCAAGCACAAGGTGAACATGGGGTAGGGCATCCCTCAGCATCTGCAGGCTGTACTTTTTTCAGAGGTTTTCCAGGCACTTTTTTGAGTAATTAAACCTCAGGTGGGTTGTAACGTGGAAGATTTCAACCTGGGCAGTTTTAAATGTCTAAAGGGAGGGAATACAAGGAAGAAGCAAATGGAGTAAGTAATGGGCAGTGCCACCAGTCCCACCTATAACCTGGTATTGGTGAGGCTGTAACTGCACACTGAGGAATATTTTCTGCAAAAAAAGTTACTTTGAGGAATTATTCTGTAGCAAAATGGAGACATCATTGGAAAGATTGCTGGATTCTTAAAATAAAGGAAAAAAAAAACCTGGTTGAGCGGTACCAATTGGACAGGTGTACATACTAGTTTTATGTTTATTTAAAGAAGGAAACAGTAAAATTAGTAATGCTTTCCAGTGGCAGCTGATCTGTAGGAACACGAGCAAATTTCTGAACCGAGTAAACAAGTTACAAGCTCCAGCTGCATAACTTCTCTCGATTAAAATAGTAGAGTCACCTACACGAGTAAAATATTAGCAAAACCCTCACACACTTCCAAGTCCTAAATTACAGTGTACCCCTTGTAGTCCTGTTTGGGGTAACTTGCTCACATATGGACAGATCTCTTTCCCTCCTTCTCACATATACATGGGCTTTCTCTTTTAAAATTTAGAGTGATGTCTCATAGTGTGAGATTATTTTTATGTGCAAAACCAGTGAGTGCCAGGTATTATTAAATTATCAAGAGGTTTCCAAATCGGGCAGGCAACAGAACTGTCGTTGTGCCTGCTTCTCAATGGCAAAAGCGACATACCATATGGTAGCCGTACTTATTCGTAGAATGCCTTCTGCTACACTTTTATGAGTGGAGGCACTGGGGGGTTATAGCTTGTTTACTGATATGTCCAAAGTAGTATGAAGCTGGAAAAGACTGATAAACTTTTAACATTGTGTAGCTCATCTGTCTCTTAGATAGGAGTAAATATTTTGGTTGTAGATATGTTGCCTTAAGTAAACAGGTTTCCCTCGTAAAAAGCCAGTAAATTAGTATGTGCCATGTGAGGTCTGATGCTCTTACCGTGTATGCTAGTAATAGCAAAAGGAAACCTATGTTTGAAGAGCTACACAGGGACCAGGTATATAAATACGGGCTCTGCTGCATAGCATGCCACGAAGTGTGCTCCTTCACTGGGATTTTGTTTGAGCATCACCACTCAGTCCTTGTAAGTGAGCAAATGGCAGAAAAATGGTTTAAGAAGTCTAGGAAGTAATGGATCTGCAGCTCACCATTGGCAGCGTGCCGTGGTGTGGCACATTGGTGGGGACAGCAGTTCTGTCACACTGGTTTGCTCTCACCCTGCATTGTGTGCAGGTGATGGTCATATTCAGCTCACATCCCATTACTAGGCAGTAAATGACTTCTGCTTCTCTGCTGCATCACTCAGTTGTCTGTGTGAAATGCAGTTCCTGGAACCCGTCAAATATAACCTCAGGTTTTATACGTTGCTGAGAGGTTTATGAGGCCATCCATCTTGAACTGTGTACAAAGTGTTTTCTCCAAAAATTAGACCGTATTTCCATAAATATAACTTCTGGTATGAATTTCTGAGTTTTTTCTATTTATTCTGTTCCAGCAAATAATGGAAATAATTTGATATCTTGTAAGTGGCACTAAGGAAAATTTCAGCATCATGAATTAGGAATAATTTTGAGTCTGTTTCGGTATGCACACTAAAAATGCTGTTAGCTGGGTTTTACAAATTACAGACTGTGATTCGAGGTTTTAGCAGTGTGTTTACACGCTATCTGGCTGTTTATCTCTCTGTCTTCTGTCTGTCTGTCCATTTCCATGAACCAGAGCAAAGCTCATCTTGTCACTGCCGATCTCCCTCACATAATTCCTCATTTCACTTTGATCTATCCAGGATATTTCTGGGCTTTCCCCTTGCCCTCATATCTAAAGGACTTCAGAAGTCTTACATAGAATTTATTAAATAATTTGTGAGAGGCAGAGAAGTACAGTCTTTCCCAATTATGATTAAGGGACTGAGATGTTTGTGTGGAAATAAATGGGATTCAGGTGCTAAATAGTTTCCAGAGTTGGTCTGAGAGATTTTAGACTATTGGGACTGGCTGATATTAGAAAAAATTTCTTCACCGAAAGAGTGATCAGGCATTGGAACAGGCTGCCCGGGGAAGTGGTGGAGTCACCATCCCTGGAGGTGTTCAAGAAATGTGTAGATGTGGTGCTTAAGGACATGGTTTCGTGAGTTAGGTGGTGTTGGGTTGGACTTGATGATCCTTGAGGTCTTTTCCAACCTTAATGATTCTATGATTCTATGATATGCGTGTTGAAAAGCATTGCAAGAAACCTGTACGAGGCTGTAGGCACCAATCCATTTTGAAATCTGATAGTAAGAAACTCCTCCAGGGGCGAAGGTTCAACACTGCAAACATTATCCCGTTCTTATTTTAACGTTTCAACAGACGTTGTGATTGTATTTGGATTTTTATGTTTGGTTTTTTTTGGTTGGTTTTATCTTGTTGCCTCTTAAAAACTGTGAGCTTAGTAAGTAATTCACTCAACATGTGTAGATTTTACAGTGATATAGGTATCAACAAGAACTTTTCTGCCAAGACTGCGGTGGTGTTAGATGCTGGGTAACTCTCAGGATGAATGTACGTTTTGCGGCAAACTGAAAAACTGGGGTCTAAAAGTAAACTTTTTGTATCCCTTTGGCAGTGTCTAGAAAGACAGTTTTTTCAGACATGCTGGGTATTTGTCAAGTATGTGCTACACAGAAAGACATATTTATCTTTTGAGACCCGTGCACATTTTCTGAGTTTACTGGCTTACTTGGTCATGCACTTGCAAGATGAGCTTGATCTGCAGGTTAATTATGTCATAGTCGCTATATGCTCGTTGATGGTCCCTAAAAGACCAGGAAAGAGGTGACACCTTGTACCCACAGGACATGCCTGGAAGTATCTGGAAGACGCATCAGCTTAGAAATGAAAGTAGTAATAATAATAAAAGAATATCAAGGTAATAACATCTTGTGGCAATCTAAACCAAGACCAAATGGATTTTCATATGAGGCAATGCACGTGGTAAAGCTTTTCTCCTGTCATCCATTTTTAGTGAGCAGTTGTGTTTCTCAGAAAAAAGCAGTGCATGGAAATTTTGGCATCAATGCAGATAATTTATTTTATTGATCCAGTTATAAGCACAGTGCGAAACTACCACCTGCACCCTTTCCCTGTGCTGGAGAGGAGCACCCTGCTCCCCATCACTTTTTGGGTGTGCTGCCCACCCTGGGTGTGGGTCCTTGGCAGCCTGGCATAGCCTGACTGGATCCCAGCAGGGGCTCTGTGCTTGGCAGCTATCCGTCCGCAGTTCTGGGATTAGTGCTGCTTTTTGTCCAGGGACTGGCTCATGGAAAACACTTCTGGTCCCTGGGGAGGGCTACCTCTCCCAGGCAGGACCAGCGCAGCTCGTAGGGATGTAAATGTGTGGTGCAGGGATGTCAAAAGGTTAAGGGATTCCCGAGAGTAGCCCAGCTTTCAGCAATCTGGATATTTATACAAGCAATACAAAACTCTTGGGCTTGCAAAAGTACTTTTAAAATTGGTCTCATTAATGCTTTTTGTTTGTATGCCTCAACAAATAGTTGCTTTACATGAAGATGTTAACAGAGGTTCTCTGTTGATTACAGATTTATGATTTGGAATATCTGTTACAACATCTTGTGGTTTTCTATTTTTGGCTTTTTGGCTTAACCCTGGCCAGACAACTCAGCCTCTCGAGGTAACGGAGGAACTACAGAATATCGCTTAACAGCAAGCACAAGCAGTGCTATACAATACCACTGTGGATCATTTTAGTAAGTTCCCATATCTGAATTCATCAGACTTCTTGGAAGAAAAGCAGCTTTGTCCTGAAAATAAAAGATATGTGTCCACGAAGGGCATCAAATCTTCCTAATATGGCCATTTTAATTTAATTTTTGCATTTTTAATAAATATTCACAGAGTAATAGACAGTGAATTCCTGGACACTTTGGACTATAAATTTCTCAGTCGGCCATTCTCTGGTGGTGTTACAGAACGAGTTTATTTCAATTTAAAGCCATGCTGGGAAATGTGGGATGTTTATGTGTTCAATTCAGATATTCTGTTCTGCCTGTGAAGAGCTGCCACATCCTCAGGAGAACCTTTTCTCTTCCCGCTGTCCCCATCCCCACACTGGGCCACCTTCCCAGGGCTGGAGAAGGAAGGATGGCCGTCCCCATGGCTGTAGTGGCCTCTCCTCATCCCTACATATGGTTGCTCTTACTCCTGGGTGCACTCCCAAGCCTTTCAGCTGCTTTCCTCTCTGTCCCCCTTTGCTGGTCCAGGCCTTCTGCCCCGTCTGAGCTCGTGTGACCTGACGGCGTTTGCTGCGAGGGGCGGCCAGACCCCGATGCGTGGCTTCTCTGCCATGCTCCTGTCTCCCTTGGGGGCTGATGCTGCTCTTCCCAGCAGTGGCAGAGGGAAAAGGCACAGAGAAATATCAGAAAATGCTAATTTGTGGGCTATAAACCAAAGACGGAAAAATTTCAATCTTTAAAAAACAAAAGGAATCCCCGGAGTGGGAATATTTCAGTGTGCACCTTGATGATTTATTGCAAGCTGAAATTTGTAAGCAGTATTTCTGACACAGATTGTTTAAATCTCATCTCCCATTGCACTGACACATCCTAGCTCTGCTCCCTGGCTGCTTTTCGACCAGAGGTGCCCGTGGGTCTGTGGTGAGTCAGTGCCGAGGGGCTGGGGCTGTTCCTGCTGTGCTGAGTTTGGTTTTGGTCTCCATGCCCTCCAATGCCATGAGAGTGGAAGAAGCCCACCCACCCTGCTTCTCCAGGATGGTGTCCCTAGGTGTGCAGCAGACCCCGGTGGCAGCGTGGACGAGGGATGCCAGCTCTGCCTCCGACTGCTTCCAGTCGATGTCTGGGGCCGGTGCTGGGCAGGATGCAGCCTGTCGCAGATGATCGTCACAGCCAAGTACAGGGAGTGGTGAGGAGAGAGCTTGTTACACCGCCAGGAGGATTTTCTAGGTTTGGTTTTTCTGTGATTAATTACAAAAATAAAATAAAACGACAGGTTATTTGTAGAAAGGAAAGTGAATCCAAGCGGAGGGCTGCTGTGCCGGGGGTACCAGAGGCTGGAATCCCAAATGCTCCCAGCTCCATGGGGGTTCCTCTGGCCCCTGGTGCTCGCATGGCTCAGGAGCTCGGCGGCGTTGCCAGCCCAGAGCCAGAACTTCCCCAGGATTCAAGGAAATGTCTGCTTCTTGGTGAATTTGAAAAACAGGGAAAGAAGTTATTTTGCTGGGACAGCCCTGCAGTTGCAATTGTCTGGACACTCCATCCCCTCTGGCTTGCAGAGCAGGGCCATGGTGTGCCCCATGGGGCATTGATGCTGGCCCAAAAGGATCCCCCCAGCTGAGCTGAAAAGTGCCCAGTCAAAATTAGACCATTTCCTTGGCTGACCAGCACCCAGGCTCAGTAGTCCGCAGCTGGGAGGAGGCAAGCGCAGTGCAAAATTGCCTCCAATGTCTCCTTGCTGGTCCGGGGGCACCCCTAGCCACCTAAAGCAGCGAGTGCTTTCTGTAAGTGCTTACAGAAAGGTATACGTTGAAAGTTAGTGTGCGTGACCAGGAAACCAAATACACCAGGTGGAAATGACCAGCCTCAGTTATAATTCAAGCTGAATTTCTATTACACAAATAATTTTTAAACTATGGAGCAATTTCCAAAGTCAGCAATAAAAAGCAGTGCATATCAGCTCAAGGGAAGATAGACAAATTTATAGAAAATAAGGAAACCTGAGGGATAGCCACTGGCTGTATTTATATGGTTGGGACTAGATGCTGAGATCCCAATTGGTCTGTATTACTTGCTATCACAAATGTAGGTTTAGATAGACCATAGCTTCTGGCTCTGACATACCTATGCTTTAGTAAGAAACAATTGCTTCCATAATACAGGAAGAAACAATGGAATGATAAAATCTCACTGTATTGGAAACAAGCTTTCTGTATGAAACTTGTGGTTTGCTGTCCATTTTGTTAGACTTAATCTTCTCTCTACAGCAGGGATTTTTTGGCAGCTCTGGTGATTCCACATTACGTTTGTGTATGTTTTGCTGGAGGGTATAACCTCATTTTGTTCCTAGTTTCGACACAAAGGATGGAATAAGTAAATATGAGCGTGTGTAAAGTATACACACAAAGATGCATATACATACACACACAAACACAAATATATATATATATGTGTGTGTGTTTAGGTGTACATATTTGTGAAACCAGATGGTTCTGTGACACTGCGAGCATCCCACAGACTACCAACAGCAATTTTCTAGTGTGCATAAGCTTGAAGATTTTTAAAGGGAACCTTCAGATACTATAGCATACCTTTTTCTGGTATATCGAGTTTCTGATTATATTTCCCTGTTGTTTTTTTTGTTTGTTTGTTTAATGTAGCCTGCCTTATTCTTTTCCTTTCAAGCTTTACCTTTTGGTGACTATTAACGAAGTAGGACCTTGCTTGTTCTGGGTCTTTAGTCCTCCTGCTGCAAGGAGTGTGTACTCTGAATTTTCATACAAAATATTACGAAGATAAGAAGTGTTTCTTGGGATGGCTGGGCATTAGAGTTGGAGAGTTCTCTTTGAAATATTAAATCTTTCCCTCCATAGCACTCTTTGGACGGACACTTACAAATACTCTTCAGGGATATATGTTCAACACAGACCTTGGCTTTTATTCTTTTCTGTTAACCAATTATCGTATTTTTAAGATAGAGATTATGCAAACCCATTGACTGATTTCTGAACATCGCAAGACACATGCTTTTTTCCGTCCAAGACAATAAAACGTATTACAAGTGCCTTTTTAATGAAAGAGAAAGCAAGGCCTTCACGTCCTGCAACATCTGCTGGGAACATAATCTAAACTGAAAACGTATGCTGTTCTTGTGGGGAGGGAGGGGGAGAGGTCTTCCAGTGACAGGAAGTATCCAAAAAAGTAAATGCTGGAATCAGTAAAAAAATCATGTGTGACAGGAGGAGGATGAGCACATGTTTCTTTCTTTTCTTGAGGGGGTAAGGAAGGAGATGGCCAAAGACAATACAGGGATGAGGGAAGCTGGGAAGAGGGATTATCTGTGTATTGGCAGAACTGTTTATTTGCTCCTGGCAAAATAAATCCCAGCATGTATTCCCTCTAGCTTTTTCTTATTTATAAAGATGGAAAGCCTCATCTGTCGCCAAGACCAATTATCCCTCGACTTGAGCCAGACAGTATATCTTGCTTGTTGAATCAGGGAATCCTGTGTGTTTTATGAGGACAGAAGGAAAAAGAGATGTTTACTCCTGTAACTTTCCCCTGTTTATTAGTGTGTATAGTTACCACCACTACCAAAACGAGAGAGCTTGTATTTTAGACATAACAGAACTAAGCAAATAAATAAATAACCTCTATTGAAAAATAATGAAACTGCCCTGAACTCCACGACCAGTGAAGAGGTGGGACGGTTCTGTGGTGAGTCGCACAGCACTTCTGACATGCGTCTGGTTTTGATGTGTCATGTGGTTTGTCTTCATTTCCCAGGTGAAGAGCACTGGTTAGCTCAATTCTACCTGTGCTAAGTTTGAAAACGTTTTTTATGTGTGTTTTATGCCTTGCCTGAGCTCAAGCATCTCTAAGTACTTCCAGTCTCCTCATAAATACACCTCTGTATTCTGACTAATATATAAACATCACGACCCATGTCTGAGAATGTTGGGAATTTTATTAGGTTCATAAAGTTTTAGTTGTGGTCTAGCCCAATGGGTCCAAAATAAATAAACACAGAGTGCAAAAGAGTAACAATTTCATACCTATTTCTTCTCCTCTCCCTTGAGAGTTTCCCCAGTACCCGTGAAGTACTTACCACAGCGGTTTCTGGGGCTTGCTATCAAAGTATCTGCAAACCAGTAAGCAAGAGGCAGATGCAGAGAGGAAAGCTGGGAAAAGTAAATGAAATGGGTCTATTTGTACCTTTCACTGATTTCCTCAGTCTCTTTCCACCTTAAGGACTGAGAAAAATATTGTGAATAATTGTGAATGACTTGTGACAGCCATGTTTCCTCTGTTGCTGCTCTGAATGAAGCTGTTTGGTTGGGACAGCTTGCTAAGCCCTCCGGATGGAGCACATAAACAACTAGATTGGCAGGACGGAAACCTCTCTCAGAGTATAGTGGGACCTAACTCTTGGACTGAGGTCTTCAGCCTGGGGTGGCCCTTTCTCTGGCCCTGGACGGAGAGCTGTGGTTGCTTTGCACAGCTTGCTTTGCCTACAGCATCCACCGCTGGCAGATAAAGTGGATGCAATGGTACAGAAAATAAGCTATCACCAACGCCAGCATTTTCACCTGGGCTATGGGTGAGAGTGGTCTTTGCTTCAGGATGTTATGCTCCACAGATATTTCAGTCATCTCTCACTCAGCAGAGCCACCAGGCTCAGGACGTGCAGGGTACGTAGGGCAGGTGCTGTTATTCCTGCTGTCCTTGTGGAAAGGTGCTGCGTTATCATGAGACAAGTCTAAGTGCTGTGAAGCCATCGTGCCCTGTAAAACGATTCTGCTGTGAGCCTTCAGCCTGTCAGAAAAACAGAGCCTAGCAGACTGTTTACAACTGAGGGGTCAGCAAGCCAAGGAATCATACAGGAATCAAAACCATGGCTTGGGGCAGTTACAAAACTAAATATATGAGGTTTTGCGTATCCGTTGCAGGAGCACTAGAGCCAGAGATATCACTTTTGCAGGAAGGATTGGGAGATAAAACTTTAAAGATCAAGCCCCAAAGAGCTTCTTGTTTGTTTATATGCAATGCACTCATTCTGTTTCAAGGCTATTGGAAAATTATTTCTGGAATGTAGCAAATGGCGTAATACATGTTACGGATCTCATTCCTAGTTAGCTGCAAAGCTTGCACTGCATTTGGAGGGGTGGAGGCAGCTTTTTACTAAGAATTTTTACAAAAGAAAAGATTTTTTTTAGAGCAGATAACTGTTAACTGAGCTACGATTAGAAACCAAATAAGACCATGCTATTTTTTTTTCTTTTTCTCAACTCTCAGCTACACAGCTGCCACTTAGGTTTTGTTGGAAAATTTTTAGCAGATAAAAATTCTGTTGGAAACCTCCCCACAGCTTTTAGGGTCCAAGGTACCTGGGCTCTTGAAATGCCTTGGATTCAACAGACTTCTGCAAGCTCAAAGGTGAATGCCTGCCAGGTATGGCTGGAGGCCGGAGCTGCCAGCCCTTTAACCCTGGGGCAGACGCATCTGCAGGGAAGCAGTGGAATGTTTTCACTTGGGATGAGGAATGATGAGTCTCCCCGTCCTGCTCAGTGGTCACCTCTTCTGGAAGAAAGAGCACTGCACAGGACCAGTCTGTGGACAAGCTCCAAGAGGGGAATGGATATACATGGAACCCAGACAGAGGTAGGTGCCTTCCTTCAGCAGGATGTAGCTGTTGGTTAAACCTTAAATGCTCATCTCGCTGCTGTGCACTGGTCCATTTCCACCCTCTCCTACTCGTCCTGTCAGTTCCTGACACCCAGTTATCCATGGGATGTACACTGCCTGCCCCGGAAGTGGCATGGGGGCAGCGAGGGCATGCCCTCTTGTTGTGGGAGGTGAGCAGAGGCATGCTCGCTTCACCCTTAGCTCAGCTCCTGGTTGGGAAGAGGAGGAAGGAAGGGCAGCCAGCACCGAGCCCTGGGGCTGGCACTCCCTTTGCCCCTGCGCAGCTGGCTGGTGGCTGGCCAGGTGTCCCTGCAGGTCAACCAGGCTCTGGCTGTGGGTCGCAGTGAGCTTGTAACCACTGCTAAAACTTTCTGTATCTCCCACTCTTCCCCCCCCCCCCCCCTTTTTTTTTTCTTTTTTAATGCAAGTGCAAAAGCCCTAAATGACTAACATTCCTTCCAAGGCAGTGACCACAAAACAGAGAATCAAACCCACAGAAATGCTTTCTTTTAAAAATTACTCACATTTCATCAAGCTTTGCTTATACCAAGGTGACACAGCCAAACCCACTGATGGTTCAGCTATGTGACCTGAGAAAAGCAAGATGTAGAGCAACACTTTTCATCTTTGTCAAAGTACCACGTTGCTACTCCATTCCTAGCCTGTCAGCATCCCTTCTCACTGGCCCTTCTGCCTGTCCTGCTGGAAATTCGATGTATGTTGCCAGCTCCTTACAGCTATATGAGCTAAATACTTACCTCGGAATGCCTTAGAGATGTGGGGAGAACTGCTTCTTTGCTCTTCCTTTTTCAGAAGCCTAACTAAATCTCACTATTGTGTGAATTACTTTTTTCTTTTATTAATAATGCTATACTTCATTTCATCCTACCCAGCAACAGTTGCAGGCAGCTGCCCAACACTTGTACTCTTAAAAAGGGAAAACAATGCAAAGAGAACATGTCCCTGGAGGGAGATCATGCCCTTCCCCAGCTGCTCACACATGCAAAACAGATTTTTTTTTTTTTCAAGCACAACAGCCAGTTGGGAACACGACTACCATTTGCGCCCTTGGAAAGACCCCTCTTTGCCTTCCAAGTATTTGGAAATTCGGCTTCCACTGCTGCAAGGGTACATAGGGACTTTACTGATTTTGAGCACTGGCATTTCACCTGAATGAGTGTATCAATGGTCAGTGGTGTGACACTGCTGTGACACACTCGGGATGGGATGTACCCCCACGGGGTAATGAAGTTTGAAGAGAAGGGCTGGTTTCTTCTCTTCAAGAAGTGAAGAGCAGTATCTGTCAAGCAGCTTCGTTGTTCTGCTCTCAGCAGTTTATCAAAAAACAACCTTGGTAGTCCAGTAGAGAGCCAAGCAATTAGATGCTTCCTTAGCATATGTGTCCTCAGGGTGTCCTTCTTATGGAAATGGTTAATATTTTAGACCATATAGCTTGTGCGACAGCTGGGAAAAGTAATGCTGAGGTTACTAACCACTGTGGCAAGGCTCGGAAAAAAAAAAAAAGGGCTGGTCACAAAAACCAGCAAGGTCTTAAAAATTCTGCAGGTAAGTGGAGATCACCAGGGTCTGCGTGATGCAGGATGTGTGCCATGGGGACCAGAGACCATATGGGGACAAGCAAGAAAGGTATCAGATGCTTGGCACAGCAGCTCAGCTCTTCCCCGTAGATGTGCCAGTGCTGAACATCTGGAAGCTGAATGGGTGCACAGTTTAAACACTTTGGCACAGTCCCCCAGGTCAGCATATGCCTGATGCTGTCTGCGTTTTCAATCTCATCCTTGCCCCCAACAGATAAGAAATCTTAGAGATAATTGTCTCTTTCAAAGGCCTGTAATGAAAGAGTCATTCTTCCTTCATAGAGGTGTCTGTATAAAGCAGCAGCCAAGGAAAATGTGTACAGTTGTGTCCTATTTAAAAATGTGCTATAAAAAATGAGATCTAAGCTGTGCATAAGGAGAAGTGTGGATGGCAGTATATTTTTGGCATTGAAACTTTAGATCAACTGTTATAGCTATGAGAAGAAACTGTTATGTACGGGAAAAAAGTTGCCTATAGAGTACCTAATAAGGGCCAAATGATGGATTTCTGTTAAAATCAATGCACTGAGATTCAGGAGGAAAAAATTCAGCTGCTGACCTCTCCACAGGTTTCCTTTGTGCCTCAGTTCTCCACCCGTGAAACAAGGAAACCCGGGGGAATGGAGGAGTAAATATATCCTCACAGCTTAAAACTTAAGATTTGGTGAAGCAAGCACTGGCATTTATCAGAGTTCCAATGATAAAAGCCTAAAATTATGGGAACAGCATTTTTGCATATGTAGAGATGTTTTCCTGTAGGCTAAGCAGAAACCATCAGTAGCTGTCATGTCATTATCTCAACATAGTGAAAGCAGAGGTGCAATTTATTGGGGAAGAAACATGCTAAAACCCTTTTGTTGGCAGAATATTTATATTTTTTATTTAGTGAGTGATTGGAATCGTCAAACTATAGAAAAACATAGATTGGAAAGGATGTCTGGAGCTCATCTGGTCCAACCCCATGCTGAAAGCAGAACTGACTTCCCAATTAGATGGGGTTGCCCAAAGCCTTGTCTGGTGAAGCTTCACGTCTTTCTGGGAGCGGGGATGCTGCAGCCTCTCTGGATGACTCATTCCTGTACTCAGCTGCCCCCACAAGAAGAATCTTCTTCCTTCTTTCAAGAGACAGGTAAGAAAAGTCCTATTTCTGAATTGCCAGAAAAGCCCAGCTGTAAGTTGGACATTTCACTCTTTAGGCATCTTAAAATACAGGTAGCTCTGCACGTGCCTGGAGACAAAGACTTTTACTTTCCAGAGCCTGACCTGCTCTAGTGTTGAGCAATTCCCAATGAAGGCTGGCAGCAGTCTCGGCTGATTTTTTCAAACATTTGCTGAAGCTTCTATTTTTGTTTATTATTTTTAGTGATAATTCAACTATAAGACCTATTAGTTGCTTGCTTCGAGGTTTGGGGTTCTGGTGTGTTGTTTTTTTTTTTTATTTGGGGTGGTGGGTTATTTTGCTTGTCATGTTTGGTCAGAAAGTTTATCTGATTTTGCTTTTAATGCTGACAATGGGAAAAAAATCACTTTCATGGTAAAGTCTCACAAATTGTAGTTCGGTCTTTCTGGCAGCTGTAGACCTATGAGTAAATTCTTCTCATAGGACAGCATGCAGTGTGAGCTAATGTAGGAGATAGTATATAGTAACCATTATGGAGAGGGTAGGATGAGAGTAAAGGTAGTAGGAGTTTACTAGTTTTGAGTAGCTGTTACTGGCACCTCGATTCAATCTAGCTTTAGAAGGCTGAACAGAAATTACAAGGTCAGAAAATATCAGCATGAAAGACATGGATGGAATGAGACTATATGAGCAAAATTTTAGTTCAAGGAGTGTGAACATTAAGTAGCAAATAAGCACGAATTTTTGTCTTATTTTGAATAAGAGCAGATGGGTATGATCATATCCAATTGCGTTCTATAGATAATATGATAAAAGACGGATCTGACCCCTTAATGGAGTTCCTCTCTTCTGGGATCCCTCTTCTTTTATCCATCTTGTACTTTTCATCAGCCTTTCGAGGGGAATTTTTACAACATGGACAAAGGATGGTATATAATCTGAGACACAGAGATTGGTGTGTTCTTCTCCTGATTTGTAAGGAAACGGTGTGCAGTATCACTTTAAGGTCTGCAAACATAAATTCAGTTTAACATAAATGCAAAGTAATCCTACTAATTCATTGACAGATGGCATCAATTCCTGTTTCTGTGGGCATCAGTCACTAGCAAGTTTCTGGATGCCACTTAAACTGAAACAACATGGGAGAAAGGAAAGTTTCTCATGTCATTTTCGTTGGCTTTCAATCACAAGTTATGAGTGCCTATCTTTCTGGTCACGAATTTTGTTATGCATAAGGTTGTCAGACACTTTGGGACTCAGTGATTTATGTTTTCTGAAAATAATAGAGCTTTCAGGTAGTTAGGTTTTTGGGGCCGGAGGAGCTAATGTAGCAGAGAAGGCACTGATTTGAGGAGAGATCCGTGAGAGATATGGTCTGCATATGAAGAGGACAAGCTACTGGCACAAGAATTGTAATATTATGGACAGCTATATAAAATACCAGATGTGGAAAAGTGGGATGCCAAAAAAGCCAATACGATCTCAGTGGGAAGCTTTTGGCATGTCAACATTAATGATCAAGCAAGACACCATGAGAAAGGAGAATTTTTTCCAGGAATCAAAAACCAGGGATGTGGTTGCTGAAAGCAAGAATTCCAGGGGAGGGAAGGGGGAGAGAAAATGTCAGATAGAGATGTAAAATGCATTGCTGGAAAGCTTAAGCCTTAAAACATTTGAATAAGAGCATTCCAGTTTAGAAGTCATTGTGTTAAGGATAATAATCTAACCAAGAAAATCCCAAATAAATGGGAAGTAATTGTGTCGTCCACTGCATGCTCCATAACACAGCAGAGTCCCTGTGGGCAAGGACTGGGTCAGGAGGTTGCTTGTGAGGACCTGGTGTGCCTGACTCCAGGAGTGAGGCAGGTATTTTGGTTGTTAGCAGGAGACTGCAGTAGCCCTTGGGTTTTACAGGCAACTACATATAGGCATAGCTAGAAAAAGCAGAATGTCTTCTACCGGTGGCAGACCACTAAACGGACATCTTGGCTTATTCATAATTCTCACTAATGAAGTACCATAGGGATCTTTTTGCTGGGATAACCGTGTTGGCTCCAAAATGCTGGTTCTTTCTGGGATGAGAGTCTAGTTATTATTGGGTATGTTTCTAACATATTTAAGGCAGCCACTTTTCCCACACTCTAATATTGCAGCTCCACATTTTTGGTAGTAGGCAGTCAGATGTGTTATAATTATGAATCAGACATTGGTTTTAAGGCTTGCAGACCTCTCTCATAAATCTTTAATTTCCTCAGCCATTTGCAGTATTCGTACATCTGTCATATTCGCAAGGTATCTAGACAGGGTGCCACCAGTTACCAAGGCTGTGCTAGGCACAATACTGTGTTATGTCTGTGGATTGTACCTAATTAAGCCCTAAGTAGGGCTTGACAAGTCGCTGGCACACAGTCCAAGTCTTTCCTATTTATCAGGGGTACAAGTGGTTTGTGGTCAGTCGAAAGTTGAAATGACTCTCCAGAAGAGCTTTTTTTATACATTTTTTCACATGCTTCTCTTACAATGAGACACTCCTCAATCTGCAGAGAGTGATTTATATCATTAGCGAATGTCCAGGAGCAGTATGTAGCAGCCCCGCCGGTCTAACCAGGTTGCAACAATTCAGTAATCTGCAACCCAGTTATAGCAGGCGGCTGCGAGTGGTTACTGGAAGGGAGCACTGGTATGCTTCAGGTAGGGCTTCCGCTCAGTTGAAAACATATTCTCCTATTATGTTCAAATATCAGGTGCTTTGATTTTCCTCGAGTTCATTCCAAGGATATATTATTGCCATTCATAACCCAGCATTCATTTCTCTTTGACATAGATTCAGGAGCTTGCACTAATTTATTACCTTCTTAGGCCAATTTACCTTTTCTTAGTCTGCTCTTATGCCTAGTTTTCGTGCACGTTGTCTCAATAGTTCAGCTAGTTTTCGTGCAGCTCAATGTTTATTGCGTTTTAGACCTGAATACCAAGTGTCTCTGGAAATCTAGACTGGCTTTTATCATGTTTCTCTTCTTAATGGCAATATCCCAGGACTTTGTCTGTACAAGCAACTATCCCTTTCCAGGTGCTGCAGTAGCCTTGTCATTTCCTTTGGAATATATTGGGTGCAGTAGTGATGCCAAAAGGAAGTCTGCGGAAAGATTACCATCCAAAAGGCATAATAAAAGCAGTTAACTTGGCGCCATCTGGGTGTAGAAAAATCTGCCAAAACCCATTTGCGGCATCTAAAAGGGGGGAAAAACTTGGGCATTCATCTTGGAAAGATGTCGTCCACTGCGGATAGGACGGCGCTTCTCTCAAGCACTTTGTTTCGTTGATTTAGGTCAAAGGATATGCTGACTCGTCCGTTTTTGTTGAGGCCTTATAACTCCTGGTAAACACCACTCAGCGGGTTTGGCTATTTGTTCTGTAACGCTGACAGGGCTTGGACTGTCTGCTCCTGCTCTGTGCTTGGGAAGCACTGAGCGGAACGTGTTGTGACTCTCCAGACTCCATAAGGAGCTGCACCGCTGTAGCGGGGAGATGAGCTTAGCGCTCCTCTTTCCTCCAGTGCTTTTGTGTTGTTTTCTTTTGGCCAGTATAGCAATGCCATCAGTGTTTCTTACCAAACAGTTACATTTTTAACCTCTGGGAACAAACACAGTGCCCTGAGTGTCCTGTAGCATTGCATATTATTACAGGTCATACTGGCATCTATGTCCATCCACGAGTGCAAGTGACCCAGTCCCTCATTACTTGGTTTTAACCAGTTCTTTCCCACTTCTCTTTTCCAAATGCTGTCCTGTGCCTCCCCTCAGGGACTTTCTTCTTGTTTCTCCTCTGCCTTCAGGCTCAGGAGACTGCTCTCTACCTATTTATTGTTCTGCTCCGATCTCTAAAAAACTGAGAGGACATTACTCAGCTTTTATTGCCCAACCTACTTCCCTCCATTCCTGCTGGAGCGGACACCACCAGTGTGATCTCAAGACCCCTGTTGGCTGAAGCTCTCCTGTATCCCCTTGGAGATGTCCTCCTTCCACTAGAAATATGTCCCATCATAGCAGAAAATAGAGGTGCGAGGACTCACAAGAAGTTGTAATTGTTGTCAGCTAATAGCTGGCCAGGGCACGAGGCCTTCAAGTGCGTGTGCATTTTCCCAAAAAATAATTAATTCACATTGCAAAAAATCAGTGCAAAATTTCTTCCATTTTCTCCTGTCAATTTACCCTGCACAGGAAGGTCCGTAAGTCGTGAATGTGCACACTCTCAGCTGAGACTTCACAGCCAATAGCATTGCCATAATCCAAGAGCTGTCATAGCCAAAATGTGGGGTTTTAAAACATGAGAGCTGATATTGATTGCCCTGCATTTTACTTGACCAGGGTGAGGAGTCTGGTTTTGAGAAATCATCATGTCCCGTTAAAAAGGTCAGGCCTCACGCCAATCTGAAAGCACTTAGAATTGAAAATGATTCCTGAAAATGTTGACCTAAGCTGCTGCTATTATACAGAAGTGATCGCAAACTTGTTTGACCCTCAGAACTGAAATTTTCTTCTACCTCCAAGTTCCAGACCCACATCCTGCACACTTTCTTCATAACCTTCTGTTAAGTACTTTCAGTTGGGCTTCTCAATGGATAAGGGAGGTAGAAGTTCACCATATGGATGTATGTGCATGTTCCTATCCATAGCCATGATACATGGCCCAATATATACGTGTATATGCTTGTTAATTCTGTCTGTGTGAGCCTACAAACTGAGATGCTCTTGTTTCTGGAACCAGAAGGGAGAAAGATGAAATTACTGTAGCCAAGTAGAAAATGGAAGATAAGCGAATTTCCCTCCTGGAGTAATACGCATAGGAATATGATACCAGAAAATGCAGGGAAAGCTAGGAAATCTCAGCTAAGAGATACTGAGATATTTTATTTTCCTCTTCTCTCTCTCTTTTTTTTTTTTTTTTTTAATACGGGAAAAAGAAGGAAGGAAAAAGTAGAAGTGACCACTTTGCATTCCTGAAACTCATGCCCCTTGCAGACCAGGGGTCTCTGCACCACAACAAGCGACTCTGAGTGCAGTGTGCTGTAAGTAATTTAAAAGCTACCTTAAGAGAAGTGCATACACTTCATGTTTCACACATTTCCAAAAGCATCAAGCATTCATTTCTATTTGCCTGTTCTGAACAATTAAAATTGAAAATTAAATGAACAGAAAGGAATTAAGACAATAATCTTTTCTCCCTTTCTCCCTTTTTTCTCCCTTTCTCCCTTTCTCTTTCCTTATATCCTTCTATCCCTTCTTCTCTCTTTGGTCTTTCCTCCATAAATGATACTGAAGAAGTCATATCCCTCTTCTTATGCTATGGACTGAATCCGTGCATGTGGACAAGTAGCTCAACATTTGGCCAGCATGGTCACTTGATAAACAATCAAATTTAACCATCTGCCTGAGTCCTATAAAACGTGCAGATGCTAGGCACATAGCCATAGGATGACTGGACCTGTCATTTGAGATTGTTGCCCAGATACCTCTGCCTGGCCTGCCCTGGGGCTTTTCACGGAGAGACCTAAGGGGAATGGCTTCCCTTTGCTGGAAATCTTCCTGGTGCTGTTCTCCAGGATGGGGGCTCAAGATGCCTCTGCCGCCATGCCTGCAAGCTCTGCCCCCTCCCCTCACCAGCTCATCCTCCATGACCCCCGGATAGCTGCTAGACCTGGTCACCAAGGCCTTCCCAGCCAGTGCTGTTGGTGGCCCCACATCAGCCAAGGACACTGTTGGACACATACGGTGGGATGTACATGGTTTTCTTGACAAGGCAGTTTGAGGAAAATGCTTTGTGTGGTCATGAAACCTCAGTTGTGGATGGCCCCAACTGAATACTGTTAGACAAGGGAGTGGCTAAGAAAGTTCATTACCATTCAGTATGTTTTTATTTTAGCCGAACTACTGAGTGTCACAAATCTTTGCATGTGTGAGAGGTCCTCTCAGTGGAGTCTACTTGCATCATGACTTTTCACATCAACAACATGCAGCATGTTGCTCTCAGAAACCCTCTGGGGATGGGAAATGAGATTGGTTTGCCCTCCAATCCTCTGTGATTGGTATTTAGGACTCAAATGAGGGGTGCTTTGGAAAGAAAGCACTTAGGTCTCATTTTTTCACAGTGACGGTTAATCTTAGTATTGACAGTTGTTTAGGCATTGTATTTGCCATATGTATTTCTCTTCAGCGCTAACATTAAAGTTTTGAGGGGTCACAGAATTTGGCACACATACTTTTTCACTTGACAATGTCTCTGACTACATCTTTGACTACTAGGGGTCAGTAAGTGTTCCTAAATCCTAAAATAATTGAAAGAGGTACACGCAGGTTCAGTTATTTATCTTTAAATATTTGGAACAACAATAATGACAATAACAACCAGCAAAACCTTTTCTTCATGATGCTTTTCTAGTTAATGACTGGCTTTGCATGAACCACAGTCGTCACCCCCGTGAAGAGAAGCATTGCCAGGAAAAGTCCCGTGCAGTTGGAGGTTTTCACCAAGAGGTGGTGCTAACAATTACCACAGTCGGAATAACATCCTCGTAGAATACAATCTATTTGCAACTGAAATGAAAGGTTTTATGTGGGCATGTGTACTTATGCAGTAGTATGGCGTCTTGCTATTTATGAGCTGTGTAATTGTACGTTTAGTCCTTTTTCGGTGTAGGAAAGCCGCAATATAATGTGTAATTATAACCTTGGTAAGCGTAACACCATTAAAGTTAGAATAAGTGGTGTGTGCAGCAGAGCAATGATAGGGTGATGACAAAGTGACATGCTATAACCAGCACAGCATAATAAGAAGAGTCTTGTTGTTCCTGCTATTAAAAAGGCTGTTCTCTGTACCAGTGAACTTTCAGTTCCCTGGGAGAAGGGAAATGATGCTAAGTCTCACAGAAGTGCTGGCTGTGTCTGTAATAGTGTTTGCTGGAGGATACCCAGAGGTTGTTAAGGACCTGGGGGCATCAGGGTGCTGGAGCAGGCAGAGTCTTGGGGGTCCTGGCAGCCCTTGGGGGCAGGGGCACTGGCCATGCTACAGGTGAGCTTTTCTAGGGTGCTTGCCTTGAGGTGCTCATCCAAACTGAGCCCTTCCCAAGCACTGAGCGTCTGCCTCAGCCTCAGTGGACAGGAGGGATGCACCAGCCAGAGGGCTGTACCAGCAGGTCCCTCTAGTGAAGAAGAAGCCTTTTTCATGAGCCGGTGTACAGTTTGTTGGCTGCTGCAGATGCAGATGACTGACCCTCTCTTTGCCCCCTCTCTTTTCACAAAGGCAGGGGAAGTGAAGCAGTAGTTGCTCCCTGGTGTGGGGTGCAGGAGACTGCAGTGGCTGGCATGGCGAGGTCAGTGGAAGACCCACGGGAGCCCCGTGTCATGAGGCTGATGGCTGCGGCGGGAAAATGGCATCAGACTTGCTGGGGAGGTGTCTAGGTGAAATGCTGGAGGCTTTCTTCCAAAGTGTCCTGTAAGTGGAAATGACCAGCAATCTTGTTAAGAAAAAGCAGCCTTGGGGAACACGAACTTTGCCCGATTTCTTTAATATCACTGCCAGCAGTGAATCCCAGGGTCGTCTCTCTGCTGGGGAGTTTCCACTCCTCTGGTACCTGTGGGATGCTGTTGACCAAGTCAGAACGGAGTACCAATTAGCATCATTGAGGAAATGAAAAATCTCAGTGTGGGTATATGGCATAAACTACACTGCAAATTGAATTAAACCTCCGAGAATTCTGTGAGAGCGCTCTGGACAGTCTTTTACCAATTAAATCCCAGCCTTGCAAGCACTTTTACATAGAATTGCAGAAGAGAGCTTTCAAATGGTCCTTATGGCATTTCTGACAGAGGCAAGTCCCCAGGCTGGTTCAGGGTTTCTGGTGGTTCTGTTTTCGCTTTGGCAGGAGTACATCACTAATCTGAAGGCTGTTGACAGTCTTCTCAGTGATGCTTTTTTTCCATGTTTGTGTTTTGTATTTTCTGGCTGAGTTAGTCCATATCCTGTAAACTTTCTTATTGTGCTTCATACTCATTGCAATGACATCTACTGTGGAAGGGAGAGAGAAAGCTTATTAACCACAGGCTCGCCTCCTGCTGACTGCAGTCAGGCACAGCCTGGGACAACACTTTCAGCAGATGTTTCTGCTTTATAGATCAATGGAAACTTTACAGAGATATTTCTCTCTTCAGTCCAAAACCAAATGCCAGCAAGTCTGAGATCCAGTAACTTTTTGCTGGACACCAAGAATTTTATTTGGTTTGTTATATATTTTTTTTATACACGCACAAACTAGCTACCAGAAAGTTGTCTTTAACATTGCTTTAAATGGCATCTCCTACAGGAATAAAACTGCTTTCCACTTGTGGAGAGCGATCTCGCTGCCTTTGCCTGCACATGGAGCATCAGTGTAGGCTAGAGCTGGGCAGAGAAGGGAAAGCACAAGATGCAGACTGTCAGCCATCATTTTCTGGTTCTGAGTCTCTATGGTCCTCGTGGAACAAATCTGTATTTAAAAGGATAAAAGATAAATGCACTATATCCAAACAAAGGGGGGAAAATGCATCTTCCTTTCTGAAAATTATCTTCTTACTTTCTCAAAGAGGGACTGACTGGGGAAGAAGGGATCTGGAGAGGAAGGTAAAGAGAAGGGTTAACATCTGTGCCCACTTGTGAATCCACAGGGATGGGAATACATGACCCCCTTCTCAGCACAGTGCTTCTGTCTGCTATGGCTTTGGGTGCGGTTGCTCCCATGGTATAAATTTCCCTCAAAGCAACTGCAAACAGGAAATAAACATTTTTACTATTTCGACCAAGAAAGCTCATCTGTGGTTTCAGATCACCCGTATGAAACCAGCATAGCCCTCCAGGACTCCTTTTTCTCCCATACTTTGCTGTTTGTGTAGAAGAAAGCAGCCAGTTGTGACTGAAGGAGCGGCTTTATTTCCATGTGTGCGCTGCAAGAGTAGTGGCATCTGTGGGAACCAGACTTTCGTACGTCCCGCTCTTGTGTAACAGAGACAGGGAGCTGTTTGGCTCTACAAATGTCTGTAGAAAACTGCAAATTCAGAGACACATCTTTTGGTGATAGAAACCTCAACTATGTTGAAACCTTAGTGGATCTTTCAGTGATGGAAACATCAAGTGTCCTGTCAGAGAAGACTTAAGTCACTGGGAGTATTTTTTGGAGCAGCAAGTAACAGAATAGATTTCCAGTGACTCCCTGCCTGGAGACTTCCTCTGACTGGATCAGGCCAGACCTGGAGATATTTAGCATTCCTGTAATGTTTAGGGATCTGCGTATTTGGTGGGCTATCTGCATGAAGAAACAGCTGTGCTGTCTCTGGGCATCTTCTTTCTCAAGGACATCTCTCTTCTGAATGTATTGCAGCTTTCCCTTTAGGGAGAAGAGAGAGAAGCAAGTAGACCCCAGAAGTATGTGTACAGACTGTGCAATACCAAAAGTTTCCTATAATTCAGTTGCATTTCTGTGTTTGGTCAAAAAGTCCTTCAGGCCATGAAGAGCACTGATTTCTTTTAGTGCCTGGCTTTTAAATGCCCACTATTGTGTAAGAAGTGGTCAGTCCAGCCAGGTCATGCCAGCAACTTGTAAATGCTTGTAAATGCACCTTGTCCTTTCCCATTGTACTAATGGCATTTAGCAAATGGCACTGAGATGAGAGAGGATAGGAAAATCTTATAATTTGCTCTTTAATCAAAGTAACGGTGATCATCCAATTTACATCTGAGGTTTTGGATACTCCTGTCTTCAGAGAGTAGCATCGTGAGCACCAGGCAGAAGCAAAACTGTTTAGTGCGGTGAGGAGCTCAGGCTGCTGCAGGTATCCTTTCTGATTAAAAATGCTGTAGACACACTCCTCATCTTCTCCCTGCCTAAGGTCTGGGTAGGGTGCTTGGGATGGCTATTTCACACACCTGCAGAATCACCTCTGGTTTCCTGTATGGACACGGGTACCTACAGCATCACTTCCAGTACATGGCAGCAGCTTTTAAGACGCCCCATTTGTTTCATATTTGGGTTCTCCTTAAATATTTCCTCATGAAATAGCAAGTCTCTCTCTCTCTTAATAACAAAATCTCTACTTTTCCCAGGGCAGGTTTGTCATGCTCCTTTCAGCAGTGGCAGTAGGTGGCAGAATGTCCTTTCCAGCTAGTACCAGTCTCCAGTAGATGAAAACCTGAAACCTTTGACACCCAAATACCATAGTCAAAACCTTGTTCTATGTTACAACATGCTGACGTTCTCATTAGCATCTGTGAGACACAAACTCGTGCTCTTAGAAGGACTTCACCAATACCCCTCACAGAAGAGTCCAAGGACTTAGTTTTTCACTTGCTGTTTTAGTGGCTCAGGGCTGAACTTCTTCAATACACTCCTCTCATTAACTACCTCAGACCTTTCAGTGCGACCAGCATCTTACGGTCCTATGTGCACAGACACACTTTCAGGCTCTCAGGTCAAGTAGCTGGATTAAGCATAAATTTCCTTTCCTCATGCAGTATTTTGCGGGATGCCAGTCCTTTTTGAATCTGTCTCTGTTGGCGTACCTAGAGTGTGATGGTCTTAGTCCTGGTGCCCCTCTGGCCATTTTGCTGTGTTCATTTTTCATCTAGGAATGTTATTTCTATTGCATACAAAGTGTATTTTGAATTTTTCAGCTTTAGGCCAGCACTCTGTGTTTTTTCAGTCTTGTGCAGAGCCTCTACCCCTGCTTTTTTCCTTCCGATCAAAACTTTGTTTATGTAAACCTTTGCACACTTTACATCATCAAAAACCACCATGCATTCATTCAAATCATCAAAGCCATTGGACTTCCAATCCTCACAGAGAAGAGGTGTCTTCTCCTTTGTTAAATGAGCACAAATGTGTGTTACATTTGTGCAGCGCTACCTGCCAGAACCTCGTATCAAGCACAGTAAAAACATTTGGCATCAACCACCTCCCCAAAGACTTCTGCCCTCAGAGGGGAAAACTCAATTTTTCCATGTTACATTCTTTCAATAATGTACATAAATGAAGCTTTTTAAGGTTTGGCTGTGTTTCTCCTCCTCTGCAGAGACTATGAAATCACAGCTTTTCTTCTCTCTCTCTGCTTCCTTGCTGCTCCTTCCTTGATTTGGTAAGACCTGCGTTTTAGCCATTTTAACACCTTGTTTCCTGTGGTTTTCCTTGTAATGTTAACCTTACTCTTTCTGGCACTAGTCTAGTCTAGAGCTTGAACACTCCAAGGAAAGCTTATGATGGATCTGGCCTCTTTTTGCAGATGCCATCTGTCTGCTTGGTTTCTGTTGTATACCACAGCAAAGGTATCTCCCTGTGCAGTTCCTTCTGGATTCAGACTCTGTGTGCCTCTCAGACCTGAATGTCTTCAGATGGGGTCTGGGGCTCTCTGGGGTGGCCAGAACATCATGAACTTCAGTCTCAGTGGATGCTGGGATCCCCAAGCATCCTTCTGTGGGACTCCAGTCCCAATGTGACAGCTTGATAGCAGCTCAGACACCTGAAAACACAAACAGGCATCTGCCAAAGGGGCAGAGCTGCCAGCCACATCTTAAAAGGAAAAGTATGGATTTCAGCACAGGACTGAGCATCTTTGATTAGGATGTGCTTCTTGCTCCACCACTGGCCACTGTTCATCTTTGGATAGAACACCGCCTTTACCATGGCTCTGCTGCCTTATCCATAAAATGAAGGGAACAATCCTAATCCATTTTGTAAAGTGCTCTGAGACTCGCTGCAGAGCTAAGTCAACTGAAATGGCTGTGTTGTTTTTGCTGAAGCCTAGAGCTTCTCAAAAGCCTGAGCTAACTGAAGCAGTAGTTAGGCAACAGGAGAAATAACTGGGTCAGAAGCTATATTTATGAATGACAGCAGGGTCATATTACTCACTGTGAATAATTTATCTGACAAAGACGTATAGTTTGCATAATTTTCTTAAAACAATGTATTGTAAATATTGTAGTCTGATGAATAATTTGAGAGATGAGTCAATGGGATTTGGTTAAGATCCAGCAACTTTTTGAATTATTGAATTCCTTACTCCCAGACACTTACTTGAACAGCACCAGCTGCCAAGTGAGTAGGTTCCCACTCACTCCAACTGCAAGTTCCCTTTGCAAAGTGGGTTTGAGAACTGGCTCTGCATGGTTGACAAAAATCTGGCCCTTCAAGGATCGTGAGCTATTTGGCTGCTGTCACAAACAGTACCCCACCAAGTCTCGCCTGTCCCAGTAAAACTTGCTTTGAAGAACAGGGGCTTGTGGTAAAACCTTGCCTTTTGCTCTAGATAGCTGAGTGACCCTTGGATTGGTCTTTGTGGGATGTTAAAGCTTGAGCATTGCAAAGTATCATTTGCTCACGTGAACATTTCTCCTCACAATGGACTTCTGTGAACAGTACAACAGTTACCCTTCATAGGGCATTATTCTGAATTTAACTTAGCACCCTTGAAAACTTTCAAACCCTGTGTTTGTTGGTTCCTGGACCCTCACTGTCTTCTGGTTAAATAAACCTTTGTGGCATGAATAGTGCTCAATAGTATCTCTTTGAATGTGTTTGAATGAAGAGCCTTAGTAGTTTCTGAATGTTTTTCTTTCATTCATAGTGGGGAAAAAAGCTCCTGTATCTCATGGGGACAATGACAACCACTCCCCTCTGTCAACTCCTCTGTTTCACCATTTGATTTCAGAAGATGAATGGGGTCAGCACACTGAATGGCTGTCTGGTTTCTGTAGGACCTGCCGGAAGTGGCTCAGCAGAGTGCAGTCACGCTGAGCCAGCCCTCGTGCAGGGAGAGCTGCGCCACTGGGAGGCATGACCCTGCTGAGGGCTGCTGCAAGACGTGGCTCTGCATCCTGTTTCGCTTCTTTGGAGAGTTCATGGTCCCGTGAAAGTAACTATGTCTTTACCAAAACTCCCCTTGATGGTGGTCAGACCCCTGCTCCCCTCCTACTCAACAAATCAGAGCTGTGTTTTCACCTGCCTGGCTGAGCTGCACAGGGCAACCTTCAGAGCTTGTGGCAGGTCTTTTCCCTCACATCCATTTCATTACTATTACCTTCCTGTTTGCACTGCCCTTCCAGGCGGTGGGAAAGGCAGAGATGCCGCTCCTTCCCAGAGAAGGAAAAGTTGGACTTGCATGAGTTTCCTTGGCTGGGAGAGTGGGGCCAAGCAGATATTGTAGGAGAGAGGAACATGGGATGAGGAGGAGACTGAATCTCTGAGGGAAAGAATAAAGCAGTCGGATAGCAGGGAAAGAGAAAGATGCTGAAAAAAAGAAAGGAGAAGTTAGCTTTGGGAGAAGAGGGGAAACAGCTTCTTAAATGCAACTAGCAAGGGTAAAGAGACTGATTTCTTCCCCAGATCTCCTACTGGCTGTGTGTATGCCTCCTTCCTGACCCTGGGATTCACTTGCTTCTCCAAATTTAGACTTTCGTACTAATCTTTCCATCTCTAGGGTAAATAACAGGACATAGTGTATTACTGGCATTCAGAGTTAGAGAGGAGAGGACCCACAGGGAATCACAGGGTGCCTGCACTTTTAATATGCTGCCCCCTCCGTTACTCACAGGCCCACACTGGAAATGCCGGTATTCAGCCCTGCCCTGGGCATGAAACACAGCATCTTAATTCAGCACTGAAATTACTACCCGTAAGTGAATGCTAGCCATGTGCCCAGACAAAATGAATGCATTTACTTGGTCAGTAAATATCTTTTTCTGGGCATTAAAATAATTTGGTTTTCATTTTCTCCTCAGTAGGCAGATTTTATTTAGTCAATACCGGGGCTGTCATGGGTGTTTTATTCTTCACCATGCCCTGTGCTCTGTGTTATTGTGGTAGAGCTCTTCTTAGCATTCTTTCAGGACAGACCCAGGCACAGGGCATGGAAAAGCTCGGCTGCACACAGTCACTGCTTTACTGGCACTGTAGCACCCTCAGCAACCTATTCCGAAAGCTTAGAGCTGACTTTGCATTTTTTGGCCTTGATCTCTGGCACTAAAGTTAATTGGGATAATTCAGAGTTCACACCCGTGTCCCTGAGGGTTTGGTTTAAAAATACATGTAATGTGAGTTTTAAAATAATTTCTTTTGATTGGAAGTATTTGGAAATGTTCCTCTCCACTGGTTTTAAAAGGTGTCATTTTTTTATGAATGCTGAGCTGTTGATTAATAAAATTCTGAATGCATTAACTCAATTGAGTGGACTCCAACTTTTCCTTTTTTTTTATTATGATCCATGAAAATAAATGCAATAAAGAAAAAAATCCCAGCAGCTCTGTTAAACTGTATCCTCAGCAGTCTCCTTCCTGATATCCCTACCAGATGTTTTACGATGCTAGACCCAGGGCTGTTTGCCCTTTTCTCGGGGGAAGGCAGAGCGAAGCCTTGGCTCAGCACCACAGGCCTTTAGCTTGTGACCTTGTTTCTTGGGTAGGGAAGGGGCTGGGCAGTTTAGTCTCCCCACTTTTAAGAAACCTCAAGGAGGAGAAATTTTTTGGCTGGCTACCTTCAGTGGCCCTCTTCCAGCCTCCCAGAGGCAGCTTACAGGAGGTGATGCTCAGGTCCATCTTCTCTACCGCACACCCTGGGGTGGCCCTGGAGGTGGCTTGGGAGGATGGCAGACACAGGCTCTGGATCTACCCAGCCAGGGCCACCTCCTGTGTAAGGATGGCCATGGCCACCCAATTCTGGGAGACCCACCAAGAGAGACCCCTCTTCCTTGAGTTTGAGCATCTGGTTTTGCTCTTTGCAGGTCTGCCACAAAACATGCCCTCTGAACAGAGCAGGAGAGGCTGCAACCCTTTGTCTTTGGGAGGGACAAGGAGGGTGTGGATTGGGGAAGGGGGAGGTTGAGAGCACTCTTGCTCCCAGCTGCTGGCTGGGGAAGGATTTATTGCCCTGGCTGCATTTGGGACACAGACCTCTCAGAATAGCCATCCATCCTACATGTCCAAATGAGCTGCCATGGGAGATTCATTTGTAAGCCAGCCTACCTTCTTTCTGAAGTTCCTTTCTCCTTAATGCTGCAAAGGCTAATATATTGTTCAAATTAAAGTGGGCCTGGGGACTCTGAAGACAGAGCTGGTTATTGAATGGAAGGGACTGATGAGGAGCAGGTAATATATTTAAAGACTGTGTAGGAGCCGCTAGGGACGATATAGTCTGATTTATTTGATTTAGCATAATTTATAGTACACTAGACTATGTTGTGATTCTTCAGGATTTTTATCAGGAAATTTGCACTCAATATTTAAGGATCTCTAGGCAGAAACACTCTTGTTCTTTTATTATTTTGGCCTTAAATATGTCATGTACCACAGAAGAATTTATAAGTGTATAAGGGATTTTAATAAGTTCAGATGGTCAAAAAAAAAAAAAAAGGTTCAAAAGCTAAGATCAGCAAGGGAGGAAGATTGGTGCTTCACCCTTTCCCAAGAGCATGGGTGGACTTTGTTAAAAAAAGGCAGTACTGTATCTACATTAATTCTCCTTTTGTTTTCTCTTTAGGACAGAGCCAGCCTTGGTAGAGTCACCAACATCCAGAGTCCAGTGGCTCAACTGGTATAAATCAGCGCTGAGCCTCTCTGCTTGTGCCCGCTGAAAACCACAGATCCGGTCTGTTGTGCACCTCCTTCCTTTCTGAAGTGGTCCCTGATTTTAGGTCTGGAATTTTGCTCAGTGGGATGGATGGTAGCCACTTTTTTTAATGCTCTAAGAATGATTTTTACAGCGTAAAAAACTTGTGTTTTGTAAGTTAGTCCTCTAATAATTTAATCCTCTTCAGAGACCATCTTTGAAGAGAGATACCTCAGGTGAAACGGGCTGTCACGAGAACAGAAGTGGCCTCAGCACAGGATTGGGTCTCTGAGCATACCATCAGGAGAGACGAAACACTTTTATTTTCCTTTTCCATACACAAAGAAGGAGGGGGCGGCGGTTTCCAGTCTGTGCCCTGCTGAGGTACCTTATGATGCACTGGACAGCTCAGCAGATGCCATACCCAAAACATCTCAAATGTTCATAGAGGAATCTCAGTCTTAAATCTGTGAAATGTCGTGGTTTCAGCCGCTCTCCTGGACCTTCCCCTGATGTGATTTTTTTCTGTAGGTATGTTCCACTTTTTTATGATTTGCATCCTGTTAAAGTGTAGCGGGGTGCAGCCCTTGAGCCCTCAGCCTAAAGGTGTTCGGTTGGGAAGGTTTGAGTCCCTGGTGATCTGCAAACTGCAACACTATTTAAAGCCTTTGTTGACAGTCAAGCACACTGAGAGTTTAAAGTTTTAATAGGCTTAGAGTTAATTCTGGAGTCCACCAACATCTGCGTACATCCGTAATTTACGAGCGCCTCTTACTTGGTTGGTTTAGTAAATTGTACCTAAGAGTGTTTTTGAAACTTTGGCAGCTCCACCTAGAGTTTCATGATTCATCCATGCCTTTGCCAACTGCTTCAGTTCTTTTCATTTCTTTATTTTTTTCTTCACCCCTTTTCCCCGTTGGAAGACGTTCTTAAATACTTAATTCAGGGCTGGGGTTTGGAATGCACTTTATCGCACACCTTTTCTGTGCCAAAACCCTTTAGACACTCTGTTAAGGACAACTTTCCACATACTAATGTATTTATATGTGAAATGGCTTTTAAAGCCGGTGTAGACAGCAGAAGGCAAAGCGTGATGGGCCAAGTCCACTCACGGAGGAGCCCTGCCCCTTTCCCGCAGTGTACACCCCTGCTACGTGCCAGTAGTGCGGGCAGGGCAGCCACATGCCGTTTTGAGGAGAAAAGCAATGGCCTGGGAGTGGCGGGAGGAGCTGTGGAGGGGAAGGTGTGGGTGGGTGTGCACCAGGAGTGGTGGGTCCCCAAGGTACCACTGGGTGCCTGACTTCTGGCCAGGGGCTTTTGCTTCTGCTGGGAGAGTCCTGTCAAGAAAATGTAGGACAGCTGCATGGAGGCATTCTGGAGAACATGGTGGCTTCCAAAAAAACCTCTTTGTGCCTTTGCCCTGGCCAGCCCTTAGGAGCTGGGCTGAGAGCCGCTGGGCCGGTTCATTTGTAAACAGAAGAGTCAGTCTTCCTTGCATGTATGAACCTCTTAGTTTCTGGCAGCTCTTGTCAAAATAATCCTGTTTTCCTCAAAACATATGAGCGTTTCTGGGCTCTCGAGAAGGCTGCGTGCCTGACCAACTCAACACTTGTCTCTTCAGGCAGCGAGAGGTGGCGGCGGCACAACTGCGACGCTGGCTGCATTTTAGCAGCTCTCATAACTTCCCTTGATATTTTATTGTCTCAGCCTCCAGAGTGCTTTGATTAGGTTGGAATCCTAGCTTTTGTATTTATTTGGTTTTTTTTTTAAAGCGAGTTTCTAGCCCTTGTGGCTGTGGAAAAAGTAGCTTAAAAACAAGCATTGAGCTTTGGATGTGCTAAAATCAGAAAGGGAACAAAGGGAGGTCCAGGCACAGGATACATTTTTTTTAAACTCTGGATTTTATCACTGCCTTGCAATAGCTTCAGTCCTGTTATCGGCCTTTTAGCAGAGGTGCGAGGCCACGGTGTGGCTTGCCTGAGGTGACACAGCAGGTGACAAGAACATGCTGAAGGTGTTCTCGCTGCTTGCTGCACTGTGGCTGCCACACGTGGGCATTCCCAGGAGCTGGGCTGGTGCAGGCGTTAGTCACGACAGCGACAGCTGGCAACAGAAGACCAAAAAGTTAGAAAAGGAGTTGTTTGCCTCTCACAGCATGTTGGCTTACCTCCACTTCACGTTTCCAGCCTGAACCTTGTAATGGTGCATTTTCAGTGTCGGGTTTTGATACCTCCAGCCTTGTTGCACATACTTGCAAAGACCCAATGCAACACTTTTGCTGCGGTATGCAACTCTGTAAAATTTGCCTTTTTCACCTGAAATTGGCAGAGAGCTCATACCCTCTTTCTCTCAGATGTCACCCGTTTCCAAAAGGGTCGAGCTTTCGGCAGGTCTTGTGGCTGGGGAGTAAAGCAGTTAACATTGAAACAAGATGATCCTGCCTCTAATTAATTAAGGTCTAGGAATTAACGCTGTGAAAAGAAGTCAGATGTGCACCGTAGACACACTAATTGTTGGCAGCCTGTGCTCTGCTGACACTTGGGTTTGTTTTGCGTTATTCCTGTAGTGAACTAGGAGTGACTGATGCTCTTGCTGGTTGATTTGACTCAGGCAGACGGCTCTTCTGAGCTGCTAAAAGAGGTTTTAAACTGAAGGTAGAGAGAGTAAGGGGTGGAAAAAGATACAAAGTAGAGCTGGTTCCGTCTTAAAAAAATTACTAACTCACAAAGAGTTAATTTGAGCAGGTTTATATTTATTTGTCTGGTATTTATCTGTCTGGCACATGAAGTTGATATGAAAAACTGGTGTCTACCCTTTCAGTAGAAGTATTTTATTATTATTAATAACTATTTGTTAACTCTGGCATCTATAGTATGCCAGGCACTGTGCAAAACCCAAGGAAAGCATACTGTCTCCCCAGAGAGCTTTTACTAATCTAGTCTACTGCAACAATATTTTTTTAATACTGTTTATAAATCATTCTTCTAGCAGTATATAGTACAGAGACTTACACTTCCCCATTCATGTTTTCATGGCAAACAAGTTTGCCATAGTGTAAACACTACGCAGTTCAACCCAGCTATATTTTATGGAGTTTCTTCCAGGCAAACCATTGGAAACCATTGCTGCAGAGAGGCCCTTAACACACAGTTAACTTTGAAATCTGTCTAGGCATCATTAACTTTAATGGCCCTGAGCACATGCTTCGGGCTAAGCATGTGCTGAAGTGCTCTCCTGAATGTGGACAGGATTAGATGTAAACCTTCAGAGAGATTAAAATTCCCAGGGATTCACTGTGGAAGTGGGTATTACATCCCCTGTCACGAAGGGCCGTTCTCAGAGGCCTCGCTACATAGCATGAGCTGACCCTCCTGTTCAGGACCTTTTTCACATCTGAGGGATACTGAAATCCCCATGGACCATGAGGGCCTTTAGCAAGGGTGGACTTTGGTTTGCTGTGTGGAAAAGAGCCGTAGTACTGCCCTGCACGGAAATGACTCCTGAGAGAGTAGATGAAACCATGATGGGCAAATAGTGTAAATAAAGATTTTTTTTAAAAATACCTCAAGTCTGACTAGAACTAAATCTGTAGTTAAATAAAGGTGTATAATGAAATAGAAGCAAAAACATAGAAAGAAAAACAAACTTTTATGTGCACTATACAAATAGTGAATATTGAATAGTGAAAATTGAATAATGCCTAATGAGGTCCTTAGGGGACTATTTATAGAGACTGCATGAACAGCTTGATGCAAAAGGGAACTTTGCCCATATAAAATCTTCAGAATTGTGTCCAATTTTGTCTTATTTATTTAGCACTTGAAGCCAGCTCGCACCCACTGTTCAGCTGCCACCAAGAGGTACTGGAGATGCCTGATGGTGCCCTGCTGCCTCTTTGGGAATCACACACCAGCAGATCCATGATAGCACCTGGCTGACGGCAAAGGCCTTTTGATTCTCCACTGCGTCACTGCCCCAAAATCACCCTGTGTGTCTGGACCTTTTGTGAGCCTCCAGAGAGTCGGAGGCAGAAAGCCATCGTAACACAGAGAAATAGCTGAGCTCTCTTGTCTTGCTGTGGGAGCACCCTGCGGAAAAGGAGTGCAAAGGAGATGGCAGGGGAGAGCAAAATCTTTGGGCTGCCACGTGCTCCTGGGTTGGCTCATCACACCTCATGTGGCTTCACGCTAAATTTTGTAACAGATATTCTTCACTGTAGGGATTTTTTCTATTCTCTTGAAGTACCAGACCTTATATCTTTAGAAAAAGTTTGAATGAACTTTGGCCATTCAGGGTAGGGATCACAGGCAGAAATTAATTGCCCCTTAGGAAACCGGCTATGCTGTCTGGATGTTGCGGAGAAAAAAACATAAGCCAAGCCATACCAAAAACTCTCTTTAAGGTTTAAGAATTACTATTTTTCTGGCTGATGCTTGTGAAATAAGTCAGGTTGACACAAACAGTTCGCTGGAGATTTTGCTGAATGGGTGAAAGCCCTAGGAAAAGAAAGACTGCTGCAAGATGGTGGGTGGGACATACGGGTGAATAAGCAATTTCTTTCCTTCAGATCTGATTGTTTTTTATGTAAATATGCACAGAATTATAGGTAAGACCACTTGGAGAAAATAGATGTGTGAGGGAAATGCATTCTTTTCTTGTGTGCCTCTCTAGAGGAGGGAGGCTTCAACAATCAAAGTCCTAGCATCCCAAACTGATTACATTATGAGTATCCTTTTTAAAATTGTTTTTAAGAAATCTCTGTGACAGTCACCTCATTTTTCTTTTTAGAATATGCCATCACAAAAAGGAAACCTTTCAAACATTAGTCAACCACTGCATAGAGCGTTTCAACTTGTGTGACATGAAGAAGTGTGATGCATGTCCTCAAACAGTTTGTAAAATTATTTACTAAATAATCAAGAAAAACGGTTTACTTAGAAACACTAAGTGACAAGATTGAGAACTGAAAACCAATAAGAAAGAAGGGAGCAGCAAAATATTAGGCAGTTGAATGACTGTGGCTTGATATATCTTGTCTCAGCTTTTCTTTGATTTTCCCCAAAATAAGTTGGCAGTAACAACAGAAAGGCTGTGAACAATGTAACAATATGATGTACTCATGCCAAAATATAAATACAAAAGAAATGTTCTAGAATACCATGTATCAAATTATCTGCAAGAGGCAGAAAAAGATGAATCACATTTTCAGTTCTTTGGAAACACAGAGAAAAATCAAATGCAGAGCTTAAGAGTTTGTCTTTGCGTAGGTATGAATTCCTTATTAAAAGTTTGATCCCAGTTAGAGAAGACCAAATGAATACTTTGATGATGATGTGATGGATGTGGTATGTGAGTGATGTGTTTCATCATGATCCCAGCAAACTGAATAAAAGCAAAAAAACCCCAAACTCAGAATGTGCCTCACACATCTTTCTCAACAACTA
Organism: Pterocles orientalis; assembly: GCA_011057875.1. Classification (NCBI taxonomy): domain Eukaryota; kingdom Metazoa; phylum Chordata; class Aves; order Pterocliformes; family Pteroclidae; genus Pterocles; species Pterocles orientalis. The sequence continues at coordinate 53,664 of WKFP01015229.1, forward strand.
AGGATGTGAATGAGGATGTACTGACTTTTTAATGAATTTCAAGTTTCACAAATGGGAGCCTTTTATGATCAAATATTAGGTGAGCATGCAATATGACATTTTTATAAGGCTCTCAGATGTGGGGTCTTAATGCAACAGATTCCAGCCCACAATAACTCTTCACTAACCCTGGATTAACAACACAGGCACTAGAGAGAATATCTAGGGAGGAGAAAATAGTCTCAAGCCAAAGGCCCACCCTATGTACCTATATGTAAAGCACAAGAGGCATAAAGAGCTTTGTCTGCCTTTCCTTTCCTAATGCAATCTGTTTTCACCATAAAACAAATGTCTCAGGAACGCCACTCGTCACCGGTCTCCATTCGGACATTGAGCCATTGACCGCAACTCTCTGAGTGAGACCGTCCAGCCAATTCCTTGTTCAGTGGGTGGTCTGTCCATCAAATCCATATTTTTTGAATTTGGCCACCGGGGTGACAAGTGGCATTCCTCAAGGACCAGTACTGGGACCGGTGCTATTTAACATCTTTGTCTGCAACATGGACAGTGGGACAGAGTGCACCCTCAGCAACTTTGTGGACGACACCAAGCTGTGTGGTACAGTTGACACACTAGAGGGAAGGGATGACATCAAGAGGGACCTGGACAGGCTTGAGAGGTAGGACTGTGCCAACCTCATGAAGTTCAACAAGGCGAAGTGCAAAGTCCTACACATGGGTTGGGGGCAACCTCAAGCACAAATACAGGCTGGGCAGAGAATGGATTGAGAGCAACCCTGAAGAGAAGGACTTGGTGGTACTGGTAGGTGAAAAACTGAACATGAGTTGGCAATGTGTAGAGTTGGGGTTTTGGCAGGGAGATGGTTCTAGCTCACATTCTAGCTCGCTTGAAAGTTCTAGAGCATGTTCTAAGCTATGCTCGAGATTACACTCTAGCTCACTTGAACATTCTAGAGCAGGTTCTGGATCACATTCTAGATCACTTGAAAGATATATGGTAGGTTCTAGATCACTCTGGTTCTAGACTGGTTTCCAGGCTGGCTTAGGGCTCCCTTGGGTTCTGAGGGGGGCAGGACATAGTTCAGGCAGCTGTTTTGGCATCTCACAAGGATTTGGAATACTTGCTGATGACAAGAGTAGTCTCACTTTTTTTTTTTTTTGTCTTTTGCCTTGCATGTTTTTTTTCTTCTTTGTGGCTCTTTTGAGTTGAAGGCCCATAGGATCATCGCATCAACTGCAGCTCTCCCAAGTTGCTAGCACGCTGACTTGCCCTGCCTCTGTGGACCTTGCTTTCAGGAGGTTATCTTTTTCTTAAAGTAACCCAGTGGCTTCCAGTAGGTCAATGACAAAAAGGCAAAGTAGTCTAAGAAGAATACCGTGATGGTCCTCTCTTCCACCTCTAGTCCTAGTTTTTTCAGCCTGACCTTAGTTTTTTAGTGGCTACAATTGTATGAGCAACATGCCTAGGTTGGTCCATGAGATTAAGAAAACATTACACACGAAACGTGTACCTGAGTTATTTTTATTAGTTTCTCAGCTCAGCAGAAATTATTAGATTTTGTGCAATGTACTCCCCCAGCAAAAGGATATCACAGTGTGCTCTGATGGGTAAGTATAGGAGGCTGTAAATTAGGTGAAATACATTTTTTGGGATCATCCAGTTATATGAGAAAGCTGGTTGTTTTGAAACAATCCTTGATGCCCTTTCTTTTCTTAAGGTCATATAGGCAGGACATAGGGCAGAGGCTCAGTCCCAGTGCAACCGATAACATTAATCCTGACCAGCCCACGTCCCAACTGGGTCATCTCACTCATAGAATCACAGGATCACAGAATGTTAGGGATTGGAAGGGACCTCGAAAGATCATCTAGTCCAATCCCCCTGCCAGAGCAGGAACACCTAGATCAGATCACACAGGAACGCATCCAGGCGGATAGAAGGAGACTCATTCTCTGTAGCAAAAGAAATCAAGCATAATTTCCTAGTTGCTGATATTTCAAGGACTACATTAAATAATTCTATTTTCAGTAAATATCAAGGCCAGGCTGATTGCAAGGCCTCCACTCCAAAGACCCTCTGTGCTAATAAAAGCACATTATCTTTGTAAAGTTAATCACTACTTCATTGTGAACAAGGGCATGGCAGTCTGCCCTGAAATTAAAAACTAAAGCCAAATCCTATTTGTTCTGCACCCCCTGTGGGTTGTTGCTCTAATTGATAATGATTGCATTTTATGAATCCATGAACAAATATTAATTTAATTTACAGAGTGTCAAGTTTTGTTAAACATCAAGGATGGTAATTAATAAATGACATCAGCAATAATTCTGCCTTTGTTCAGGGCCATTTCTGATACCGCTCCACGCTCAGACTCAGCACTTCAGCTGACAGCTGAATTTTTGTTCTTCATTTCCATGTCTTCTCGAGGAAAAGAAAAAAAAAAAAAGAGCCACTGGGGAGCACAGGGGACAGAACAAGACAGCACTCAGAGTCACTGGGAATAGCATGGGAAGGGAAGAGCCCCTTATGGTATTGAAGTAGGAGGTATGGAGAGCCTTGCCAGTGAACGCTGATCCCACAGCAATGCCTTGCAAATGTCACGGTCATCTGCAAGCGGCAACACAGATACATCTTGATGTCAGCCTAAGCATTACATTGCGTCAGCATGTCACTGCACTCATAAAGTCACCCACACCCAAAGAGATCTGGGTCTGCACTGAAAATGTCCCCCATTATACCTGGAGACTCTAGATGCAGGAAATAACACTGTCAAAACCTAACAGTTCAGCTTATGGCTTGGTTGAATATTTTATCATCTTTGAAAGGCATGACAGCTAGTGTGAACTTTTGTATTAGATATCAGCGTTCCCCGCTCCAAATACTTCCATGTGACTGGCTTTGGTTAAAGAAAGCACTCTTGCTGAATTTAGTTAGATAGAAACACAGTTTAAGGGCAGATACCACTCCTTCTTGTTACCAAGGAGGATGGCCTGGAGCATTGCTCTGTGCCCAAGAGTCTCCCCAGCACAGCTTTCTGGCTGAGAAAACAATGTGCTACATCCAGGAAAAATATGAAGGCTATATCTGTGCCTAGAAACTGTCACATTGGTATCTTTATAAATTGTACTGATATAAAAACAAAGTGCCTTAATTTAATTACATGTGTTTTCCTTGGTTAGTATAAGAAGAGTTCTGGGGAGGGGGGTGGATCTGAGAACCTTTTCCATATCAGAAAGGCAGACGCCTCGAAGCAGACCCTGTCTGCACTGCAGAAACATACTCGCCCGCCTTCTGGGCAGACCCACACCCCAAGGGTCCCAGCATGTGAGGCAGCACATCTTCCTGCCACAAATCCACAGGGAGGGTGAGCTTCCCTGGCTTGGTGCTGCTCTGTGGGGTGGTGTAGGGGAGGAGGGCATGGGACCCCTTGTGCTGCAAGGCTGGGAGGCTGCTGTGCCCTCGCTGATGAGGTAGGTGAGGCTTTAGGACAAGGATAATAAAGGTTTCTAACCTTTCTGTGGGAAGACTCTTTTCAACTGTACATCTTAGCAGAAGGCGCACCAAGTGCAGGAATGCATTTTGAAGAAAATTAAGTGGTTTTGTTTGGCATTTCCAAGAAAGGCATACACTTTATATTGCCCACTGACAATACATCCCATTTTAATGTCTGCAAGCAGCTCATGGGCTGTGGACAGCTGGTGAACAACTTGCTTAGAGCTTGCTGATCAAACCTGCTTGATTGTCATCAGCCATGTGGCATGTTCTCATGGCCATGGGGTGAAAGCCCTGTGCTCTCCTCAAAGTGTCCAATACTCTCTTCCATCTTGCAGCTTTAGCAAACACTCTTGCCGCAAGCATGTCACTATAGCTGCAAGGGAAAGGGACAGGAAAGGGATATGGAAGTCGGGCTGCGAAAATAATCTGCCACCCCTTTTTGAGAAAAGATGAGGCAAGAGCCTGCAGAGTTTGGGACATAATGCTGCTGGTGCACTGTGGTGGGAGACATCAGCAGTGAAGGTCTATATGAACTAAAAGTCACAACAAATGTGTCTGGTGAGGTTCTGGGCTGAGCACATTGAGGAAGAGGTAGGACAGATCTCCGTTATCATACTGAGCATCCTGGGAAGTGGGAGTCGCACCTAAGAGCAAGCACTAAAAATAGTAATATTTGTACAGGGTGGCAGGCACCGAACTCCCAGACAGAGCTGAATCAAACAGCTGGAGATAACTGGACAAGGAAACACAGGGCTGGAAAGATAGCCATCAAATTCCTCTTACTCCTTTCTCTGGCATTTGGTTCTCTCTGCAAAATGTTGATAGAGGGAGACTAGAAATGGAAAAAGTAAGTGGATAGGCCGTGGTTATGGCTTATTTCCTTTCCTCAACAGGGGAGTATTGTATAACAGAATTTTGTTCAAGTATCAGTTTTATGCTTAAAATAGTTATTATTCTTCATATCGCATATGAAACAAAAGCTAACATACTTCTTGATAACAGGCTTTGAGTGAGTTTTTTAAAAGGAATGAATAAATAAATTTTTTTATTAATTTTAAATTGATTAAATTTAAACTAAATTAAAACAAAATAAAATGTAAAAGGAGATTTTTTTAAAAAACTTCTTTTTTTCATGTGTATTTGGGCAAAATAGGCATCTGCGGACCCAGTGCAAAATCTTCTGTCCTTTGCCCTCTGACAAATGAACTACAGAACTGGAAACAGGTGTATTTTGAAGACAGTGTCCAGATTCCTGTATCAGGTGTAATCTAATGCTGCTGGATTGCCACGCTACCCAGAACCAGAATGGTGGTAAGACTGTGAGACTAAGGGTCTCTCTCCCAATGGCGTGTCCATGAGCTGATGTAAATGTACAATCAACAGTGTGTCTGAGAGCTCTTGTATCAAAAAGAAGGCCACTGTGTTTCAAGAAACCTAAAAGCCCTGAAAGAGGAGAGATATTGTTTGGTTACACTTCTGAAGATTACAAGAACTCCACATCTAAAGCTAAAAATTAAGCTGCAAAATTCCCAGATCAATCCTTCTCATTTTCTTTTCTGTTCTTAGGGGGTTTTTATGTTTGTTTGGGTTTTTTTTTCCTTGCATTGGAGTAGAAATATTATCAAAAAAGCATCTCTCAAAGTGATTTCAATACTTCCTGCAGTCCTGAGAAAAGATATATAAACCTGAGAAAGATGCTGAAGGGAGGGGACAAAGTAGCTTTGAAAGACTGTGGTTATTCATGGGCAGGGTGTGTAGCAGGGGCAATGTGCTTCATTCTGTGCAAGACAAAAGGCTTAAATAGCCCTTTCTCCCAATATATTACCAGTATAAAAGACAAGATGTTGGACCGAATTCAGTTTTCATTAATTCTATCCCAGCTGAAACAACTTTCGGAAATTTAGTGTGAGAACAGTTTCCAAAAATAGGTAAGAAGTTAAAGGATTGATGATGGAGATGGCAGCATCCATGGGAAAGGGGTCAGGTGGCCACAGCACTCCCTCGTCTTCTCTGTGCCTCAGAAAACTTTGTCTGGTTTTTGCTGAGTTTTGAGTGAAAATGGAATTCTCTGGTATTATGCATTGTGTTTTCTTTGGGTCAACTTTCCCTATATGTTATCCCAGCAAAATAAACAAGTGAAAGGAGTTACAGCTTTGATTTTGAGGTGGGTATGTGTGAAATACTCACACTGAGTCAGAGGGCTGTGCTAACCATATGTAATGCTGTATGTATGTCACATAGATGACCATGAACAGGAAAATGCAATCAATCATGCCGGTGCTTTTTTCCCAGACCTCCTCTCATGTGCCTACACCAGAAAACCATTGATATGCACACATGTGTAAACAAAAGCTGGCATATTTCTATTGCTTTCGTGCTTTTTTCAGACCCTTCTGTAACACAAGGGATAATAATCGCCTCTCATTGTTTTAAGTGGCAATAATCCACTTGCTAAGTGGAAAAACTACAAAGCAGAAGGTTTTAATTTAAAATCCCAACACAGAAAACAAATTATTGCTGAAAAAACAAGTTCTGATACCAAAGTATTATAAGAAGAACCTTTTCTTAAAATAAGTGGCTTGATAAAGTGAGAGGTTAATAGCAGTGGCCTTTAATCAAGGTTAATTTAGTCACAGTTTGTGTGGACTTCCCTGAAAAGCTTTCTCAGGGTATTTTATTCTTCATCTGAGTGTCACTCCTTGCTAATGAAGCTGCCTACACCACCGCCCATTTTGTCATGTGGAGCTCCAGCTGAAGCCACCAGCTCCCCCTCCATGGTGGCTTAGCACAAGATCCTAAAACAATTACCTAGCTAAGGGATCCCATCGGCTCTAACAGGACTAATCACTGATCTTAGTGCTTCCAAAATGGGGATCTGCTTCAGCTCTCCCAAAGTAACTTCCCAATGTATCAGTCACGTATATGATGGTCCAACTAAACTGCACTAAACAAAAGCCATTGGTGTATATCCTAAAACCACTACTAGAATACAATGATCTTGAATCTGTTTACTTGGCAAGCTACAGACATGGCTTGTCTTTCAGGCATTGTGAATGCACAATTTCTGGAGCTGAGAAGCCATTCAGTGTGCTGGCACAACAGCACATGAATTCTGGAGATTTGGGAGCACCAGCGGAGGGTCAGTTACACAAACAGATGCCTTAAGCAGGGCTGCTAAAAGGTTTAAATGAAACCAACACTGTGCCACATGAAAGTTGAAACTATTGCTCGTGACAACTTTCTTCCACTGGGCAAAGAAATTAAATTCTTCCCAGAGACCTCTAAAGAAAAAAGTCAGTGGGCTCCCCTGAAAGTTTTTCTCTCTTAAAAGTTTCTTACTGGTTTCTATAGCCACTTCGAGCTGCTCTGCTGTTATTAAATGGCAGTGAAATTCCTTTACTGGCCACAGTTTCAACCCTTGGGTAGTGGAGGTTGTACAGCCCAGGGAGAATTAGCAAGGTGACCAGTGAGATGCATTTGTCCATGGGTTATGCAAGATCTGTGCTGTTGGGGCATCTCACTGTGAGCTCTTTCCACCTCTGGCCCATCTGTGTGGACATCAAGCAGCACCATCACAGGTGCTCCCGGTGGCACTGTCCTCACCGATGGATGCACGCACCCCCCAGGTGAATGCCTCTCCCAAACTGAGAATCCTTTCTTGTTCATTTAGCTGTATTTTTGTAAAATAACCTGCTGCTTAAGAGTGGGCTCTGGGTGTAAAAAGCTGGACCGCTAACTCTGCACCATCTGGTGACTTCTTAACCGCAACCATGCAGCACAGCGCAAGTCCTCCGAGGCAAGAGGTGACTAATCAGCTGCAGAGAGATGCTGAGCTGGTTAGGAAGTAACATTAGATTTCTGCTGTCTTTGCTAGTTAATGTGATATGTAAATAAGTAACAGATGACTTGATTTGAAGCCCTTGCTGTCTGTAGGAGACATGTGCCAGTGTAAGTGCTTGGGAGGAGGCGGTTTTCCTAATGAATGTGCTCTTTGTTGGAGAACGGCAGTGAAGTCCTAGTTTTCTTCTGTCGTCTCATGCAACTTGTCTAAAGCAACACTTGTTGCAGGGGGACGGCAAATGTTTGAAATCAGAACAGGATCGGCTCCATTAGCCTGAATTTGTACTGTCACACCCTGACTTTCACACTGGAAAAAATCCTAACCCCTTCTTCAGCTGCTGGAAATGGTCTTTACACTGCATCTGCAGCCAGTAAGAAATCCCTAAATCCACTGATTTGTACCAAAGCTGGAGTCAGTGTAGCAGACATTTGAAAGCAAATTTGGACGGAGACACCTTGGCAAGGGGCTTGCTTTTGGACCCTGCTTGGTGCCTCTCAGCTCCGTGGGTTTCTGTGAAGACTGGTAAATGGTCGGCACCTTTGCAAATCAGACGTAGTAAGGTACTGACTAGGAGCGAAGGACACTACTTTCAGACATCAAGTTATCAAACTGCTTTATTTAAGCTTTTTCTGTGTGGCTCATGTCCTTGCAGTGAAAGCTATTGAATGTGGCAAAGCTGTGGGGGTTCTCATCATATCTCCCTGCTGACTCCCCTTTGTAATTTCTTCTGTCTCCCATTTGTCCATGTGCACAGCCTTCCTGCATTTCTCTTATGTGAAATATTCTCTCTCTCTGGGGAGTCACTTTTATTGTCAAAACTGGTAGAAGGAGGAGAGAAATGCAGAGGCAGAACTCAGCCTCCAGTTATATCTACCTTGAAGGGGATGGAGTGAATTTCATCTTGAATGAGCAAATTTTGAGCAAATTTCAAATTTTCTAGTATTTTCTCCAGCAGCTTAATCCTTCATGTCATCTCAGGTGGTTAAGAAACAGAAACATGCCACAAATCTTGGAGACCCAGTCAAAACAGCAGAAATCTCTGATGACAAAACATTGCAACAAGCTATTTCCCAGCCAGCTTTAGAGCAAGAATTCTTAGTAAGGATACTTTTTAAACTCCATTAAAAATAAATAAAATAAAAATTTCCACTGCAGAAAAAGGAGTGTTGTTTGCATCTTACATACAGTTTTTTTTCATTTCAGATTCATTTCATTTCAGGTGTACTCCTCAGGAGTAATAATAGCACATCCCTGGATTCTCACATTTTTTCAATGTGCTGTGAAAACATCTGCTAGTACTCATCAAACTCCTCTGTGGTTGGTTGTCCGCATTTTACAGGTTGAAGAAATTAGTCAGGTTAAAGGACTTGCCCAAGACCACACAGGGAATCGGATGACAGAGTAGGTATTAGAATCATAATTTCCTGGCTCTATTTCCAATTACTTTGTGCCAAGGAAAAGGCCTTTTTTTCTAACATAACACCTTGGTTATTTGACTTTGCTCTTTCTCTCTCTCTTACTCTGGCTCCATCTCACCTAAAATGTAATTGAAAAAAAATTATCCCATTTAGTGTGCAGCTTTGTATTTAATCTGTGGTGCCAAACAGATCAAATAAATGTTGTCACCACTCCAGAAAGAGCCAGGAGAGTTTATTTAGCTGATGTGATGGCATAGGTGGGTTATAAAAACCCTCCCAGATTTTTGGCAGGGAGGTGACCTCTGGAGCCCTGATTAAACTCACTCCTGTTAATCAGGCTGGTCTGCATAGCTTCCCAGGCAGGACAGGTGTAAAGCTGACAAAAACAGCACCCTAAGACCACCGTATCCCACTATGAATGTCATCCAAAGTGCCCACCGCAATTCCTCATTTTCCTTTTCCTGTAGCTCTGCAGCCAAATATGCCTCTATATCTGATTTTGGTGACAAATGTTGTGATGGGGTAGGAAAAGGATTACTATGCCCTCCTAAATTAAGTCCACAGAGAACGTACTTCTTTATGGTCCTCCTTTGTGCCACGAGGAAACCTTCTTTCCATTTTTTAAAGGTGGTGTTACTTCATTTGCTATAAAGGTTGAAGGGATTTCATATTAAGGCATCCTCAACATAATATCTTTTTTTTTTTTTTCTTTTTTTTTTGAGCCAGTAACCATTGCTCCATTATAGATACCTTTCAGTACGTTTTTGGAGGAGCAATTATTACCAGTCCTGGAGATTGGGTATTGCCTTGTTGTCACCCCATTTTGTCCAGTCCCTTGTTAGCTGAAGCATCCAGTGATTAAAAACTAGAGATTCACGAAGTAGAAGTGGTGTGGAACAGCCCTCTGGGAGTCACTGCAACTTCACTTGTGAGAGATTTTATAACGCTATTCCTGCATTTTTTCCTCCTCATGACAGACACAATGGTTCAGTTCCAGGTTGTGTTGGCAAAGGGATGCAGACAGATGATAATCCAAACCAGCCATGCCATGGAGCTCACATCCAGTGCCTGGGCTATCAAGGGTCCAGCCTTGGCCATTCAGTCCAGACCGGGCATCACCACTGCCAGCACTGCCTCCTGACTTTACACTAAAGAAAACAGCTCAGATGAGCAGAGAAACACCTCTGTGGAGGTCGCAGAGATTACATCTCTTGCACTTGATTAAGTATATTGTACACTTACAGTGGGATCTGGAAAGTTTTGACTGAGTTATCTGCAGCTTAAACACATTAGCCCAGTCTTAAGCTGCCTTAAACCTCCGTAACTATTTTTCATCCAAGTTACAAGCAGCCTTGCAACAGTTGAGTGGTCCATGTAGCACCCTTCCCCATCAGCCTCTGCAGTTGTTCTTGCATGGAAATGGATTTCTTACAATGCAGAACTCCTTAGTGTTGCGTTACCCCTGACCACAGAGCTGGACTGCATCCTTCCTGCGGAATACAGAAATACACTATCAGGGTTTTGTTAATTTCCCAGCAAGTGATTACTTACAAATAGCTTGCTGACTGTTTAAAGTGTTACAGCAGGATGGTCTGCTGCCCGAGGGCATGGGCTGCTCCATGGGGTGATGTCCAAGCAAGCACTAGTGCCTAGTAATACCCATTAACCTATGAGCAACTGGATGAGGACACTAAAAACTATAGAAGAGAGATATTAATTTGTGCTCGCCTTACTAATCTGCAAAGTTTGTGCGTACTGTTATTGTAAAGTTGACAAGAATGGGACATGGGAAATTATAGGGACAGAGATTTGTTACTGCTACATCCTGACCAGCAGAGAAACTGTTGAATAGTAACACACTTTAAGAAAAATGTGTTTGGTGTAACAGAATGGATTAGCTCAGCAATATATATTCAGCAGGGGAGAATTTCAGGTTTGTATCTAAGTAAAAAATGGTTACTTATTCTCTCATGTACCAGGTGGTACGATGTGTCTTGTTCTTCCGCTGCGGTATCATAATCCTTGATACAAATATGATATGGATGTGGATCAAGCTGTTTTGGTTTATAATCATGCTTTTTAAGAGGAGTCACTGGGCATAACAGTCTGTTTATAGAATATTCTCGGGTTTTACATTTGCCAGAGGTGTACACAGGCAGCAGCAGGGGTACAGTTTGTCTAGATGCCAACTTTTCACAAAAGAAAAGCTTCATAAATCACTTCCCTGAACTGTCAGTGCTGTTAGCAATTCCCTCTGGTGCTGTACAGCAGAGGGGGTCATGTTGAGCACAGCACTCCTCTGCAGCCGGAGCAGTCCTGCTGTCGTTTATTTTTCTTTCCTAATTACCTACAGGGAGGGAGAGCTGGTCCAAGCTGAGGAACCTTTATAAAACATATTGGATGATCAAAAAACTGCGACAGGCCTCTTCTGTGCCGAACAACTAACTGTGCACAGTAGCCTGCATCCCTGCTCGAGTTAGCCTGGCATCACTTACTCCTTCCGAAGCATCATGGGAATGAGCATTCCTTGCTGACTTTAAAAAAAAATAAGGTTTTTTGAAAAATAAATGGTGTGGATGTCTGGACCTGAAGCCATATAGCTAATGGAGACATATAGACAATGCAAACAAAAGCTTCCCAGTGTCAGATCAGAGGAACATGGGCCATAAATTCTCTGTCCTTAACTTATAGCCACACAGATGGTTTTGATTACAGCAGATGTTGTGTGAAAATTAGCTTCAACTCGTGGCTAAGTGGAGGAGCAGTTGTAGAAAGGGGTTCAGGAGGTGAAGGCTATTTTTAAGACTTCTGTACATAAAACAAAATCTTTGTCTAAAGCAAGGTGGCACAGCTGACTCAAGGTACAGATTGCATGCACAGAGGGGTAAGGAAAATACTTAGCTTTGCACAGCTGCCTTGTAGGGGGTTCCTTGTAGATGTGGCATTTCACATGGCTTCTACTCAGTGTTTTTATCTGCTTCAACCCATTACTGTGCCAGTTGTCTCATGGTGTGGAGAGTATCCCTGCAGAACATCAGGCAAGGAAATGAAAAGAGACAAAATTGCTCATCTTATCCTTCATGCTGCTGTTCTTTCCTGCACTTTTGTGCAAAGAGAAGACTGTGTAGACTGGCCCTTTTCCTGGCCCTGGTGCAGAAAGCCAGGAGAGGGGTTTTTTTTGCCCCCAAATCCATCCATCACGGCTGGGATTCAGGAACCTCTTCCAGCAAGATGATGCGAGCGCCCTTGGACTCACCAGGGCGGGTGATGGGGTGCAGAGGCACAGCCTTTTGTCCTTATTTCTACTTTTCCAAGAATAAGCAGGCATGTATCTTCCATTTAATATTTGGTATATGCAGACTTATACAGGCTCATTTTCCGCTTACTGAAACTCCCCAGTTAGCCAGTTCAACTCCACTGTACTCGAACATTTGCTTTCAATAAGAAAAAATGTTGATTAAATCAGTGGCCTGGCCAAATCTGGTAAGTTTTTTCTGGCAATACCTTTAATGAGTCCCATTTATTAATTTTTTCCCCCTACCTTACTTGTGTAACAAATTTCCAGATATTAATGTCAAGAAAGGCAATATTTGGCCTGTCATATGAGGAAAGTAAAAACAAACCAGCACACTTCCTTTTGTAGTTCTGGATCTCATGCTCTCTTAATACCTATGAAAGGACCATTTTGTGAAGTATAAATCTGGAGCTAAGCGTTAGAGCATGCTGGTTTATATACGATTATGTACAAGCATGTATGTCCTTACATATACACATGCATTTTGTAATGTGTACATTGTAATCAAGCGACCACTGACCCATGCAGTCTTTTTATTTTTGGCAGGTCTTTACTCTTCCCCCCCCCCTCTCAGGGGATTGTTCTTTAATGTAATTATGCTACACTGACATTCTCTTTGTGGTATTTAAAAAAAAGAACCATCATTTTTTAAGCGTTCATATATTATGAGTCTGTATTTTTTGGCTTCAAATTAAAATGACATTTGATTGTGTTTTTAAAATATTATGGGTAGATAAATTAATTACACCAGAAAATCCAGAACAATACAAATAGTAATAAACATCAGCTGCCACCTCAGTCCAAGCACATGTATTATACATTAAAACTGTATTATTTCAAGCGGATGTATAATTACAGGAAGGCAGAGGAAGAGGCCATTACTGATGCGAATGCCAATGGTAATCTGTTGCTCGTAGGCGTTTGTCCTGGGAGCGCAGGGTTCCCAGGGAAGACAGGAGGGCAAGGGTGGCCCTCCTTGCCCTGCTGGGAGGAGGTCTCTGGGTTCAGCATCTCTGTGGGGCTCATGCAGGACACTGGGTGCATTGCCACAGAGGAGGAAGGCACAGTGCCGTGCTATTGTGACAGAAAGAAGGGCAGCATGTGTTGCCTGACAAGCTCCACCTTGGCTCTGGAGGGACCACCCGCCACGCTGAGAAGGTTTCCACCACGGCTCTGTCCTTAACTTCGCAGGTAGAGCCAGCAATGGTGCCAGTCAGTTCCACCTCTGGTTCTGTTTTTTGTGATATTTGCCTCCGTTAATGGAAACCGGACTCACACTATCAATTTATTTCTCATTCTGCGGGCCGCCAGCTGGTAACGATATGATTCTTGTTTACTGCTGACCTTGGCTGGATGTGAAAATGTGACTTAGACGTAAACGGTTCCATCTTCCATTCCCAGACCCCTGAGCCATTATTTCCTCCGGCCCTACCAAGCAACGTGCTGGTTTTCATAAAATATTATTGCCATAGCTTTGAATATTTATATGCTTGAACCATTTAAAAAATCTATTCACATTAGTCTGGTTAGGCAAAAATAGCCCAAAGACAGCACCCACTGCCAACATTTTCTTTGGTTACTGCTACCGAATTTTCCCATTTCATTCTATGTCTGAATTGCAGGATAGTTATTCCTTATTAATTGTGAGTATAGTGCCATTAAGACTGCCAAGTAACAGTATAGCCAATATAACTCCTACTCACTTTATAAAGACAAACATTAAAGTCATCACTTACTTTGTGGCTGAAAAAAGGGAAAAACGCAGGAGCATACCAAATGAACCTCAGACATTGCGCCCTTTGGCACTTGCTCCAAAAAGCCGCGTTGTTGTAAATGCCGTCGGCTGCCAAATCCACCTGGTTACTCTGGGTCCTGACATCTTGGCCATACAGCGGAGGCAAGTGCTGTGCCTGCCGAAGCTAAAGTGCTGTTGTGGTGAAACTGCTTGTGACTGAGGATATGTGAGGATACATCTCCTGGTCTCATGCCACCAGACTTTTTATTCCTGTATCTAAAGCTACACACAAAGCCATATCAGAGACACTTGCTTTTGTGGACCAGTCTGTGCCAGTGTCATGGGTTATTCTGACTTCTTAAAATAATGTTTAAAATAATGATGCTGGTTTTTCCCCTCTGTGGGAAAAGGACTTTTGGAAATGTCCACTTGCAAATGTCCAGTTGCAGATAAAACCAAATGTTGCATAGGAGTTTCCTATGGGACAGAAAGTCTCGTGTTTAAGAGGCTCTAGGCAATATGCAGCACTATGTGATGCTAAAGAGGAACAGGCAAGCTTTCCTCAGGAACCAGTTTCCAAGGTATGGTAGCTGGGCTCTGGGACTCTCATAGATGATAGTTCATCATTATGATGCTGGTTTGCAAAGACAGAGCAAGCTGGAGTATTCCCCCCTGCTCCCCACCCCCAGATTTCCTGCAAAAGGATGGGGAATCTGTAGTGATTTACTGGGGGTAGCACGTCATTTTGAACTCAATAGGCTGAGATATCAGTGCTGATGCTTTGGGTGCCCTTCTCAGAAGTGCACAGCACAACCTTTCCAGCAGGATGAATAACAGCCTGTTCAGCAGAGCATATGTGCAGCAGCATATTCCGCTGTCTGCTTAGCCTTGGAAAAATGCATCTGCCTAGAAACAGGTTCTGAGGCTGGGGTTTCAGGGTATGCAAATATCTTACTGGTGCCAAGACGAGCCTTTCCTTTATTGGTGTGCATTTTTCACACGTTCAAAGTACCTGATCATTTCTCAGGAGTTTTCTGTGTATTAATTAAAGGAAACGTGTTTTTTCACATTTATCTCATTATAAACATTTGCAAAGTGACCATCAGTGAACTGTTGTGTGTACTTTGGCACATACATCCTTCAAGGTTCAGTAAAACCTACTCACACATATTAACAGCATACCCATAGGCATTAATCATTATTAATCTTTGCTCAGAGGAAGGAATTTATGGGGTCCCAGCTGTAGAAGGCTTGATGCTAAGATGCAAGGTCTGGTTCTTGTGGAGCCACCTGTGAGTTTCTGATCCCAAAAGGCTGCGTTTGCTCATCAAGGCAATAAAATAAACTCTTGTTCTTGCTGGCGTGAGTGGTTTTGAGAATCACAGCCCGGATGAAGTGAGGGGTTGCAGTACACAGAGAGGGATACTGGCCTCCCCATAGCCAAGAGTGGTGGGTTCCTGCCTTCTGGCTCCTTGTGTGAGTCACGAGCTGGAAGAAATGCCTGGGATGAGAGTGATGGTGAGCTGCAGCAGTCGCGCAACAGTGAGGATGCTGTTGTTGCGAATACATGAAGTTTCGTTGTTTAACTGGCAGTGGTGTGGCTAGAAAAGGATTCAGCCTGCCCCTAAAATGCAGGGGCCTGTGGTTGGAGTTAAAGGAGCCAGGCTTAGTCATACCGCTTCCACAGCCACCTCAGCACAAGAGCACACGGCCCGGAGCAGCGCTGCTCGCACAGACAGCCTTTATTCCTCCAAATTTCCCGGGATGAGGGCATGACCAGCTGGAAGCAGTTACTTCCATCCTTTTGCTTTTCTCCTCCCTTGGCCCTGCATGGCCCCTTAATGCTTCTCTGGTAGCACAAATGGCCATAAAAACTTCTCTAAAAAGGATGACTGAGAAATTCCTTGGACTTGGAGGAAACTGATGTTTGACTGCAGATTTCAGCCCAGCGGGCACCCTGCCCGTATAAATGTCTCCTCAAGAGACTGCTGCATTGGGCTGCTCTGTTTGGACAGGCAAGTATCTGTGTTATACAACTGGTAAAATGGGATCCACAACTGGTTTTTAAAACCCATTTAATAACATGCTGCATGATGAAAACGTAGTAGTTATATGAAATATCAAGCTTGATGGTACTAAATGAATACTTCCACTAGACTTTATAATGTTCTACAGGACAATAACCTCACAGCTGCCTTTTCAAAGTGTTGATTAAAAAAAAAAGTAAGGACATGAAGGAATGGCCATAAATTGGCGACGACATTCATTTAACCTGCCTTAGACCAGCTTCTTCCTGCCCTGGGCTGGGGCAGGTTGCCAGCAGATGCAGAAATCTGGGAAGCCTTGTAGCACGGAGCCTCTCCAGGGCAGGGCTGGTGCTCCTGGGGACCAACCCACAAAGTCCTGTTGAGCCCTAAGTGATGGAGCAGGGACAGGTCACCTCTGGAGGTATTCACTTCAGCTAGTTTTGAAAGATTCTGGAGCAGAAGGATAAGGCTTTTTTAAAATACAGGCCATATATAAGTATTTATGTGGAGCTATGTAAGGGGTACCATAAAAGAGGTAATTTTTTTCAGTGGGTATTTGAAAATAAATCTGCAGTTTGTGTAGTTTACAAGCTCCATTATGCTAAATGTTTTGGTGGTTTGTGAGGTTTTTTTGTGTACAGTGACTTCTTCTAAGACAGGCTATTAAAAAGAAGAGAGAGACTAGTGACACAAACTTTCTATTTAAGAGAAACATCTTGTGATTAAATAAATGAAAAAAACACAGAAGCCTGCCTCCCTAAGCCAAGGAAAATGGTGGTGTGCTTACAATATATATTGTGCTGCTATTGCCATATTGCCATATTCATTAACAGAAGGTTCCTCTTGATCAAATCCATTAAAGCCAGGCCCATTTGCTTAATAAGTCTTCCCTTCTGTCAGGGTCACAGGGAGATGGGGAGAATTCTGCTCAGCAGAGAGCAGTAACATTTCCACAGAAGCAGCAGATTTTGTGCGTAAAGGACAAACTAATTTTTAAAGAAATGCATCCTTGCACATGTATGTCTAGGTCACCATGGCCGAAGTAACCTTAGAGCTACTTACCCCTTAGGGACTTTAGCTGAAAAGTATTACACACATTGACAAAGTATCAGAGTACAAAATTTTGTAAGATGACTTCAAACACCCACGTGGAAGTCCTTCCCCATTTCAGAGTAGTGAGTATAAAACATTAGCACTTCAGTCTTTGTCCTGTCCCATGGTTCTTATCCGGAGGGGAACGGGGAGAGGGGAGATGAAAGGGAATGAAGAATGAGGAGAGAGCCACTGGAAGCGGGTGTCACTGGAGGGTCTTCCTTTCTGTCATTTGTAGTCAGCCTCTTCCTCAGGGGACAGAGGAACTCTGTGTGGACTCTGGTGGAGAAATTGTCTTTATGAACCTCTGTGAGGATCAGTTTGTTTAGTAGGGTGATGTTGAAATAATCAGAGGATTTTGTAAGAATTTTCCTTGTGCGAAACATCACCAAAATTGATCTTATTTTGACAATTCCACTGTTATCATTTTCCACTGTGGCTGATGAGAAATGCTTGTGAAACTACGTGCTGCTCAAGAGAGGTTCTCTTTCTCAACTCCTTTGTCAAAGCAACAAAACAAAGTCTTTGCATTGGTTTTGGTTTTTTTGGTTTGGTTTTTTGTTGTTGTTGTCGGTTGGTTATTTATTTTTTTGGCACAGGCACCTCTAGTGGGCAGAACCTGTCCTGGGTGTGAAACCAGCCTTGGAGCTCCCCACAGGACTAAGCATCCTAATGCTAGGCTGTGGTTCACAGCTGTGGATGGCAACACCGTTCTGAGATGTACTGTGAAACTGCTCTTCACCCTACTGCAAGGTTGCAATAGGACTTCAAAAGCACTTTGGTGCACCTCTCTCTTGCAAGGAAAGAGAGGTTCAACAAGACGAAATGCCGGGTCCTGCACTTCGGCTACAACAACCCCGGGCGACGCTACAGGCTTGGGGCGGAGTGGCTGGAAGACTGCGTAGAGAAAATGGACCTGGGGGTATTGATTGATGCTCGGCTGAACATGAGCCGACAGTGTGCCCAGGTGGCCAAGAAGCCCAATGGCATCCTGGCTTGCATCAAAAACAGTGTTGCCAGCAGGAGCAGAGAGGTGATTGTTCCCCTGTACTCAGCACCTCGAGTGCTGTGTCCAGTTTTGGGCCCCTCACTGCAAGAAAGACATTGAGGCCCTGGAGCGTGTTCAGAGGAGGGCAACAAAACTGGTGAGGGGTCTGGAGCACAGGCCTTATGAGGAGAGGCTGAGGGAGCTGGGATTGTTCAGCCTGGAGAAGAGGAGGCTCAGGGGAGACCTCATTGCTCTCTATAACTTCCTGAAGGGAGGTTGTAGTGAGCTGGGGGTCGGCCTCTTCTCTCGTGTCATTAGTGATAGGACCAGAGGGAATGGTTTCAAGCTATGGCAGGGGAGATTCAGGCTGGACATTAGGAAGTATTACTTCTCAGAAAGGGTGGTCAGGCACTGGAATGGACTGCCCAGGGAGGTGGTGGAGTCACCGACCCTGGGTATGTTCAAGGAAAGCCTGGATGTTGTGTTGAGGGACATGGTTTAGTGGGAGCTATTGATAATAGGTGAACGGTTGGACTGGATGATCTTTCAGGTCTTTTCCAAGCTTAGTGATTCTATGATTCTATGAAAGCAAAACACAAGAGTGACAGAATGGATCTTGCAGAGAAGTCATTAATCACTCGCTAACATCTCAGCTGCGGTGGGTGCAATGATAGAGAAAAATGCCAACTGTTCGGGGGTTTAATAGTAGTTCTTCAACGGATGGTGAATTGTACTGAGTCCTATCATAAATGTTTTCTGACAAGCAACCAATTACCCCAAAGTTAAGACTTTTAAGTAAATGGTTAAGTGACTATATAATCATTTTCAGGATGATATCAGAAAGTGGAATATACATCTGGTGATGTTATTCTAGCACAGTAAAACTCAGCAAAGTGGTTGGTTAACGTACAAACCCCAACAAAGATGCATGCAGATGGAGGACATCCAAAAGTCACTGAAGTCAGATATGCAGATATGCTTGGGTATATGCTGGGCAATTGTATTTACATTTCCTGACTGCCATTAATTTTTGAAATGTGTTGTCCTCTTTTTTCCCGTGTGCTCACAACATTTCAGAAACAAGTGTGAAACAGCAGACAATTCAGTTTTTCCACTTAAAAACTAAAACTCCTGTGTAACCATGGCTGGGAGGTGTTGTGGTTTGACCCAGCTAGCAACTGCACAGCCGCTCACTCACCCTCCACTCTCCTGGGGAATAGGGGATAAAATTAAAGGGGTAAAGGGAAAAGATGCTCATTAGTTGAAATAGGAACAATGTAATAACTAAAATACAACAAACCAGAAAGTAATAATGATAATAATAATATGAATATATACAAATACACAAATGAGTGATACACAGTGTAACTCACTGCTCACTACCCCATGACCGAGGCTCAGCCCATTCCCGGCTAACGATCCCAGAGCAGGGGGAGAGTCCTGCAACCACAATCCCAAAAAAGAGATAAGAGTCCAAGTGTCTGAGAGAGTGAGAGCCAACTGAGAGAGGAAGAGACAACCCCAAGAAGGAGAGTAAACTTCCAGACCAGCCCTCATCTAGATAATGTGCATGGCATGCATGATATAGAATACACCATTGGCCAATTTGGGTCTAAATCCTAAACCTAAGGTCGAATCCTGGGCTAGTAACTGGGGCTGTGCTCCCTCCCAGCATCTCCTGCCCCTGCAGACACTGGCACAGCAGAGAAGCTGAAAAGCCCTTGACTGTCCTGGCAGCAGCTATAAACATCAGTATGTTACCAGCTGCCTTCTCAGCCCAAATCCAAAACACAGCCTCACACTAGCTACTGTGAAGAAAGTTAACTCTGTCCCAGCCAAGTCAGGACAGAAGGCTGGAAAGGATGGATGGAAGAGCAACACTTATGGAGAAATATATTTCTGCACATTAGAGGCTGGTAGAAATAGTTTGGGTCAAACAGAGAACATGTTTTCACATCCTGGCACCTACCTCACTTCTGTCTGTGCAATGGGACTATAAATGACTGCACTGTACATCGTGATCAGGGTGGTTTGGAGGCTTGTGAAAGCCTCCCACCTTTTCTGCACTGCCACATGAGGAAGAAGAGGCTTAAACCTGGACAGCTTTGGCACAGGGTGCCGAAGCTGAGGGTTCAGCAGCAGAGCCATAGATACAGAGGAGAGGTTTGCTCGTGAACCGTCATGGCTGGGGCAGACATGAGGGCTGCAAGCACTGCTGGTGACCCTGAGGGGACAAGGCTCTCTGGCAGCATCTTGAGGCATCTGGCTCTCTTAAGGCATCCCTCACTGCGACCTGAGACAGCGATCAAAGTTGCAATCTACACAATTAGGTGTTGTGTCCTCTTTGCTGGTCCATTTTGAGACCTGTTAGGTTGCCTAGAGCCTGACCGGTGTTTAGAGTCACAAGAAGAGAAGAATAGGAAAAAGTCACACCTGTCAATAAGTAGCCAGGGCTGACCTGCTCTGATCCACGATTTGTCAAAGAACAGCAGTAAAAGTGTAGACAAATAACTGACTTCTAACATCTGAATGTTACAAGCTAAAACTAAATAACAAATTTGAAGGGATGGTTTGCAGTTAATTTCTTTGTAAGTAATGTGCTATAGCATTTCTTAAAGGTCTTGTATATGACGGAATTTTATTTTAACTGTAATACATAAGGCAAGATTTAATGGGTGGCTTACAAGAACTAATAAGCATCTAAAGGAAGCTATCTTAAAATGTCAATATGAGCCTGGCTGAAAAGAAATGCCTTGTCTCTAGCCACACTGGAGTTAAACAGACACACAAGTGCCTTTTCCTGGAAGCCATCTGCACAAATATTGATTGAGTAATTTCATAAAATTCCGATTTAGTAATTTACCAGTTGACGAGGTGATAGTGCACAGTGTAGGTCTGAGTTCCCTGGTATTTCTACTGCAGCTAAAAAACCATTGATGTGCATTTCTTTTGCCATTAGCATTATTGCAAAAGGAGACACTGCAGTCAAGTCCAACATAACCTACTGAGAGAGTTTGTAAAATATTTTCCTGTTAACATCAGAATAAAAAAATAATGTGGTATTCCAGAAAACTGAATGGCACTTACATTCCATAATCTTCATCAGATCAGCTTACATGGGATTTTGTTTTTCCTTTGCCTGGTTTGAGGCTGTTTATATTAATTCAATCCAATTTTATTTTAATTAGTTTAAAATTCTAGGGACTCAAGATCATCACAGTGTTTAAAAGACTGGGTTTCAGCAGCCGTCAGCAGCGGCTTTCTCATCCCCCAAATATTCAAGAGCTGCAAACTCTTTTTCATGTTTCCTCCCTCCAGACACTGACCTTGTCATGATGACTCTTACCTTTGCGAGCCCTGCCTGGCAGGCAGCTGCCTGCACCCACCGCAGCACATCCCTCCATCACAGCATGTCCCTCCACCACCACCCCCGGCCCCGCAAGCCCTGCAGTGCTGGAAATGTCCTTGCCCTGCCTCTTGCCATAGAAACAGATTTTTCCCAGGGATGAGCTCTATCCCACTGCGGATCCATGATATTTTCCAGTTTCATCCCTTAGTGTGTCACTTTTCCAGGGAGTATTAGTGATATTTTTTGATCCAACCTCTTGTAACTGATTCTTGCCTGAAGACGTAGGGAAGACATGGCTACCTCTGAAAGCTTGTTGCCAAAAGGAGTGGGACAAACTCTTCCCTGTGTCCATCACACATAGACACAAAAGGACAAAGTCACTTCAACAGCAGTGACTCAAGAAAAACGTTTTACCAGAAAGGGTAGTGAGTTACGCAATGAATTGCTCAAGAAATTTTTTCAGCCCTCAGCACCAGGGGATTTAGAGAAAAGCTAGATGAACCATTAACACATTAGGTATAGGTGACCCTGCCTGAGATGGGGAAAGGGCCTCCAGATGCCCTTTGCAGCCCTCCTCCCAGCAGACTCGCGGTGCTGTATGCAATCCCATTGCATCTCGGTCTGCCACCCTTCTTGCACAGGGATGGAAACATCTGTCCTTCTGTCACTGTTATATAGATTATTCTGTCACTGTTATACTTATTAAATGAATGCATATGCATATATAAAGAACATATATTTCACAGTTCGGTTATAAGACAGCCTTCCAACTTAAAGCTCCCAAACTGGAACCCTCTTAAAGTACGAAGTGAAAAGGAATGTCACTGGCACATGCCATTGGCTCACTCTCTATAGGCTGGAAGAGCACCGATTTTGCAGGTTTTAAGGTATAATGTTTATTATGCTTATGTTACACTGTGACTTTGTTTAATAGGAAATAATGTGATATGAGGAATAAAATGGGCAAAAAAAAAACCCCAACAAACCCCAAAGGATCAATGCAAGTGAAGACTTGGGAAAACACTGTCGTTTTGTGAATTATTCCACTGCTGTGCTCATAGCCAAAGCTTAGCTGATGGAAAGAAACCTGATCTGCTCTTTATACAAATACCAGAGGAAACTGGAATCTGACCTTGTCTCAGCCATGTTTCACCATTTGCCTCCTTTGGGAATTTGGGATCAGCCCAATGTTATCTGTCAAACAATGCTCCTGTGTCATCTCCCTGGCCTGGGCATTAGAGCAGTGCTCCTTTGGATAGGAGAGAAGGGGGAGCTTATTTTGAAGAGAAATTAGCTGTTCTGAGGACAAATATCCACCCAAATTAAATTAACAGTTAGCCTAGAAATAAGACTGCACAGTCCTCAGCCAAAATGCAGCACTGGGGCCACTCATTCCCCACAAGCACTCCCTGATGCTGCAGGGCTGTTTCTGGGGATGAACCTGGGGCCCTGGCAGTTCAGCAGCAGAACTGGGAAGGGGAGCTTTGAGGAGGAAACCTGAACTCACGGGGGTCCTGGGGAGCACATGAGGATGCACTGATGAAGGGATGAGGTATCAGGAGGAAACTCAAGGTGGATTTGACGTTCACCAACCTGCAGGGCTGTCGGTGAGGCATGCCAGGGCTGCATGGCTTTTCTAATTAACCACAACATGAAGCAGAACCCCAGCTGCCGGGAGCAAAGCCTTCCAGGTTCTGCTTACTTACCCCAGGAGCCCTGTGCAGGGCCCACATGTAGCTTTTCCAGACTTTCTGTGCCCTTCTATAACCAGAGTCCTATTTTCACTTGTAATTATTACATTATGCAGCTCTTCAGGAGAAATATTTTAATCTGTCAGTCTCGGTTGACAACAACTCAATTTTCTCTATATTAAAAACCAAAATGATAAGCATCTGAGGTTCAACAAGCCATGAGAAGGCAAATGCTTAGCTACATTGCCCAACTGTTAAATCACAGAATCATAGAATCATTTAGGTTGGAAAAGACTCTTAAGATCATAAAATCTAACCATTGTGTTTCACATAATGCATTTTCAAGAAAATATTTGTAAGTGAAAACACATGATTTCAGTTTTTCGGGTTAATAAATTGAGTGAAATGTTCTATTAACCTACCTTTGTAGGTCTCTTTTCAGGAAATTCTGTAGATGGTCACAATTAGGATGGCTTATTCTTTAGTTTAAATTATAAGAGGAAAAAACCCCACAATTAGCTGTATCATAATCTTAAAAGTTAATAAATAACAAACCCATCCCATTTTGTGGCAATAATCTTAATCTGTGATAAGAGACATGCTGCCATTTCACCTGAACAGTGGAATGTTAACAGTCACTTAGGACTGACCTCCCTGTTACAGATCAAGGAGCTAAAGGTGAAAGGTTCCCAGGGGAGAAAGGTGACTCCAGCAGCCAAAGTGCCCCACATTTTCCAGCAACCCAGGGTGAACCTGACTTTACAAGAAATGATCTTTCGGCAAAGCAGATGACAGCTGGACTCAAAACCCATGGCATTTTGCTCACGGCTTGTCCTGTGCAGCCTGTGGAAACTCAAGTTTCCGCGTGCTCAGCAGTGTGGCTCCAGTCCCCAGCAGATGTTTGCAGCCCTCAAAGGAAACACAATAGGAAACCATTGTGAACACTGACCCGAAATGTCAGTTTTCCCTGAGCTCATCCTTCACTGCTCCCTCTCCCCCAAGGGGGAAGCCTCCAAGGGGAAGAGTACTTACGAAAATTGTTTGGGCAGGGCCTAGTAAGCTTTATTTCCTGCTTGCATTAATGAAGATGTCAGCTTCCTTCAGCCACGCGGGCTTTTACTGTGCCTGGGAGAAAGCCTACAACAGCCAACCCTGCTTACAGTGCCACTCCAAAAATGCTCACCCAGGGCTCCAGGAGACACGTTTGTTGGTCTGTGGTGGAATGTGACACCCATCCCTTTGATCTGGCAATAAGTACCTGTTGGTCACAGAGCAACTCGCCTCTGGTCAGGTTTTTTACATACAAGAAACACTGAATCCACAAAGCAGTGGCTAAAGCCACACTCCCATAACTACCACAGCTGCTTTTTAACAGGGCTCGTCACCAGGGAACATGGGCTAATTTGCTGTAATTCATTTACTTTGTTTAGTCTGAGCAACATCATTTCAGCCCAATAGATGTCTAAGAAATCCCTCATCAGTGGTAACTGGGAGAGGGTTACGGGAGTACCCGAGATGCCCCTGGCCAGGGGGTGCAGGGCTTTGCTGGCTTCCCCTAGCTGGCCCAGTCCTCCTTCAGGGAAGCCCTGGGGTGCCCTGGCTGAGCAGCTGCCTCTCCACCCTTGCTGCTCTCAGAAATGCAGTCTTCACTGCCTTGTCTTTTTTTTTTTATGTTTTCTTTTTTCTTTTTCCATTTTTCAACAATTGGAATAATAAATATCTGAAAGTCAGTGGCAACTTTGAAGCAAATAGACCAGATCAGTTTAGGTCTTGAAAACCCTACATCGGGTCCACCTGAGTCATTGGACGACCCTCACATACCACTTTGATTTGCACATGAGCACTTGCTACTTGTTGTCTCCCTCTCAATGCAGTCAGTGGTGGCTTCAAACATTGTTGTCGCTGCTTCTGGGCAACCAGGAAGATCTGGACACCAAGAGTGGGGAATTTCCTTCTGCAGAGACAGATGAGTTAAGACAGATACAAGATACCATATCCCCATCTAATTTATTTTGAAGTATGTACATTCCTGAACAAGGATATTAGATGGCAAAAGCCATGAGAGCTTAATAGCTCACAGATGATGTCCACACACACACTTTGTGAACTCCAGCAGACAGCTGTAGCCCAGTCCCCAGCTTATGCCCCTCACTCTTTGCTTTCCTCAAATAATGCTAAGTCCTGCGGCTACTCCCCTTTCCCCTTGGCCTTGGAAACTTTGCAAAGTGAAATGAAACCCATCTGAAGTATCAATAAAGCTTTTTTTTTTTTCAGTTCAAAGGCTCAGATGTCTGTTGACAGCAGATACATTAAAAGACATCAATTGTTGTTATCAGTTAAATGAACTTACTGCTGGATGAGATCAAAAATAACACATTATTATTTTTTTGCCTATTACTTTGGCTGTGTCATATAAAGCCAGACGCTATTTTTTGTGTCTCAGACATACAAAATTGTCAGCAATGTTGTTACGAGTAAAGAGAGCCTGATCCCAGAGTTTTACCTGCACAGGGTTTACAGAATCAGGACAGTTTTGAAACATTTCTACTGCATAAAGAAGCTACTTGAAATCTGATTTTACATGTATTTACACTGGTTTGACATGGGCTTACCTCCACTGAACTCACTGATGCCTTTTCATTAATTCCAGCCTCACTGGGAGAGGTCAGCTCAGCCCACTGGGTCTGCAGGCACATACGTAGATCTGGCAGGCAGCATGTAAGCATAGCAAGGCTCTATTTTATGTTCAGTGTTCAATAGTTAGAGGTGGAAAAGGTCTGTGCAGCAACATTTTGTAGTAGCCATTTTTACTCTGTGTCTGGATATAATTACTTTTATGGGAAGAATATACATGGTTCACATGCTTTCAGCATCTTTGTAAGCTTTGTTCGTAGTCTAGAAACAAATACAAATATCCTCATCATACTCTGTACACTTTTCTGGCAAAAATCAGAGATCAACATTCCCATTTCCTTCCTCATTTCAACCAAAAGGATGTTTTGAAAGGGTGAGATTCACCATTCTTGGTGAGCATAAAAATAAGCCATTAAAAAGACAAGTGCTGCTTTTTACTTTAAAAAAAGTAGACAACGCATGAAATATTTTCTTGTGCTACTTCTTTTGATTCAGTATTCAGTCTGGACGTAAGCTGTATTTGTCAATTAATACAGAGACTATAGGCTGAGTTTCACAGACCTGAACGCACAAGTCAAGGAAGGATGCTCCAGCAAGGAAGGGAGTGAGCAAACGTGGGATTGCAGGTAGAGGTTTTATGGGTGGAAGCTTAAAGCAGCTGTGGCTGGAAATTTGACCAAGAAAAAGGGGTATCATCACCAACCTTGAAATGTAATAGTAAGAATCTGACATTGTTGTGCCATTCATTTTTCATAAATTTCCTCATTTTGTGAATATCTGGCAGGCTGAAGAGAAACGTGGGGTTTCTAACTGTGGTTTCCACTCATTTATTAAGTGCCTTTGCTCAGGTGATGTCTAGAGTTGGATCATTTCTTATAGTCTCAAGAATGGATAGAAGTTACTTGTTGCCAGTAATAATAAATGGATGGGTTTGGTAGCTCATAAAAACAAAGTCATGCCTGGAGAGGAATGGTGAAGCAGGCTGACAAATCTTCCGAATAGCAAGATGAACATCAGCTCAAATACTAGGGAAGTGGCTGTTCTGGATGCTAAAAATGCTGACTTTTTCTTTTGTTTGACAGTGACATACAACCAAAATATTTTCTTGAGACAGCAAAACAATAAAGGAAATTTTAGACAGAATATTAGGAAAAATGTCCTAATGGTGAGGTCTACTAGTCTGTGGCATATCCCACTCCAGGGGAATGATAGAGGAAAGCCTAATTGCTTGAATAATTTAAAACTGGATTGGAGAAAACACTGGAAAATACGCTACAAATTAAGAACTACCTTCCACTGGCAGATCTCTGGTTTCTGTCATTCTTCAAAAAGCCACCACCAGTGTCACTTTGGGAATAATGGATTGCTGCAGTTCAGGTGCCAAGACTGCAAAACACCGGATCAGTCGCATCTGAAAATGACGGGGAATGCACAGGGGCCATGTTTGGTACACATGGACTCATCCTGCTGCAATCGCAGGAGTTGCCCTGGAGCTGGGACCAGCCCCTGCACTGGGAACGTGGCAAACAGCCAGTGTGCAGCGCCAGCCAGCATCAGCACTGTTCCCTCCACCTCACCCAGGCAGGTACCACATACGTGGCATGACAGCACAAAGTTCGGATCCTCATGGTCAGAGTTGTTCAAGGATCGAGATGGGTTTTGCTTGTTTTGAATTCCAGGATTCTGGGATGAGCTTTGATTTGGTTTTAGGCTTTTTAAGTCTATCTGGAGCTGAACAACTTGTACAACTGTTCACCTAATGCTTCAGATGAGAACTACTTTCCTGAATCAGCAATTAAAACCCAATGCTAGCTGGAGCTTCCAGACTGGAGAACCCTCCATTGAACACATCTTGCTACTCCTGCCCTGCACCTTGGAGGGTCCCATGTCACCAGAAGGAGGAAGGTTTCTGGCTAGCAAAGAGACAAACTCCCTGGGAACACTGGAAAGAGCAAAGAACACAAAGGTAATGTGCTTCCAGACAGAAAATTTGGGGTTGTGTGGGGATGCTCAGACTGGGAAGAAAACAAACAGTCTGGGCAAAGCACGGGTACTGCTGTGGCAGTCCTACACCAACCTGATAGAATGGGTGATAGCTACTGCTGAGGACAGCAATGGAGGAAGGGGAAAAAACACACTGAGCAAGTCCAGAAACCCTACTGTTCATTTAAAATAAAACATGTTAAGGACTATGACACCCAATCACATTATTGGTTTTACAGACAAGCTCTATAGCTCATGCAAACCTGGTGCTCTGTGTTCCCCTGTGGAATAAAAATAGGCAATGAGAAAGACAGACACATTTTATTCTGAAGTTTTCAAGACTGACAATCGGTTCAGGGACTCTGCTAGTTTCCAATCCGCTAGTTAGTTCTCCTCGCCATCTCTGTGACCCATCACTGTCACCCTGAATAACAGCGCCTTCAGCCTGCAGAAAGTGCCTTGGGGTTTTCACTGGCAAAAGTGAAGGAAGCACAAAAATATTTTCAATCAGTCCTGGAACAAACTTCACATTGCACAGCTGCAGTGTAAGTGCCATTCCCCAGAGACCCTCTAGAATTTGATTAAGGTATATGGAAACTCAACTAATATTTTATGAACATTCACTTTTGTGATCCATTTTTTAAAGGGACAGCATATATTTCCATCATGTGGAAGAAATGAACGCTGTTATTTTGACAGGAATAATATGTTTTGAACATGCATCAGTTTTTGACAGCAGCTGAAGAAGCAGCAGTGCCATTAGCTGCTGCAGAGGACGCTGGTGGGAGAAGCAACATGAATCATAGTCAAAATCACAGTGATTTCTTTTTTTTTTTTAAAAGGAGAATAATCAGGAGGAGCAGAAAGCTTTAACGAGGGAGGACATGGTTTCTCAAGCCACTGTGGGATGTGGCCCTCAAGGTCGGCAGGAACAGAGCTGGGTGCTTGGCAGCCGCAGGCAGGGAAGGAGGCAGGGGACATCCCACACTCACTGGCCAAAGCCCAGCTGAAAAGCCGCGATGTGCTCTGGGACAGAAAATAGCATTCAGGAGGGAGATGGTCCCACCTGTCTGCCCACAAAAAATTATTTGGGCTGACATCTTATCAACGTGGGGGAAAGAAATTAATAAATGGGCAAACACATAAAAGCACATTGGGCTAATTAGTAGCAAAGCTGGGTAATGCTCAGCAAAGCATGTGCTCCTTTGGGCTGTACCACAGCCTGTGAGAACCGCCAGCACATGCTGCACTGGCCTGAGAAAGCAGGGAGCATGCAAAAGCTGCTTTCCTGTAGACCCTAACATTTCTGCAGGCTGTAACCGCAGAACTCGCAAGATGCTCCAGCAACGAGCATGGGCTCTGCCCTGCCCTGTAACTGAGCCCCCAGGGACATCGGGGGAGCTATCAGAGATTTACACCGCTGGTGGCAGCAGAATAAAGCCCGTTGTTTGCAGAAAGATGGTTATTCTGTGGAAGACATACTTTTCTAAAACATCATTATTGCAGTAGGAATTCTCTCCATCTGTTTTTATGTAAATAATTTCAAAGTGTATGATTTATGTAATGGATTTTGTTTGAATTAGTTTTCACCAGTGAGATGAGGATAAAGATTTTCTTTTATATTACACAGCTGGTTTTACTTCTTCTTAGCATCTGATACTCTTACTATTTCTATACAAATTCCTTTACTGCAGGAGATTTATTAGTTATAGTAATCCTGCGTGGTGTGGATTTTGTATAGTTCATTCATTTGCTCTTTCATGTGACTATTCCAGACTGGAGATAGAATGAAAATGAGGAGATCTAAATCTGGTAAATACTACAGGGGGCTTCATCAGGAGTCAGGCCCGCTGTTTCTTTCACAGTCTCCAACATTTTATGCATAACACTCAAAGAATTAACTAACTAGTTAATTCAAACAGAGTAGCAGAACCGAATTATTTCCTGCATCAAAATCCCTGAGAGATTTTGAAAATTGTGAGTTTCAGAGACAAAGACTGTTTTTATTACACAGCCAGACAAGGGCCCCTAAACTCTCAGGTGCTAATGCAAATAATAAATAACAATAAGAATTGCAGGAGCAGTTTTGGAAAATGCATTGATGCGGAACACAAAGCTGCATGAGTTCATCTGGGAAATTGAGTACAACAAATTTGGCTTGATTTCCTAGGTCTGCTAGTTCCAAAGAAGAGAAGCTAGGAGGAAGGGAATTATGTACGTTCAAATTCTTTTCTTGTCATAGCTATTTCAGAATTAAACCTTTTGATGCTTTAGTTTTGAAACAACATTACTTTTAGAAATGTTATCTGATTTAAAAAATAAAAGTGGAAATGACCAGCAGAGCAAATAAAACATCTTTGCAATAGTACACAGTGTTTCACACAGCCAAAATCACATGCGGACCATGACGGCCAATGGCTTCCTTGGCTGAGCAGCTTCTTGCACATACCTATGCGGAGGATCAAAGTTTACAGACAGAAGTCATAGAGGTTCAAGTTGCATATAGTGATGCTTCTTTGTATTACACTAAATTACTGCCCCTCCATCTAGAGGGATAACCCCACAAGATTTTAATGCCTGCCTTAAGAGTCTGTTTGGTATGTATCAAAATAATAGCATTTGTAACTGAAGTGTGTGAGAGGCAAAGAGGGAAAAGTTAAGTAAGCATTGCAGGGCTATGGCAGCTGGGCAGCACCATTTAAAAAGACATGTTAGAGATTAAGAAGTGTAAGCAATTTCTAGGTATCACCCACATGGATCTCTTTACAAATAAGCAAGAGCAGTGAGACAGACAGCTAGCAAGAGGAAGGTATGACATAGGAATCTCTTCTCATTTCAGTTCCAGCCCTGGCTGCGCAGGGAACGGATTAAACAGTGGGAAAGAGAGGCTGAGCATGACAAATTAATGAAAGACGGAGCCCACGGGGCCCCTCTGCTGCCCACAGTGCCCATTTCACGTGTAATGGCAAGGGAGGAAAAAATCTCAACTCACTGCATCCCTGAAAGCCTCCAGATGTATTGCTGTATATAACCTTATTGCAGGCCAAGGTAAAAACCTGTCTCTGAAAGCCCTGATCCTACAGTGATCTGGGGAACAAGATCTGGCAGCTTGATCCGATCCCACCCCTACACAGGGGGCACAGGATCACTGAGCATCACAAGGTGTGCAATTCCATTTCCACCTTGGGCTACTGCAGGACCAGTATCAGACCTTACTTAAAGCCTCTCTCTGTGTGTGGTACAGAGGGGATGCAAAGTAAGGAGCTGATGCTGGACCTCAAAAGCCAAGGGCTGAAATAGTCTGAGTAAAACCAGTTTTTCCTCGTTTCACTCTTTGGTTTTAAGTGAACAGATTTAACACTATTAAGCTGGTCCACGTAGAGCAAAAGGTATAGAGCAGAGTAAAAAGCAAGCAATGGCAGAGAGAAAGAAGAGATGTTGTGGGCTATACTGAATTACTATATAGATATACTGGATGCGCCTTCAGTATTCAATGCTTTTTTGAAAAAAAAAAAAGGAGTATGCATTTACTGATATTTTACCCCGTTTTAAAAAAAAAAAAAAGGGATTGCTCATTTTTTCAGTGAGAAGTGGAGTTAAGCTTGCAGTTTCAATTTCTTTCCTGTACTTACAGCCTCTAAAAATTGAGTACCTTGACTTTAAAGCAGCCCCTGGAGACCAGAGGATCAATGCATGGGTGGATTTGCATAAAGAGTTACTGTACTCTTGACACAAAGCTAGCATCATGTTATGTTGGATATAAAACAAGGGAAGTAAGATGACTTTGTTAACTTATAGTGTATGGTCATTACTGTACAACTCCTCTACTTGTGGGGAACATTTTAAATCTCCGTTTCTATCAGCTGTTACGGCGTAAAAATGGAAGAAAAAATACACAGGACTTCCTGATGTCTTCTTTGAGTTCAGAAAATAAATCAGAGGATGTCTATTTGTTAAGAATTAATTTAATTCCTTTTCTGTCCTCAGTATTGCCACAAGAACATAGTGTTCTTGACAAACGGCTGTTTTGTCCATCACATTTGTCACATTCGTTATAGGTCTGCATCTATTCTACAGACTGGTAGAATTAACCATTGCCTGCATGTATTTGATAGCTGGTACCCATAATTCAGCCTATCCTCACCAGTTGACTCCATCCTCTAACTCATGCAGTGTAAAGAGCTCCACACTCCAAACCAGCAGGCAGAGGAAGCAAGGGTCTCCTCAAAACCAGGTAACTTTCAATAACCACCTTTGCAAACCTAAGAGCGCCGCAGTGTGGGCTAGAGCAGCATCTGCTGGCATCCTATCTGCTGCCAATCTCTAACATTCTGTGATTCTGTGATTCTGTGACTGCCTGCATCGAGGCGCTGCATTTTTGGGTCCCTGGGCACCACAACTTATTGCCCACTTCCCCGCGACCCGAGCACGGGGGAGTCTCGCAGCCGCTGCTGGAACTTGTCGCTGCGGGAGAGGCGAGCATCTCAGCAAAACCAGCCGCTTGTTACAGCATGATCGTTTTCCCAAACTCAACATTTTTTTTTTTTTTTGCTTTCTGGGTACTGCTGACCTTGCCTGAAGCCTTTCCCGAGTGGAGGGGAATAGATTTTTGAAAGGTTGGTTGGTTGCCAGGAGAATTAAAAATGTTTATTTTTTCTCAGCACGTTACCGTAAGTATTCTCCCTGTAAAGCATCCTTTCACTGCCTGCCTTCTTAACTGTCAGAGGACATTCGCATATGTTCCCTTTCCCCACATTCCCCATATGTTCCCTTTCCAAGCTGCTGCAAGCTTGGTTTGTGTACAGATTTCTTGCCACAGGCATTCCACAGAGGACAAAGGGCCCAGGCAGCTGTGGAGAAGTCCTGGCTCATGTGGAGGTCTCCACAACTTGGAGCATCCGCAGGCATCAAAAACATTTTGCATGGGCACATTTTATGTTTAATAGTCACTGGATAAAATACACAAACGCTAGAGAAAGTGCAGAGGAGAGACAAGCAAGAATGACCTCAAAAATGTGACCTCTGAGGAAATGTCAAACAAGCTGAGCCTGCTCAGGGCACCCTTGAGATGCAAAGACCAAGAAAGGGGAAAGTAACTATCCTGTTGTGCTGCAAGGAGAAGCAATACACTGTTTTGTGTGTCCCTGGGAGTAGGACAAGGTGTAGAGGGCTCAGCTTACCACGAAAAAAGTTCATATTGGACACTTTTGGAGACCTTCCAATAGGACAAATAGCACAGCACTACGCTGAGTTGCATGTGGGGTCTCTATGGCGAGGACCAAGTGAAGCTTTTCTCAAGAATGCTGAGGGAGATATAACTGACCTTGTTCCAGTGTGTGGATGTGGATCTTAAAATCCTTTTCCAGCTGTGTAAGTCTTAGTCTCCTGGGAGCAAACTCGTGCATCCCCGATGCAGCCTTCCCAGGAGGAAACACAGCTGTCCCCTCTCAGAGGCACAACTTGGGTGTCTGGAGAACAGGAGAGAAGCTACAGATGAAGTTATGGAGCAGATGAAAGTGGATGTCCAGAATTACAGGTTTAAATTCAGACAGAAATGACAACCAAATTTTGCTGTAGCCTCTTAAACATTTTTTCTCCCACTTTGGAGCTGAAGTTTAGTCTTCCTTACCACAGTCTCATGAAGATCAGGTCAATGTCTAAGCACGCTCAGTATCTCTTAACATTTTAGTTGTAGTATTATGCATTATCTTGTTCTCAACCTTATAAGATAAATCTGGGTAGAAAAACTTAGGGGCCATTTTAGACTCCAACAGGCTGACAGAAAATTTGCCATGAGTAGACAATAGACTCTTTGTCTCTGTAAAATTGAGAATACCCATGGCCAACGACTAGCTGCGGGTAGAAGGGAAAAGCAAGGAAATTTTTAAGGAAAGATAGCAGACTGCATACAAGACTAAGTTTCAAATGTTTCCAAATCTCTGTCACTAGCATTATTGCACTTAATAGAAATCATGTTCATATGCAAATGTTTTCAATTGAGCTATTATATTTTCATTTTTTATTTGTTTATTTAGTCATGGTGTTAACAGTAAAAATATCTTTTCAGCACAGTGCCTTCAGGGATATTAAAGACAGTTCCTTTATTATTTCAGGCAGCTCCTGAGAATAGCATACGTGTTTTATACAGAGGTGGCAGTGCAGTAAAAGCATTCCCTCACAAGACATACAAATCCAGCATTTTGTTCTCATGCAAAGGGATAACAGAAAAAAAATTATGAAAGACACAGACCAGCAAGCTAGGAAAAATCCTACAGTCAAGCAACACAAAGAGAAAAATACTCACATCTCTTTAAAATTTGCTCTTCTTAACTTGTCTTCTAGATCCCGATATGTAACTCACACCAACTTACACTTTCACCTGTTTGGGTGTGCATCTGAAAGAAAAACGAATACTTCAGCTCTGGATTTCACCCCACATGCAAAACCCCATGTATGCCTCAAATGTCTCAAATGTGTCTCTGGACGAGTGAAAAATTTTAATCTGCATTTCAAAGTACATTTGGTGGTGACTGAAAAAACTCAGGGAGAAAAGAAACATTACTGTAACCACAAGTTTTTTAAAACGTTATCTACTTGAAACTGCCCTGAATGCTGTAGAGGCAGATTAATCCAGCTGGTGAGGTAGATGAATAGGTTGCGTGTGGCTGATCTGCTTATACACTTCAGATAATCCATTGTACAACGCTACTGGTACATGCAAGAAAAAGAAATGGTAGGAAGTTTCTCCAAAGACTATTACATACATCTATGTGTAGATGTATGCAAAACGTGGGTGAACTCAGTAATTGTCAAGATGGCAGCATGAGAAACCTTCTTTGTTATGTCTATATGTAATTTAGGGACATTTTTTTCTGAATAAGGAAAGTCTCTGATGATGAATAATTTATTTTATGCATACTGGGCTGCTCGTTATACATTTCAGTACTATGAAAGAAGACCAAGTTTTGTAAAGAATCACTCTGTATTTTACCATTATCTGTATCCTGTCAATATATAGGGTACATAGCTGATCCCTGGGTGGAGAAAAGCACTGAGTGTAAAATTTGTTACAGAAGCTTATGCCTTAAGATAGAGTTAGCCTCCTATTTGTCTGGACTGCATCAACGCTGCAATGAAAACAAACCAAAGTCTTAAGAGGCCACAAATGCCACATTCTCTCTGCTGTGTTGATGAAACTTTAATTACAAAATGAGTGAAGTTAGTTAAACTCCATAAAACTGTTGATTGTGTTGGCCTAACACAATTACAGCCGCTGCAGAAGCATACCTTTCTGCTAGCTCTTTCCTCTTTCTCTTAGGCATATTGCTCCAAAAACATGGAAGAACAGAGTTTTGCAACTCCACAAAACAACACACTTTGCATCACTGGTTCTGTGACGCCATTGTTAACGGCCAAGATCAATAAACTGTTTAAGTGCGTTGGTATGCTTTGCTGGCTGTGCATAGGTAGGAAATGAACCCGGTTTCTGGTGTAGCCTTGTCATCTGGAGAAACTGAGTGTGTTGGAAGGAAGCCATATCTACTCACTGGAAAAGTGGTGAATTTATCTTTGAAAGCACATTTACAAACTTGCTGGCTGTGGAATGAGATCAGTACATAAAATAGATCACATTCATTTTTGGTGTGATTATGTCATCCTCAAAAATTGGTTGAGCTCTACATGTCTTAAATTCCAGATCTTACACGTGCTCCTGTAATCTTTCTTCATGATTTTGTAACAGCAGTGTCCATCAGTGAACTCAGCTTCAAGTATGCTGTCGTGCGTTAAGCAGATGAGAGTTAATTTTTTTTCCTTTTCCCTTCTCTTCATAAATAGCTAGCAAGAAGCTGTTTTGGATTCCTGCTCAGGAGAGAATTGATAAGAGAAGAACGTTTATAGTTATTGCTAGGATGTTGCTATTTGTCCTCAAGGACATACATTCAGCCTTTTTGGGGGGGGGGGGGGGGGGGGG